>CM044005.1:8229918-8767418 GCA_024085815.1 Flaveria linearis | reverse complement strand
ATGTCTGTTTATTTTTGATATCTGCCAATTCTTTGATTATCATCATGTCTGTTTATTTTTGATATCTGCCAATTCTTTGATTATCATCATGTCTGTTTATTTTTGTTATCCGCTATTCCGTTCACTGAGCGTTATGCTCAGGCGTGTTTTTGTTTTCATGCGCGTCAGGTATGCAGGGTAATCCGGGAGGGGAGTGAAGAGTGGAAATCTGGATAAAGAAGCTTGATGTTTATTTATTTAAATTGATGTAATCGACTCTTCTATTAGGTTTGGAATTTGAACTTGTAATCGTTATTAATAATGGGATTGTGTTTGGATTTTGATTACCGTGATAGTGACACGTCAGCCTTGTCGGGTTGGGGTGTTACAATTATTTTGTGGAACAAAATGGGTTTTATTGTTTTGAAAAGAATGAGTTTATGTCAAATGTGTTTTATTTTTGTAACTTTGCTTAAGCACTTTTATAAAGTATTTAGTTGGTATAATAAACAAATCACATTCAATTTTTAGTTTAAAAATAAATTATTTTTCATGCAGATCTACATACTAAAAGGATGATTAGTACCTCAATATTTATCACTGATGAGGTATAATAATTAGTTTTATACTTCTGTACGTGTTTCAGTTAATCAGTTAATTTTATCGATCTTTTTATAACATAAGTTATTTATCAAACGAATGTGTTCAGATCTTGAAAATCTTATGATAACATTATACTTATATAAAAAATCATTTGGATTTTGTCAATATAAATAAACATGTTTTTGGTCTTAGAAAACATTAATTCATTAAATATATATATATATATATATAAAGTTGTGATTTTAACTGAACTTATATCAGAGAGTGATTTCATTTTATAAAATTGTGATAATTAAATATTAGGTAAAAAGAAAGAATGGTTATATTTATTGAGAGTTTTAATCACAATGCAATAGTAATAAAGTTATTGTATTTATGGAGGATTTTATAGAGTAGGGCCGGTGTTATAGACAGGGGTGCAGTTAATAACACCATATAATCAAACATAATCAATGTTTATACTTGGGTGTAAATAGAAAATAGATCAGGGTGTATTTAAAAAAACCCTTTAATTATTTTAGACTATTTTGATGTTGTTTTGATTGTTAGGTTTTTATGTTTCTTATGTTTATTTTTAATGACATATGAGTTAGATTTTTAAAATTTTATAAAAGTAGTGACTTAGTGTTTTTTTCATATTTTTTAAGTTAGTTTTATTTGGTTTATTTGAATAAGCCTATTCGAATTGAATAATGCAAATTTTATTTGAAAATTAATAATTTTAAATTCGAATAGTTTGAATAACCCAAATTAGATTAGAATAAAGCTTTATAGGTAAAGTTTTTTACAAAGAACACACATCCCTACGATTTATTTCTAAAATTCACATATTATATATTTTGTGAAACTTAAACCTCTACTAAGTTGATGCAAATAAACCCCAAGTGTCACTAGACCAAGAGGTGATCAAATGCAGGCATATTAGTTAGGTAAGAAATCAATGTAAGAAGAAGTTGTGTCGATGCAATTTTTTGTATAATCTTTGGATTAAAATGTTTATATCCAAGAAATTTCCTTTCCTTTTGAAGAAAATTCTTTCGTTGTGACAGTGATATCATTATCATAATAACAACTCGACTTGACTAGGGCTTATTAAAACTAGATCCAGTTTTTAATTGTGTTCCATTGGTCAAATTATAATTATTTCTATATACAAAAAAAAAAACTAAAATAAAAAATCAAATGAGCTGGAGAACTTTTTTTTCCCTTATCTCTTATGGAGAAAGTCTTTCAACCACCTAAATGTGATAGTGATGGAACACTATATTCATTTCATCTCTTTCTTATTCTGATTTACAAACTTTGCTTTTGCAATAATTTGAAAAAAATCATCTAACAGCTCAATATATGGCATCTTCATCCACATCTTTTTCTGCATCTTTGTCATGGAATCATGACGTTTTCTTAGTTTTAGAGGAGAAGACACACGTAAGACTATTGTGGATCATCTCTACAAAAGTCTTGAAGATCATGGAATCCACACTTACAAAGATGACATTACACTTCGTAGGGGCGCATCAGTGGGTCCGGCACTCCTAAAGGCTATTCAAGAATCGCGGATCGCTGTCATTGTATT
Source organism: Flaveria linearis (assembly GCA_024085815.1). Taxonomy (NCBI): domain Eukaryota; kingdom Viridiplantae; phylum Streptophyta; class Magnoliopsida; order Asterales; family Asteraceae; genus Flaveria; species Flaveria linearis. The sequence continues at coordinate 8,765,260 of CM044005.1, read as the reverse complement.
CTCGGAAAACTATGCTGATTCTTCGTGGTGTTTGGACGAGCTCGCGCATATCATGAAATGCATGGATGAGAGAGGACAAATAGTTATACCGATATTCTATCACGTGGATCCTTCGGATATACGAAAACAAAAAGGGAAGTACAAAGAAGCATTTGACAAACATGAGTTGGAGAACAAAACCAAAGTTGAATCTTGGAGAAAAGCACTGTTTGATGCTGCTAATCTTGCTGGATGGGTGCCCAAGGACACTGCAAATGGGTAAATTTCCTCTTCATGATCTTGAGCTTATTTTGTGCTTAATTAAGACTTTGTTAAATTTATTCAAAACGGAACCTAACAAGTTTTATAGAACTTTTGAAATTTATTAGTGTTTAGAGTTTCCGTGATGGTTTTCAGTTTGTAGTTTTATTTATAATGATTTACGATGATTTAATTGTACTTGTCGCAACGTTATGACCCATGAAGCATGCCATGCTAGAGCCCGTGTCAAAAAAGCTAAGGTCCGCTTCATAAATCCCATTTTTTTTAAAATGAAACCACCCTTAAACTCTTAATCCATTGTAAATTTAAAAAGTTCAAGTTTTGTATGATTTAGAGACTTTACCATACAATTACAAATTGTTACAATAATTAGCCCATCTTGCTTTTACTTTTTGTTGTTCAAAACTAATCATTCTGTCCCATTAAGAGTGTTACTTTTGATATTGCCTTTACACTTTGCGTGAATTTATGTTAGTAATCCTTGTGTATCCAATGTGCAGGCATGAGTCAAAGTTCATAGAACAAATTGTTAAAGACATCTCACATAGATTGTATTCATTACTTCCCAGTACAAATGAACACCTCATTGGAATTGTGTCTCGCGTACACAATTTGAAAATGAAATTAGAACTTGGGTCAGGTGGTGTGCTCATGATCGGAATTTGGGGCGTCGGGGGTAGTGGTAAGACTACTCTCGCATCTTCTCTTTATGATGACATCTCTGGCACATTCGATGGATGTTGCTTTTTAGAAAATATAAGGGAAAAAGCACGTAAGGATGGTTTGAAAGAACTGCAAGAAAAGATTCTCTGTATTGTTTCGAGACAACGAAAAGTGGTAATCGAGAGAGTTGAGGATGGAAAACGCATGATAAAGAGTAAGTTATACCATAGAAAGGTCCTGATTGTTCTCGATGATGTTAGTGAACAAAAGCAACTAGAAGCGTTAGTTGGATCGCACGATTGGTTTGGTGAAGGAAGCCGTATAATAATCACCACTAGAGATGAGAATTTATTAAATTCTCATAAAGTAAATATGATACACCATACGAGCTTGCTAGATGACAAAGAGGCTATTGAGCTCTTTTGCAAGCGCGCACCTCGCGATTATAGAAATATAGAAGATTATGAGATGCTTTCAAAGGGTGTGGTTTCTTATGCTGGTGGACTCCCGCTAGCGCTTATAGTTCTCGCTTCTTTTCTATCTGATAAAGATATAAACGAGTGGAGGAGCACATTGGCTAGACTGAAAGAAATCCCGAATGCTGATATTATGGAAACACTAAAAATCAGCTATGATGGACTCAACGAGGTAGAAAAGACATTGTTCCTTGATATAGCATGTTTTTTTAGGGGCAAGTATAAAAATAATGCAATGGAAATCTTTGATGCATGTGGTCTTCACCCTGTTATAGGCATAAAAGTGTTGATACAGAAGGCTCTCATAACCATTTCGAATGGTTTTTTTGAAATGCATGATTTGATACAAGAAATGGGACACTACATTGTTAAAGGAGATCACCGTAATAATCCTGAGAAACATAGTAGAATTTGGGAGAAGAAAGATGTTCAAAGCATATGGGCTATGGATGCAACGAAGGTAATAGTACTACACGTCGATCTATCTTTTGTTTATGTCACATGTAACTTGAAAGATATGGATGTAATTTAACTTTTGTGGTTCTGATTAAACAATATTTCTAAAGATGATGAATGTAGCTAATTAATTTAGCATTTCTTCTCTGTCTAATTAGGAATTCAATTCTAACATATATGATGTGTTCTTCTATGATCACAGGAACTTGACAGGATTGAAGCAATATCTGTTGATTCCTATATGTATGATTCATTACATAGTCAAAACAATCAAGTTGTTGCAAACATGAAGAATCTCCGATGGATTGAATGGAACGTTGGTCACGAGAGTTCATTGCCAAAAAATTTCCCACCAGCGGAGCTTCGTTGTCTAATATTGATGGGCCGCCTGTGAAGACAACTTTGGAAGGGTTATAAAGTAATGGTTATTCTTTAAATGTATTTTGTATTAAACACACTCCATACATTCATATATTTGACAAAACAAATTGTTTTTATTAACAAATGATTAAGTTCAACATATCAAGTAGACTGAAACTAATGAGAAAGTTATATATCAGAAGGGGCAAAATTATAAGTATGCATGTCACTTATTATCTATTTATATGCACCTAACTATTTTTCATTCAACTCTTTATCAGTAAACTTTTAACTTTTCTGCATAGTTTTTATATTAATAACCTTTTTACTTATCTGTAATACTATGCAACAGTTTCTGCCAAATTTGAGAATGATCAAACTTCAGGCTACGGATTACCTAATCACGACACCAGAGTTTAGTGGACTTCCAAATCTTGAAATATTAATGCTTCATACTTCTTGGAGTATAAAAGAGATTCATCCATCGATTGAACGCTTGGAAAGACTTGTATACTTAAGTGTTGAATATTGCACCAGTTTTGAGAAGTTTCCACCCGTTAGCGTGATAAAAAAACTCGAGACACTTGTAATCTCAAACTGCCATAAACTTTCTAGTAGGCGGAAAAAGCCTCTTCCTTTGAACAACATTGTACAAACTTTTTTGTTACTTGTTTGGCGTGTTGTTGCGGCAATGCACATGAGGGTGAACTATCAGATGATGTACAAGCGCCTTTTTTAGCTCACAAAGGCATGAACCATGTAGGCTTACAGTTTGTTAGCAGATGCTTAACAAAGTTGATTCTCAGACGATGCGATTTTCAAGATGAAGACATTGACTCTGATGTTTGGGATTTACCCAACTTACAAGAACTTGATCTATCGTTGAACTTATTCTCGCGATTAAACTTTAGCATCTTGAAACTTCCAAGGCTCAAATGGCTCGATGTGTCAGGGTGCGAAAGCCTTGTAGACCTGTCAGGGTTCCCATCAAGCATATCTTCTCTTAGAGCAGATGGGTGTGGGTTGCTTAAAACTGTTGGAGATACATCAAACTGTAAATGGTTATGGAATGTCTCATTTTCTGGGAGGAATAATGGAGTAAGTGCACTTGCTGGTGACTTAGTACTACATTCGTTGCTCGAGGTTTGCGTCTTTCTTTTGGATTTTAGTTTATATAAACCAAAACATATATGAGAATAATCATAAATGTGTTTGATTTTGGTTTCAGGGAAATGCTATTGAAGATCATTATATCAGTTTCACCCATTCTGCAGGGCACCACATTCCGAAGAGGTTTGTAGATAGGTTGGTTAGGGGGAAATCATTCACATTGCAGCTTCCACCTAATTGGTACAATGAATATTCTGGCTTCTTAATATGCAATGCTAACAACTACTACGCTATGTCTTTATGATAAGTATGAAGCAAGATCTAGACAACGATTCTCGGTCTGAGGTTTGGGAGGAGTTTGATGAAGTACCTGAGTCTCATTTTAATTCAACATATGTAGGATATGTTTCATTTAACTCACTAATGAGGCACGCCGCACGGTTGAATCCTGCATACAATAAGATTTCCATTGCCTAGTTCCTGAGTACGCGGCTTATTATGAAGGTGAGAGTAGGTTTTTAGCTGAACTTGTTCCTAGAAGAAGGAAAGATGATCATACTGTGGAAACAAGAAAAACAACAACAGACTGCTCGCAGTTTTATGATGAGGAACGTGAGTATGGAAAGACGTTTACAATCCAACGTCATTCAGAGTCCTCTGTCAAGATTTTATGGCGACCTTGCTACTGGTACTAGTCTCACAAATCCTTTTCGACAGGTCTCTCGACTATCAAGATTGTATGAGATCTGCTTCACTGAACCCTGGTCTCACAATCGCGGGTTTTTGGTTCTTGCTCGCAATTCTTTCGTTAGCATTAGTGTCATTAGATGAATGCTTTACTTGAATTTTCTGCTGAAGTCTACAAAAATGGCATTTTTGTCTGTGTCTTCCATCCCTTGTTTCCCTCCTGAATCTACCATTATATAATAGGCTGGATTACTTAACTCACTATTTCCAACTCATAAAAACCATATTCTGGTTTTAAATTGCGTGCATCAGAGCGCATAACGCCATGATGCGGTGATGATGATTGCATCGCTGCAGTTGATGTGTTGCGGTTCTTGATGCACATGTGATGCGTCTAATGCGTGATGCAGTCTGATGCGACATATCATGCAGTTGACTAATATTTGAACAAATTAAACCATCAATTACAATGGGTCTAAGTTTGTCAAATCTTATTGAATAAATCTAACAATTAATTCAACAAAGCTAACCATCGATCATGCTAAGGGGTTTGAGCATTGAACAATTAGACCATTGATGGATGAATTTGACAAAAGATGATGAAGTCTCATATTCTAGATTTTTAAAAGTTAACATATATATATAGTTTATAGTATTTATTTATAACAAACACCTTATATACGTGATGCACGCGCAACGCACATGTTTTTCAGATCAAAGCACATTGGAATGTCATACGCTTTTTAAAACCAAAGACCAGTTGAAATTCCACCACAAAACCAATTGACAATAGAGGAAGTAACCCATAGACATTATACATCCCTTCAAGTTGAGATTGAGTTAGTATAACAAGTAAATAAGAAATACATTTAAAATTAAACAGCAGTATTATTATCATGTATCCAATATGATAGTATATGTACCTGTTTCACTGTTTGTATTTCACTTTGCACTAGTGATATTTGACTTTTTCAAGATATTCAACTATACCTCTAACTTTTATTTAATAATTTCAGATCATAACAACTTCAATATATTACTTAGAGTAAATTACAAATTGTGTCCTTTATTAATATATGAAATTGCATGGTATGTCCTTTAGTTTTACTAATTACATACGATATCCTTTTATTAAAAGATTTGCACACATATTGTCCTTTACACTAACTATCATCTAAATGTATAGTTAACTCAGTTATGTGCCCTTCACATGAGGGTATTTTTATCATTTTTTCACGTTTAATATATTAAAAAGTTTATAAAAAATAAAAACTTTAAATGAAAAAAGAAAATTAAAAGATATTGGACCGTTAGGTAAGTCGGTGAAACCAATCACTCTTGGTGTGTATTCGTTCAACTAATCGTCAAAACTTTTAATGACAACAACCGCCAATAACATTTATTAAAATAAGAAGTCTAAGTCACAAATCATTTAGAAGAACGGGAAATCAACAATAAACATAAAAAAAATATACGTAAATACTTTATAAACTACTCACACCAACAAATAATAAAAATAAATAAGAAACAGAAACTTGGATATTACCTGTGATTCTTTAAATTGCTTATATAATTGCAAAAGCAAGAAAATGAACTATAAGTCGCTTGTTTATCACACAACAACATAAGCTAGAAATTCAAAGAACAACGAAATACAAAAACGAATTAGGGATTTGAATCTTGCCATCGTTGTTTGTTCGAGTTCAAAGGATTTTAATGGTATGTGAGATGTTGTAGACGGAGAAGATAACCGGTATTGGGCTATCAAATAGAGAGGGATGATGGATTTAATGGTATTGGACGTAAGAGAAACGCGAGTTCACTGACTTATCTAACGGTCTGATACCCTTTTAATTTTATTTTTCATATTAAATAATTAATTTTTATTTGTTTATATATTATATGTGAAAAGAAAATGATAAAATTGCACCTCATATGAAAGATACGTAACTGAGTTAACTATATATTTAGCTGAAAGTTAGTGTAAAGGACAATATGTGTGCATATATTTTAAAAAAAAGGGCATTGTATGTAATTATTAAAACTAAAGGACATACCATGTGATTTCGTGTATTAATAACGGACATAATTTGTAATTTACTCTATTACTTATTATTTGTGTTGTCAAAGATGCACTAGGCGCGCACCTAGGCATTTACGCGAAGCGCAACGCAAGAAAAGACTCCTATGGCAGTCCAGGTTTGGTTCCGACAAGTTTCTATTAGAAATTAGGTTTATTATATGAGTTCACGTTTCTAGTTAGGTTTCTAGGGTGTTTCTTATGATCTCTATAAATTGTAACCTAACGATTCAATAATATCAATTCTATCTTACATGGTATTAGAGCCCTAAGGTTCTGGTTACCATCTTCCTTGCGCAACATACAAAAATAAAAGCCCTAGATGTAGCCACTAAGTTCAAAACCCTAGACAGGGCGGTGTGTCACCATTCGCCACCGCCGCCATATCCCACCTTCATTTTTATTTTGTTTCTTTATTTTTTAGTTCCCGTTGAATAAAACTTCATTATTGATTAAATATTCAAACATGAAATCTGTTATTTGGTTGGGTCAACATCATTCTCTTGGTTTATTCTTGAATACAACTCTCAAAATGCAACGATCACTTCTTTTTCTTTTCTTTTTTTAAGTCTCGGTGTATTAGCCGCACTAATTAAAGACCACGGCCCATAGCCCTTGATCTCGCACTTCGGTTTGATTAATATTGTCTTTTCTTTTTTAGATCTGCGGATCTTATCTCTTGATTACGAATTGCAAAGACCGCTGCCGGATCACAGTCATCGGCCTTTCTCTCTGTCTTTTTTTTCTCTTTTTTATGTCTACAAACCTTATCTCTTGTCTACTGATCTAAGAGACCGGCGCCGACCACGATCACGTGCCTTTCTCGTTGTTTTTTTCTATTTTACATTTACAGCCAGTCGTCAGTTCTCAACTTATTATTTCAAAAATCAAGAACCACGAAGTATCAAGCAAACAATGAATAACCAAGTCAACCAAAATATGAATGACAAGATCAAGCATAATATTAATTTGTTGGTAAAAGTTTGGATATCTGAGACGATCGAAGCATGTTTATCTTATTATTATTGATTTTTTCTAGTCTTAGTGTCCGAAAACTCCCGCTTCGACTGCGGGGGAGTATTAGATATCAGGTTTATTATATGAGTCTACGGTTCTAGTTAGATTTCTAGGGTTTCTTATAATCTCTATAAATTGTAATCTAACGATTCAATAATATCAATTCGGTTTTTTATAATCTTACAGTTTCTGACCATAACCAGTAAATTCCAACAAAGTCCGGCCAAAACATGTCTTAACATTAAAAACCGGCATGCTAAAACATCTTGGAACTATGTAGTTCACATTAAGAAGAAAAAAGATAGAAAGACGACGAAGAGAGAAGGATAATGTATACAATATTTAGCCTCTAGTCTACAAAATTTGATAGCACAAAAGTTTTTAACTACAGGTTAAGGGTGAGTTTATTCTACATAGTGTATTTTTGCTAAAAAGTGTGAGAAGACACAATGAGCCTAAAAAGTTACAAAAAAATTTATATCTCACAATCTAAATCGAATTTAAAAAAAACACTTCGGAGCCTTTGTTTATATCGTTGTCCTCTTTCAAAAAAAAAATAAAAAATAAATAATTTTTTTTCATTGTGTCATTATATGACACAATGACGTCATTGTGTCTTTTATATTAACACAATGACGTCATTGTGTCTTTCATAATGACACAATAAAGTTACTGTGTCTTTCATAAATGACACAATAAAAAAACGTTAATTTTTTTATTTTTTTTATTTTTTTGTTTATTTTTTTTCTTATTGAGGACGACTATGGGAACAAAAGCTCTGAATTACTTTTTTAAAATTCGATTTTGATTGTGAGATATAATATTTTTTGTGTATTTTTTGACTCATTGTGTTTTTTCTTGACTCATTGTGTCTTCTCACACTTTGTGACAAAAATACACTTGTATTTGAACTTTTTTCATAGGTTAATTTCACTTGATTTTCTATTATTTTCTTGTGATTAGGTATTGCTAGATATTATTAGTCTATTAGATTTGCTACATTTTTTATAAATCTGATTACTCTAAAGGATTTTCTAAAATTTTAATATTGGTTAGATAATTTTAACTGCTAATTATATTAGTTTCATAAATATATCTAGGGAGTAATATTAGTTTGAGTAGGTTATAGTAAAATTGTAATATCTCGTATTTTCGTTAACTTAAAAGTTAATTTTGTTAAATCTTAAAAGGACCTTTTATGTTATTTTTGAAACTTTGGAGATTTATTATGCTTAATTTGGGTGATTAACAAATTAATAATAATAACATTATAAGTGTTATAATGTTTACTTATTATTCTAAAATGTAAAGTAATACTAGTCTTAAAAATAATTGTTATTATACTAATAATAATGATATTATTATTACTATTATTAATAATGATATTATTAATAATAATATTAATAATAATAATAATGTTAATGGTAATAATAATGTTAATAATAATAATAATAATAATAATGAAAATATAAGTTTTATTGTATTAAAGCCTATAATTAATAACTTTTTACATAAAATAATAACATTTCAAACTTCAGGGGTTGATCTGTAAATTATTTGAAACTTAAGCAAACCTTTAAACTTCAAGTGGTAACTGTTAGAAACCTCAGGGACCATTTGTGTAATTATTCCAAACCACCCCTTTTTCCCGTATTCCTCCGGTGGCCGACTCCGGCGGAGCTCCGGCGGCCCCGAAACCACCAAAATGTCGATAATAACTTTCCAAACCGTTCCAATCGTTTCGCGTATGTGATTCGAACACTATATGAGCCTTAAACGCCTTTAAATCACGGTTATGAATCTATATGAAACGAATAACCATGTCTTAAATCATAGAGCCGTTCAACAATTAAACACTAATAATAATCCAATTGATTGAACCTGCACGAACGTCTAACTATAACGAAACTGTTATCAATATCAATTTCACCTGAAACAAATCCAATCATCATATTCCATTGTAACTTTTCATCGCGACCTGAACCCTATTCGAAGTCCCCAATCCGAGCTTTCTTATCTACAATTGATGGGGGGCTTTTTATTATCGAGGTTAATGGAAGCTTTCAGCAAAGTTTATTCGACTATCACCAAGTTTTGCATCTCAATTGGGTTCGAGTACAGTCGCGGGTTCCTCTACACTCGAACTCGTCAATCTAATCTTCAAACGGGTAAATTAAACACATCTTCTTACTCGGTTTCATTCAGGGATTAAAAGCCCTAAGCTTATTTCTGTTATCAGAATCAGTTTGATGTTCAATTGGATCGAAATCGGTTTTAGGGTACATATAATTGGGGATGTTCTCATGTTTTGTTTTTAAATATGAGAAACCAAGTTAAACCGCGGCTGAGGCCTTGGTTTACTGGTTCTGCACTCCATTCCATACTAGAGGTCCCGGGTTCGAACCCGGGCAACCTCACTTATATTTTTTTGGGGTAAATTTATTTATTTAAATACCTTAACTACAAATGTTATAAATAATTATTTTTATAAAAATGTAATATTATTGGACACTATATTATCTTTAATTATGAATTAATCATGATAATTGTGAAAATTATAAAGATTTTATAATTTCATAAATTATTTACAAGCGTTATTTTAGGTTATTTATTATAAAATGTACTTTAACTAATAGTTTAGGTTAACAAATTGTTATTGGTCAATACGTCATTTTAATCAATGTTAAATAATAATTTATTATAAAGATTTATTTACATTGCATATTTAAACCTTGTCAATTATTATGCTTAATTACTTTTATATATTAAAAACACTTAAATATTATAATTCTTTTCATTTAATCAAAATAAAAATGATTCCATCATATAAAGGTAATTACTTGTCAAAAACCCCACAATCCTATAGAAACCCTAGTTCTTGTTAGAACGTTAACCCTATCATTAAAACTTTAACATTGTGAATGTACATATATATATTTAGGGCCTTGTGACGATTCATCTTGGAACGACTTTATTATTCTTATTAATCTTCATTGCATGCTTATATCCATGTGAGTATTTCCATATCCCTTTTTCTTATTTTCACACTTTGGGGTGAAACATGTTAACTTATATCATTGCACTTGTAAACTTATTTGAGACTTGTAAACTTTATGGCATTTCATCATGTAAAGTTGTGGTTAGTTGAACTTTTGTGGTTACCATGTTATGGCGTTATATGTACAATCATTAACTATTACTAGCCTGGCGACGTCATAGATCTATGGGCCTAACAAGTCTGCTTGGTTGATCCAGGTACACTTAGCTAATCGTATATACTTTTAACGTTTGACACTTGTAAAGCTTTGTCAAGGTTTGATTGTTGCATTGTTCATAACATCCCTAATCACTTTATTCACTAACTTATGACTTGAATTGTCATCTTTTATATATTCTATGTACTGAAAACTATGGAATGCTCACCAATATTTTTATGTTGACCTTTTATTTTTAACATGTTTCAGGAATAACCCAAGTATGCGTTCTACTCTTTGAAGCTTATCTCACTTAGGACTGGACTTAGAGAAATAAACAATGATCTTGTTACTTTTATCTTTGTATTCTTAATGTATCTTTGTTTGAGATTTTACTTGTAATGTTATAAACGAATCTTACGATTAATATATTTGGAAATAATAATAGCGTTATGTGGCTGTGAACAATCGTAACTCTCACACTTCGACGATTCCGCCGTCAAGGTTTTGGTGTGACAAAAATAAGTATTTAATTTAAAAAAAGTAAGAAAGATTATGTACTTAACATGTGTCATTCAATTAATTTTGAAGATAAAGGTAGTTTGGTGATTATGTCAGATACGTCAGCTCATTATGTCTAATGCATTTTATGTGTCAAATATCAGTTCATTGTGTTATATATTTTACATCATTTGCAATATGTATTCATCATCATTGTGTAATTGTGTTTTGCGTTTTATATCATTTTGTATTATTTTATAATTGTTTCTATAGATTATGTAAACTTGTTATTACCATTGTGTTACAATTAAAAATACATAATGATATATTTTCACAAATATATTTTTTAAAATTTGTAGTGTTAAAGATAGCACAATGTGCTATTTTTGTTATTGTTTTTTATAAATAATATAAACTTATTATTGGCTATCATTGTGTTTTACAAATATAAGTACACAATAATATTATTTTATCAATGTATTTTTTAAAACTTATGATGTTCAAAATAACACAATCTATACTACTATATAATGCATAAACTTAAGACACAAATGTAATTTCATAAAAAAATAAGACACCTAAGACAACTTCTTAAGCATAAGGTATAAGTGTTATATGCAATCATTCCTATTTTGCCCCTCATTTATTAAACTTCTTCTAATCAATACATTAATTAATTAATTCATATTATTAATATATTATTTAATAATATGAGATTATTTAATTCTATGTTATCTATTTTATTATTTATAATAGTTTAATTAACATTTAAAATTACTAATAAGGGTTATCTTATATGAATACTTAACTATATAAGTACTAATACTTTTATAATAATAATAATAATAATAATAATAATAATAATAATAATAATAATAAGATTTATAAATATGTAGTATCTCATTTGAATGCTTTAAAAATATTTAATTATCAAAAATTTTTATACTAATGACAATAATAATCTATATGTAGTTTATCTATACTATCTTAACTACTATATAATGGAGGAACTTAGGGAAAAAATTGGAATTTCCATCTATTTTGTAAGATGCGTCCGTTCATCTCCTTCAGGCTCTCCCCGTCGTCTTTCTAATCACTCTGGAAATTGTAACCGTTGGTGATGGCATCAATCGACTGCTCCATTCCTTCCCCTTCCATCACCAGCGGTTTCAACAGAGACCATTATACAACCTAATCAACATCATCAGATCTTCTCCTTCCATATCCCCTTTGCCGGTTTCATCTCACATCAACTTCCCCTTTAATACTATTAGTTTCAGTCTTCTATTAAGAAACCATAAATCATCAATGCCAATCATCCTATAAATTGCAGTCGGATTCAAGGTGAAATACCTTCAACCCGTCCTAATCTGGTGGTGGTGTTCTGGAATCGAGGTGGTGGTGTTCTTGAAGGGGGTGCTTTGAATGTGTTTGGTCGATGGGTAAGTGATATCAATTACAGGTATATGATATATCAACTTCAAATATGTTCTTTTACCGTTTCTTGTTAAGAATTGTTCATTTACGTGGAACAACAACATTTGTTGCTTTTTAGTTTTATATTTGTTGTCGAATTAATGTATATTTTGCTGGTCAGTTGCTGCTCTTGGTTGTTTTAACTGTTTGGGGAATGGATTCTTTCGACTATCATACTCTGATTTAGTTTCTAAGGATGCGGATGAAATTGATAAAAGTTCATATAGTGAACCAGTTTGCTTTTTATTAACAGAGAGACGAGAACAACCCAACAGGAGTTCAGGAAAAAAAGTGCTTGATTAAACAAACTCTACAGTTGATTTGAAGAGGTTGAAGATTGAATTAAAGAACATGGATATTGCACTTGTAGGTGCTGCTAGACAAGCTCATGTATTTGAAATTTTGTTTTTAAATTAAAAAACTGATATTTTGATGCATAGGTGGTGTTGGGTGGTAATCGGATAATATGTTCTAAACAGTGTGGAAAAGATATATTCACCCCAACATAGTTAAATATTTGTTATAATACAAGCTAGATCAAAAAAGTTACATCTTAACACAATCAATAGGTCGTTGATATGCTATTATACTGTAAATTTGACTCGTTTATTCTTTATGACCATAGTTTTTACATATTTACATCATATTTATGATGAATGTCAGTGTTCATGTTTCATTCTTCTTAATTAGCTAAACTTTGCATTTCTTGTCATCTCCAATGGTACTGCACTTTTTTATAATGAAATTCTTTGTATTTATTTGTATGTTACTATGCTCAGCTGTACTTAAACATTATAGTCATCTGTCATTGGCAAAAGCTGATAAAATATTAAAGCTAATGCTAGAGAATGAGCAGCTGAAATCTAGGGGTGTTCAAAAATATCCGAATCCGAGAATCCGATCCGAAAATCCGAAAATCCAAATCCGAAATATCCGAATTTTCGGATATCCGAAAATTCGGATATCCGAATTTCGGATATCCGAAAATTCGGATTCGGATTCGGATAGTGATTTTCAAAAGTTTCGGATATTCGGATATCCGATTATCCGAAAAGTAAAAAATATTTTTTTTATTTTTTTAATTTTATATAGATTTTTACTTTAGATTGAGATTTTTTAGTGTATATTGTGAATTTTATGATATGAATTGGTTTTTATATTATTTTTATAATATTATATGTCTAATTATTGTAAAAAAACTAAAAAACAAAAAAAAATAAAAAATGAATTTCGGATATCCGAATCACTATCCGAATCCGTATCCGAAATTTCGGATATCCGAATTTCGGATATCCGAAATTTCGGATACGGATACGGATAGTGATTTTCACTATCCGAAATTTTCGGATATCCGAAATTCGGATATCCGAAATTTTGGATATCCGACTTTGAACACCCCTACTGAAATCTATAACCATTGACCAGAAGGTATATACAAGTTTATACTTGTCATCTAGAAACCTTGGCTAAATGTTCCATACTTATTGTGTTGCCTAATTAAATGTAATTAACCAACTTGTCTTATTATCTTAAATAGGGCATCTAAAGAGAGTTGCACAAACAATTCAGGAAAAATTATGAATATCCATTTTAACCGAAGTATTATGTCCTACTCGATGTAGTTGCAGCTGGAAAGTTACTCACAAGCTTCTTTTATGTAACATCGCGTATTTCCGATAAAAAAAATTAATATTGTAAACAATTAAATTTAATATGTTGATGTTAATTCTAATAATTTCAATAATCATAATAATAATAATAATAATAATAATAATAATAATAATAATAATAATAATAATAATAATAATAATAACCAGGGGTTATTTGGTAATTTGTGAAACCTTAAAAGGAACTTTTAAACATGAAATAAAAGAAACATAAACCACAGGGACTGATTCTGTAACTTGGCAAAACAGCCCAACCCCACCCCCCATTCCCCGTCGCTGTGTTCCCCGATTCCCTCTTCCATTTTCGGAACTTTACACCTCAATAGATCGCACTACGGTCTTTTAAAATCAAAAGTAACCCGCATTAACAAACCATTAATCGTATATAACCTATCAACGAATTCAATTTCATCAGAAATAAACAAAAACCACCCATTGAAACAAACTCACGGCCGTCGGACCTGCAACTGAGGTGTTCACTTTCTTTCGAGCTTCGGAACCTGAAATTGATTGAAGGCTATAGTTCGTGAAGGTGATCCGAAGCTTCCCACAAGAGGAATTTGATTATCATCACCATTTGCACCCCGAACCCATCTCCTCTCTGCCGCATCTGTTCGTCGATCTGTTCAACATCAATTCATCACCATATAGGTAATTCGACACACACACACACTCGGTTTTACATGAGGGTCAAAAGCCCTATGATTTCAAATGCTATCAAAACCGAATTGGGGTTCAATTGGCTGGGATTCGATCTAGGGTTCATACGGGAATTGGGGTTTGATTGAAACTATGTATAAAAGCAATTGAAACCCACTTCTCTCGCGGCTGAGGCCCTTTGGTTCACTGGTTCCTGCACTCCAATTCAAACAGGAGGTCCCGGGTTCGAACCGGGCCACCTACACTCATTTTTTTGAAAGCTTTTTAAGCCTTATAAAAATTCGGAAAAATATCTAAAAATTATAAAAATGTTTTTACAAACATTAAAAATTTTTAAAACAATTTAATCATTTTCTGAAATTTATTTTTAACATTTTATCTATTTTAATAAATGTTTTAAATAAATAAAATTACAAATATTACAAAATTAGTACTATAAAAGTGAACTTTTAGAATAATTTAATTTATTAAATTATTATTCGACACTATATTATTTTTAATTATTCAAGATAATTGCAAATATATGTATTTTACAATTTTACAGATTATTTACAAAAGTCGTTTTGTGTTAATTAAATAATTAAATATATTGTCATGTAATTGATTAATAAAATTAATTATTTTTCCCACACATTAACAATAAATCAAACAGTTACGTATACTGATACATACATTTTTAATAAATTCTAAACACAATGACTTTCAAATTCATTTATTTATTTCAAGACAATCAAGCTAAATAAAATTAGTTTATTTAAACTACCATTCAAAACCAAATGGAAACCCTAATACATTCCCAAATTCCCAAATCATTATTATTCTAATTTGAGACACCGTTCCTTAGGTTAACCGTAAGGAAATCACAGGTGTCTAACCTATCACGATCAAAATCTAATCTCATCAATCAGGTGAGTATTCATATCCCCTTTTTATATCATTTCCTATTTGGGGGAAATCATGTGATACAATATATTCTATCATGATATTCTATTGTTATTTCATTTTCAATTCAATTCAAGACAGGTTATGTTATTACTTGCAAATACGTGAACATACTGTGATAAACTGGACGACAGTAAAACCCTAATTCAATCAATCAATCAATCCTGGCAACAATGTAGATCTACTGGTTTGGATAACCCACCCCATATGGCTTACGAGTGGTGATTGTGCCAGAGGCAATTAGTCAATCTATGGTTTATGTGTGGAGTCTATTATATGCAAGTGTCAAGTCAAGGGGTTGTTATTGTGTCGGTTTATCTATATGCTTCGCGGTTGCCATATAAGTCTTAATATTACCTTGTGAATTGAATTACAATCGATGGATCAATCAATCAATCTATATGTATATTCAAAACTGTGATTACTCACCAGCTAACTCGTTAGCTGACTTTATTTTCTCACATGATTTCAGGTTAAGCAAGATAGTGGACTTCTATGTGCTCATCTAAGACACGGACCTAGTTAAAATAAAAGACGATTATTATTTGTGGTTTCGATTGTTGTATTTGTGTATGTTGAACTTATATTATCATGTAATCTGATCTTAATATTATTTCCACTATTAGACAACCATGTGTTATGAACAATCAATCATTCCCTCGTCCGCTCCGATGATTCCGCCGTCGGTCGGGGTGTGACAGATTGGTATCAGAGCCATGGTTATAGGGAATTAGGTTATTAGAAATGGAATGACCTAGACTATAACTAAGTACCTTTACACATGAGTCCTCTCATGTATTTTATATGCTTAGACAGGATTTTATGTGCCTTACATGTTTATACTTGATTATGTGATTATCTGTTTATGTGATTCTTCTTATACTATGAATCTATCAATATACACACGAAACTTAACTCATATTCTAAGGCATTGTGTGCCTAATTCAAGTGATTTCAAACTCCAAAACTCGATTGTTATTCATGGTTTTCAAATCTCGTCAAAGTCCGTGTCACACGACCGAGAACATGCAATGCTGGAAGAGTGGGATACCTGTATCTTAAGGTGTTCTGTCTAGGCAAGGTATTTCATACAACTTGATTACCTTACCTGGGAACCCTCGAGATGAGTATTCGCTTATAGGTACGCATGTCCTCGTGCTGGACACAAATACTTTGATAAGTCAACGTATTCGTTTTGGTTTGCGAACCGAACGTTTACACTCCTAACCTCTCATTGTTGTTTTAAACAATCTCATTAACGATTTTATTATTTTGAAAAGTTTTAAAAATCAATTACCCGTTACTCATAAAGGTTTCTTCGTTCCTTATTATACAGCATGTCTTCTCGTCAAAACCGCTCCCGATCTAGAAGCTCTGGCCGCAAGATTGCTGCTATGGTGGCACGTGAAGTTGCTGCGGTTATCCCAACACTGCTTACTCATTTGAACCAAGGCAACAATGCTGTCCAAAACACAACTGCACCAAACACTGTCCAAAACCCAACTGCACCAAACCCTCCCAAAACTTGTACTTACAAGCATTTCAATTCCTGCAATCCCACTAAGTTTAGTGGAGCCGAAGGTGCCACCGGTCTTCTGCAATGGTTCGAGAGTATTGAAAACACGTTTCTTAACAGCGAATGTCCTGAAAATCTCAAAGTTCGCTACGCTACCAGTGTTTTCCAGAAGAGAGCTTTAACTTGGTGGAACGGAGAGAAACGAACCCGTGGAACTGATGCTGCTCTAGCATTAACATGGGCTGAAGTTAAGGAACTCATGACACGAGAATTCTGCCCACGAAATGAAATCAAAAGACTAGAAGCTGAATTCTGGGATTTGGCTCAGGAAAGCGGCGAGAATCTGGTTTACACTAACCGTTTTCACGAGTTGAGTCTTCTGGTTCCTCATCTAGTTACTCCCTCATCTCGAGCTATCGAGAAGTACATAGGTGGTCTCCCTATGCAAATTCAGGATACCGTGTGGGGTAGGAACCCTACTAACTTGGCAGATGCTATCCGTCTAGCAGCTCAGTTAACCGACAACCATGTCAAGGCCGGTACCTTGACCAGGAAGGGTGACAAGAAGAAAATGGAGAAATCTTCTACTGAAACAACCAAGGAAGACAAGCCTGAAACTTCCAGGAACCGGAAGAGGAAGGCTAACTCTCAAAACTTTGCTGTAATTACCCCTGCTGTTCCAATCAACCAAGTCGCACCGACCTATCAACCAACCGTGAATAATCAAGCCCCAACAAAGAAACCTTACACCGGGCCATTTCCACAATGCAACATCTGCAAGTATCATCATCCTACTGGTGCTAAGTGTCGTCAGTGCACCAGTTGTGGTCGTTTTGGCCATACATTCAACATATGCAGGAATGCTGCTAAGGTATTGGTAAATGCGCCAGTCCAACAAAACCCTCCTGCAATTGCTCAAGTTCGTGCATGTTATCAATGCGGTGATCCAACTCATTTCCGTAACCGATGTCCTCAGCTCGTTAATGCCGTACCCGCAGCACAAGGGCGTGCTTTTAACATCAATGCCCAACAAGCTCAGGCTGCCAATGATGTGGTGAATGGTACGTTCCTAATCGATCATCAATATGCTTCAATTTTATTTGATACCGGTGCCGATAAAAGTTTTGTATCCTTAGAATTTGAACCTTTGCTTGTTAATACCCGAACTAAGTTAGGGAAACCGTTTACAGTAGAAATGGCTGATGGAAAATCCGTCACAATTGATTCTGTCATCCAAAATTGTACCCTTAAACTTAGTGAACACGAATTTCCTGTCGATCTTATACCGATGCCACTTGGAAGTTTTGACGTCATTATAGGCATGGATTGGTTGTCAAAGAACCATGCTGAAGTCGTCTGTTTCGAGAAAATCATCCGGATCCCTCGCGCATCTGGAAGTGTCTTAAATATTTACGGGGAAAAGCTTTCCAAGGGATTAAAACTCATGTCCTGCACCAAAGCTCAAAAGTACCTCCGCAAACATTACGTGGCTTTCTTAGCTCATATCGTGAAAGCAGATGAGAAATCTAAGAAGATTGAAGACATTCCGGTTGTTCGAGAGTTTCCTGAAGTCTTTCCCGATGATTTAACCGGTCTTCCTCCTGTTCGTCAAGTCGAATTCCGTATTGACCTTATGCCTGGCGCAACTCCAGTAGCAAAATCTCCCTATCGACTTGCACCATCTGAGATGCAAGAGCTTGCTAGTCAACTTCAAGAGCTCTCCGATAAAGGCTTCATTCGACCAAGTTCCTCGCCCTGGGGAGCCCCAGTTTTGTTTGTGAAGAAGAAGGACGGTTCTTTTCGAATGTGCATCAACTACCGGGAGCTTAATAAGCTTACTATCAAAAACCGGTATCCTCTACCCAGGATCGACGATTTATTTGATCAGCTTCAAGGAGCCTCTCATTTTTCCAAAATCGATCTCCGCTCAGGTTATCATCAATTACGAGTGCACGATGATGATATTCCTAAGACAGCTTTTCGCACAAGATATGGCCATTACGAGTTTACAGTAATGCCATTCGGGTTAACCAATGCACCTGCTGTGTTCATGGATTTAATGAACCGCGTGTGTAAACCATATCTGGACAAATTCGTGATCGTTTTCATTGACGACATTCTCATTTATTCAAAATCAAAATCCGATCACGAACATCATCTCCGTTCGATCCTTGAACTTCTGAAACAGGAAAAGCTTTATGCAAAATTCTCAAAGTGTGAATTTTGGCTTAAAGAAGTCCAATTCCTTGGTCACATCGTAAACGACAAAGGTATTCACGTGGATCCTGCAAAGATTGAGGCAGTGAAGAATTGGGTAGAACCCAAAACTCCTACCGAGATTCGTTCATTCCTTGGCTTAGCCGGTTACTACCGTCGCTTTATTCCAAACTTCTCAAAGATCGCTGTGCCTCTCACCGCCTTGACACATAAGGACAAGAGTTTCGTGTGGGGACCAGATCAGGAGAAAGCTTTTCAAACCCTCAAGCAGAAGTTGTGCGATGCCCCAGTCTTGACTCTCCCCGATGGGAATGACGATTTCGTTGTCTACTGTGATGCTTCGAAGCAAGGTCTTGGTTGTGTTCTCATGCAACGAGGCAAAGTCATAGCTTATGCCTCAAGACAACTCAAAATTCATGAGAAAAATTACACAACCCATGATCTCGAGCTAGGAGCTGTGGTATTCGCACTCAAAATTTGGAGGCACTACCTTTACGGCACCAAGTGTATTGTATTTACCGATCATAAAAGCCTTCAGCACATATTCAATCAGAAGGAATTAAACATGAGACAACGACGATGGGTTGAATTACTTAATGACTACGATTGTGAAATTCGCTACCATCCAGGAAAGGCGAATGTCGTAGCCGACGCATTAAGTCGAAAGGGTCAAGTTATGCTTCAAAGTATTACCATTCAAACCGACCTCCTAACCCGTATACTCGAAGCTCAACACGAATCAGTCACCGAGGGCAACTTGTATGAGGAAATGTCATGCGGTGCTGAACTCCAATTGGAAACCAAGTCGGACGGACTATTGTATTTTCTAAATCGACTTTGGATTCCGAATCGCGATAATCTTCGAACAACCATTCTGGATGAGGCTCACAAGGCTCGCTATTCTATTCATCCGGGAGCAGATAAGATGTTCATGAATCTTCGGAACCAATATTGGTGGCCCGGCATGAAGAAGGATATAGCCTTGTATGTATCTAAATGCCTTACATGTTCCAAAGTCAAAGCCGAGCATCAACGTCCCTCTGGATTACTCGTACAACCCGAGGTTCCATTATGGAAATGGGAGAGCATATCCATGGATTTCATTACCAAGCTGCCTCGTACCGCTAGTGGTCACGATAGTATCTGGGTTATCATTGATCGATTGACTAAGTCGGCTCATTTCATTCCAATTCGGGAAGATTATCGAGTCGAGAAATTGGCTCGTATTTACATTAATGAAATAGTCAGTCGACATGGTGTGCCTTTAGATATTATCCCTGATCATGATAGTCGCTTCATCTCTCATTTCTGGAAAAGTCTCCAATCATCTCTCGAAACTCAACTGAATCTTAGCACAGCCTATCACTCGCAAACCGACGGTCAGACTGAAAGAACGATATAGACCCTCGAGGATATGCTCCGGGCTTGCGTCAGTGATTTCAGTGGGTCGTGGAATTCTTATTTTCCGTCGATCGAATTCTCTTACAATAACAATCACCATACCAACATTTAGATGGCACCATTTGAGGCCTTGTATGGCCGAAAATGTCGATCTCCCATCTATTGGTCTTAAAATAGTAAAACACTTTAGACTCTCTTTTTACCTCTAATGGCTCTGCCATTGCACATAAAGTAAACACTAAAGAGGTCAGCTTAATCAATGACGAGTTTTCTTCTTTTGATACCTCATCAGAACCCGAAAAGTTCTTCAAAGTATACCTCGGAAACATAAAAAAACATAAACTGTATCAAGAAAGAAGAAGAAAATCACTATGATCTATCTCTGATGAACAAAGTTCTAGAAACATACAAGATATTCCCAAATCAGAAAGGAAACCTAAGATTCCTCTTGTTGAAAATCATGGGTCGTGAACCGACAAAATTCATAAGATCCATGATAACTTGGTCGCTGCTAGGAAATCGTCAAAAGCATTATGCCGACAAAACACGTAAGCCCATGGAATACAATGTCGATGATCTCGTACTTCTTAAGGTATCACCTTGGAAGTGAGTGATTCGCTTTGGAAAGAAAGGGAAGTTAGCACCTCGTTACGCGAGTCCATTCAAAATACTTGAGCAAATTGGGAAAGTGGCCTGCAAGCTTGAACTACCCCAAGAGCTCAGCAATATACATCCGACGTTTCATGTTTCAAATCTCAAGAAATGTCTTGCTGACGAAAATCTCCACATCCCACTCGATGAAGTCCAGATTGATGAATCTATGCATTTTATTGAGAAACCCGTGGAAATTATGGATCAGGAAGTCAAACACTCAAACGTAGTAGGATACCCATTGTCAAGGTCCGCTGGGAATCTAAACATGGCCCAGAATTCACCTGGGAACGTGAGGACCAAATGAAATCCCAGTATTCTCATCTTTTCGTTTCAGCCTCCTCGTGAACAAATTTCGGGACGAAATTTCCTAAAGCAGGGGAGACTGTAACATCGCGTATTTCCGATAAAAAAAAATTAATATTGTAAACAATTAAATTTAATATGTTGATGTTAATTCTAATAATTTCAATAATCATAATAATAATAATAATAATAATAATAATAATAATAATAATAATAATAATAATAATAATAATAACCAGGGGTTATTTGGTAATTTGTGAAACCTTAAAAGGAACTTTTAAACATGAAATAAAAGAAACATAAACCACAGGGACTGATTCTGTAACTTGGCAAAACAGCCCAACCCCACCCCCCATTCCCCGTCGCTGTGTTCCCCGATTCCCTCTTCCATTTTCGGAACTTTACACCTCAATAGATCGCACTACGGTCTTTTAAAATCAAAAGTAACCCGCATTAACAAACCATTAATCGTATATAACCTATCAACGAATTCAATTTCATCAGAAATAAACAAAAACCACCCATTGAAACAAACTCACGGCCGTCGGACCTGCAACTGAGGTGTTCACTTTCTTTCGAGCTTCGGAACCTGAAATTGATTGAAGGCTATAGTTCGTGAAGGTGATCCGAAGCTTCCCACAAGAGGAATTTGATTATCATCACCATTTGCACCCCGAACCCATCTCCTCTCTGCCGCATCTGTTCGTCGATCTGTTCAACATCAATTCATCACCATATAGGTAATTCGACACACACACACACTCGGTTTTACATGAGGGTCAAAAGCCCTATGATTTCAAATGCTATCAAAACCGAATTGGGGTTCAATTGGCTGGGATTCGATCTAGGGTTCATACGGGAATTGGGGTTTGATTGAAACTATGTATAAAAGCAATTGAAACCCACTTCTCTCGCGGCTGAGGCCCTTTGGTTCACTGGTTCCTGCACTCCAATTCAAACAGGAGGTCCCGGGTTCGAACCGGGCCACCTACACTCATTTTTTTGAAAGCTTTTTAAGCCTTATAAAAATTCGGAAAAATATCTAAAAATTATAAAAATGTTTTTACAAACATTAAAAATTTTTAAAACAATTTAATCATTTTCTGAAATTTATTTTTAACATTTTATCTATTTTAATAAATGTTTTAAATAAATAAAATTACAAATATTACAAAATTAGTACTATAAAAGTGAACTTTTAGAATAATTTAATTTATTAAATTATTATTCGACACTATATTATTTTTAATTATTCAAGATAATTGCAAATATATGTATTTTACAATTTTACAGATTATTTACAAAAGTCGTTTTGTGTTAATTAAATAATTAAATATATTGTCATGTAATTGATTAATAAAATTAATTATTTTTCCCACACATTAACAATAAATCAAACAGTTACGTATACTGATACATACATTTTTAATAAATTCTAAACACAATGACTTTCAAATTCATTTATTTATTTCAAGACAATCAAGCTAAATAAAATTAGTTTATTTAAACTACCATTCAAAACCAAATGGAAACCCTAATACATTCCCAAATTCCCAAATCATTATTATTCTAATTTGAGACACCGTTCCTTAGGTTAACCGTAAGGAAATCACAGGTGTCTAACCTATCACGATCAAAATCTAATCTCATCAATCAGGTGAGTATTCATATCCCCTTTTTATATCATTTCCTATTTGGGGGAAATCATGTGATACAATATATTCTATCATGATATTCTATTGTTATTTCATTTTCAATTCAATTCAAGACAGGTTATGTTATTACTTGCAAATACGTGAACATACTGTGATAAACTGGACGACAGTAAAACCCTAATTCAATCAATCAATCAATCCTGGCAACAATGTAGATCTACTGGTTTGGATAACCCACCCCATATGGCTTACGAGTGGTGATTGTGCCAGAGGCAATTAGTCAATCTATGGTTTATGTGTGGAGTCTATTATATGCAAGTGTCAAGTCAAGGGGTTGTTATTGTGTCGGTTTATCTATATGCTTCGCGGTTGCCATATAAGTCTTAATATTACCTTGTGAATTGAATTACAATCGATGGATCAATCAATCAATCTATATGTATATTCAAAACTGTGATTACTCACCAGCTAACTCGTTAGCTGACTTTATTTTCTCACATGATTTCAGGTTAAGCAAGATAGTGGACTTCTATGTGCTCATCTAAGACACGGACCTAGTTAAAATAAAAGACGATTATTATTTGTGGTTTCGATTGTTGTATTTGTGTATGTTGAACTTATATTATCATGTAATCTGATCTTAATATTATTTCCACTATTAGACAACCATGTGTTATGAACAATCAATCATTCCCTCGTCCGCTCCGATGATTCCGCCGTCGGTCGGGGTGTGACATTTTATGTAACTCATTTGTCATTTCTTCCATACTAACTCTCAGTTTCTATGCAGAGAATCAAAGGCTGATATTGAGTCTCTACAGGAGGAGTATCATCAAAGGGTGTTGGTCCTTGAAAGAAAGGTAAATGGTTTGCATATTTCTAGAAGCTTAGTTTAACACCTCTGTTTTAAAAAACATTGCAGCGAAGAATCTGAAGAAAGTTTTATAGTATATCCTTAAAAAAAATTCTGTCATCAAAGCTACAGACTTTTGCTGAATTCCTACATAAGTCACTAGACTTTATCTCAATTTATAAAACTGAACAAAAAGGTTCTTTCTAAAGTTTATGGATTTGCAAAAAAATAAAGTACAATTACTTAAGCTTTTATAAGTTTAAGCACTTTATTCTACATAGGACTTTTTGTTAAAAATGAAGCATATGGGTATGTTTGTTGTTTGAACCCTCATTTCAGTTTTTGGCTCACATAAATGATACGATTATGTACCTTCTGCCATAACTTGAGTGATTATATCATCTTTTTTCTCTAAAATAATGGTGGCATCAGTTCTTTTATTTTGCTCTCTACGTAGCGTGTCCCTTTCTCTCATGAGAGAATAAACCTGAGTTATTAAGGCTGAGTTAACATATAGCAACAAAATATCAGAAACATTAGAATTGTGTAGTTGTCAAAAATAATATAAAAGAAGAAAAAAAAGCCTATAGACTTTGTGATTATTCACAAACATGGACTTAATTTTTGCATAATGATAGTAGGCTAGCATTGAAGAATTTATATTACTGCAATTGCACAAAATGGAATACTATAATGATCATTTTCATTAGTGTTTGGTTCTAGCTGCAAGACCTTAATGTTATAATGTAGGATTTATCAATTTAGTTATCTTAAATGTCAAATTAAGTAGCATAAAGTGAATATGATGTAAAGAGATCTATTCAAACTCTGCATGTATTGCCTTATATGTCTAAAATGATAGCTAAGTATAACATTATAACATTACGGTATTGCACCTCGAATCAAACACTAATGAAAAAGTTCATTTTAGTACTTCATTTTATGGCAATTGCAATGATATGGATTCTTTAATGCTGGCCTGCTGTAACGACCCGAATTTCGTATTATGTAATTAAAATACAATTAATGTATCATGTGTTAAATATTGTAAATATTTAAGACTTAACTAGAAGATTTACTAGTTAGTTAATAGTGGTGGAAACATGAAAAATGATACTAGAGGGGTGGATCTTGCCAATTGATGAAACTTAAATATGGATATGTATGGCAAGCCATACATCTTGATGAGCATTGTGTGCTCATTCACCCCACTCACGTTTACACACACAAGAGGAGAAGAGAAAAAGGGTTTTGGTCATCTCATGCTCAAATTGTTGGTGATTCAAGTGCAAGATCCGAAATTGAACCCTAGAAATCATTCTTCATCTCATCAAGAGCTACAAGTAAGTGTTATTTGATGTTCTTGAGGTGTAAAATCGTCACCCACATGATGGGTGTAGAAATTGGTGGCTTAAACATGAAACCCTAGTGTTATAGTGCTAGATGATCATGTGTATATGTGTATTATGGTAACTAGATGTGTAATTTCTCCTTAATTGAAGATTTACATGAACCATGGAAATGGGTTTAGTTACTAGAAGGTTAAACTAAGGATTCTTCATGTAAACTAGTTGCTAGTTGTAGAATCCATGTTCATTCTTGTAGAAATGTGATTAGGTGCATAACATTTGGTTGAAATTGATGAATCACATGTGTGTTATGTGATTTAGGTGTAAAAACTAGCTTGATGATGTTTAAAAGCTAGTAAATAACCAATATGTTAAGTTATGCACATAAGGTGTTTGATGAAATGCCCAAATTAGATGAAAAACATGAATGAACTACTTAATTGCAAGAATGTGCAATGTGAAAGCCTAGATTGTAGGTTAAATGTGATAAATGGTCAAATAGACCATATGTGTGATTAAATGAATGTTATGTGTTAAATGGGTCCTTAAAATGGTAATAGGAAGTGGTGTGGCAAGCGGATCCAAGGGAACCGGCAAGGAACACGTTTGATTGACCACTTAAACCTTCCGGACTCAAGGTAAGACATTCTTTAAATTGAGCATAACAAAGCAAAGGCATGAGTCACAATGTGTGTGACCATGTGCTTATAAGCTCAAACAAAAATGAAAACCACGTGTAAAAAGGATAAATAGTTGACTTGCACCGTATGTGAGCTTCTATGACAAATGATTCACGACGTGCGTGAACATAAAGGAAAATAACGGCATGAGTCACAATGTGTGTGACCATGTGCTCATAAACTCAAACAAAAATGAAAACCACGTTTAAAAAGGATAAATAGTTGACTTGCACCGTATGTGAGCTTCTATGACAAATGATTCACGACGTGCGTGAACATAAAGGAAAATAACACTCTAGTGTTATACCACATGGTTGTGGAACAGAACGAGTCACAACGTGTGTGACCGTCCCATGAAAATGGGAAGAAAGGACAAACCCGGATTAAAGTGATTCACATCGTGTGTGAACACTAGGGTAAAGGGTTATCCCTACGATCTGCAACGTGTGTGGACGTTGGGTAACGCCAAGGAAAGCGGTCGTTCGTGAAAGAATGGCAAACCGCTCAATAAAATGGGATTTGACCCTATAAGGGGCAAATTCGGTATAAAAAGGAAAATTTACGTTATGATAAGCAAATGGGATGGGTTGGGTCTATGAACTCACCAAACATATGTAATATGTTATAATAGACCGGTTCCATGGTTGTCGGGACGGTCGGTAGCTCTAAAGAATAAATGAACCATAATTGGGATAATAAAGGAATTAAATACCAAACAATTAAAAAATTTTTGGTATATTGCCAAGAGTCGGGTTAGACTCGTTGAAACTCCGTGGGAATCACATATATGATTAAATATATTATTTCTAGGTGTTTGAAACAATCGGGATCGAAAGGGGTGGCTCGGGAACGCGAAACGACCTTTAACGGGTCAAAAATATTGGTTTGGCTGCAGGTGCCACCGTAGCTTACGGTGGTACCGTAAGTTACGGTAGGTCCTGGGCGGTTTATAGCTACCGTAAGCCAGAAAGTTACCACCGTACACAAACTGAGGCCACCGTAACTTACGGTGGCTACCGTAAGTTACGGTAGGCCCAATTCCCAGTTTTTGTCGATTATTGTTATAACGCGTTACGAGTCCGTTTTAACCCCCGAAAAGACCCGAAATGAATGTTAGAATGTACTTACTTAGTTCTTATGAACTAATGGATGTCTAAACGTGTGTTTTCAGGTGTTACGGGACCGGAAGGCTAAAGTGATCGATAGTGCTAACAAGGATCGAACGGGACTTGCATACGCGATTCTTTTGTAACAATTAACGCGTTAACATTATTTTGAAACTTCTTATTATGTGTTTATGTAAATGGATTGTTAAACCTCATTTTTGAGTGTCGGTTGACACGAAACACATATTTTGGAAGTTAACTGTTAATGAAATTTTCTGGGACCAAATTCCGCATGTTTATTTAACTTAAATGGACCCTTTGGAGGTCCGGGTGTTACAAGTTGGTATCAGAGCCAACGGTTTGAGAGATTCAAGTGCGTCGCGAACACTTGGACTCAAACTTTTGAGCTCTAGATATGAGAAATGCAAGCGTTCGATCCAAGAAGCCGATCACTGAGCCTAAAGGTACAAGGTTAGTGTGCCGTTTATAAACGTAACAGGATTGACACATGTATGATATATGTATTATATATGTATGATATATGTATGATATGAATCATATGAATTGATTGAACCTAGCTTCTTGACTTAAGTTTGGAATAATGGAACTAAGAAGGCATCCGTGTGGTGAGCTTGTTGCTAGGCCTGGCCAGTCTAACAACAATCAAAGGCACGCGAATGGATTCTTAGGGATGTTGTTTTAAACTTAAGGATGGAAATGGGTATTGTGTGAATAGGGTTAGGCCCTAGTGATAGTAGAATCATAAGCATCGGTGTATATGCTATAGATTACGTACATGGTACTAACGCAAAGGTAAATTGTCACAGTCTTAGGTCATGGCTGGTGACGATCACGTGATCAATATAGAGAATCACGAGACCCATCCCGATGATGCAACACGGGAAATGGTCAAGGAGGAAGTTGGCAAGGCTTTTGAGGCTTTATTGCCGGGCTACATCGAGGATGTACGCAAAGATCTACGGGATCTCATTCAACAAGAGTTTATGGCGCTGAAGGCTGACAAAGAAACTGAAAGGCCAACAAAGAAAGTGACCTATAAGGAGTTCGTTGCATGCAACCCTACAACGTTCAAGGGTGAGGTAGATCCACTACATAGTCAAAGGTGGATCAAAGATATGGAAAGTGCCTTTGAAACCTCACACTGTGAAGAATCTGATGAAGTGAGGTTTGCTGCAAGCCAACTCCGGGAACGAGCTAAAGACTGGTGGGAATTGCAACGGGACGAGAAGGGGCGGGAAGGTATCAAAAGTATGACTTGGGAAGAATTTAAGAAGTTGTTCACAAAGCGGTTTTGCCCACAAGCCGCTATCAACAGAATAGCAGAAGAATTCCTACAGTTGCGACAAAAAGACGAAAGTATTGATACCATCACGGCCATCTTCTACGACAAAGCCAAGTTTTGCCCACAGTTGCTCCAGGATGAAAGAATGTGGATTAACCACTACTATGGCATGTTGAGTGCCAAGTATCGAGAGTTTCTTACACCGTCCAAATGTGAAACTCTAGCAGAGCTTATCGATTGTGCTAGGGATCGAGAAGCGGAATTGAAAAGACAAGTTGATCGTGGGGAGAAGCGTGCGGCTGAAACGGAGACGGGTTCGTCTAAGAAAGCCAAGATTTCATCCTCATCAAACAAGTCTGGGAACGACAAAGACTCCAAACATTGCAAGATTTGTAAAAAGAAGCATGGGGGAGTTTGTAGATACGGATCTAAAAATTGCTTCAAGTGTGGGAAGTCGGGTCATTCGACATCTCAATGCACAAGCCCGCTAAGTGTGTGCTACAACTGTTACAAACCGGGCCACAAAAAGAGCGAATGTCCGGAACTAAAGAAGGATGGTACAAGTCAATCCTCGGTTGCTCAAGGTTCGGGGAAAAAGGGTGATGGAGGAAAAGCTAAGGCGAGAACTTTCTTGATTACGGCGGAAGAAGCCAAATCTAAAGCCGACGTTGTGACGGGTACCTTTCTCGTCAACTCACTACCTGCTTATGTGCTATTTGACTCGGGTGCTAATAGATCGTTTGTTTCGGTTAAATTTGCGAGTCATTTTTCCATGGTGTTAGACAACTTACCTAGTCCTTTAGAGATTGAGGTAGCGGATTCAAAAACGTTCTTAGCGTTCAACGTTTATCGAAATTGCATACTTACCATCGAAGGTGAGGATTATTCGGTCGACTTAATACCCATGACACTCGGGGAGTTCGATGTAGTAATTGGTATGGATTGGCTTTCCATGTACCACGCCAATATAGTTTGCAATCGCAAGTGCATCCAATTGATATCTCCGAGTGGTTATGAGGTAATAATCCAAGGTGCAAAACGCGGTGGCGTAGCTTTATGTTCTTTGGTCAAAGCAATGAAATACATGAGCCATGGGGGACAATCGTTCTTAGCCTATGTAATAGACACAGAAACGAAAGTTCAAGTGTTGGAAGATATTCCGGTTGTACGGGATTTTCCAGATGTCTTTCCGGAGGATTTGCCGGGAGTCCCACCGGAACGGGAGGTCGAGTTTCGAATCGACCTAACCCCGGGAGCTAAACCCATTGCAAAGGCTCCCTATCGCTTGGCGCCATCGGAGCTCCAAGAGTTAATGACACAATTGCAAGATCTTTTAGACAAAGGGTTCATACGTCCGAGTACTTCGCCATGGGGAGCACCGGTTCTTTTCGTGAAAAAGAAGGATGGAAGTCTTCGGATGTGTATCGACTATAGAGAGTTGAACAAGGTGACGGTTAAGAACCGTTACCCATTGCCTAGGATTGATGACCTATTCGATCAGTTGCAAGGTGCATCGTGGTTTTCGAAAATCGACTTACGGTCGGGTTATCATCAGTTGAAGGTAAGGGAAGAAGACATCCCCAAGACGGCATTTCGTACTAGATACGGGCATTATGAGTTCCTTGTGATGTCTTTCGGGTTGACAAACGCCCCGGCAGCATTCATGGATTTGATGAATAGGGTGTGCCGACCCATGTTAGACCGATCTGTCATTGTATTCATAGATGATACCCTTATTTATTCTAAAAATGAAGGTGATCATGCTTGTCACGTACGTGAAGTTCTCGAAACGCTTCGTCGGGAGAAATTGTTCGCAAAATTCTCCAAGTGTGCCTTTTGGTTGCGAGAGGTACAATTCTTGGGTCATGTGGTAAACTCGGAAGGTATACACGTAGACCCCACAAAGATTCACGCGGTGACCAAATGGAGTCCACCCAAGACTCCCACAGAGATTAGAAGCTTTCTTGGGTTAGCCGGATATTATCGGAGATTCATTCAAGACTTTGCTAAGATTGCTTCTCCTTTAACCAAGCTTACCAAGAAAGAGGTGAAGTTCCTATGGGGTGAAGAGCAAGAGAAAGCCTTTCAAGAGTTAAAGTCGAAATTGACTCAAGCTCCGGTTTTGTCTTTACCCGAGGGAACCGACGATTTTGTGGTATACTCGGATGCTTCCTACTCCGGTTTGGGTTGTGTTCTAATGCAAAGGGGCAAGGTGATTGCTTATGCCTCGAGACAACTGAAAGTGCATGAAAAGAACTACCCAACCCATGATCTTGAACTAGCCGCGGTGGTGTTCGCGTTAAAGATCTGGAGGCATTATCTATATGGTGTAAAGTGTACAATTTACACGGACCATAAGAGTTTAAAGTACTTCTTTACGCAAAAGGAGTTAAACATGAGACAAAGGCGGTGGATGGAATTGCTAAAGGATTATGATTGTGAAATCCTATATCATCCGGGAAAGGCCAATGTCGTGGCTGACGCCTTGAGTCGAAAGGAGGATCATACTCCTATCAAAATAACCGCAATGAAGATAACCGTTATATCCGAAGTGGTTGAGCGAATCAAGGAAGCACAAACTGAAGCGCTAAAGGAAGAAAATTTGAAGAAAAATCGAATCAAAGGTCAAACTCAGAACTTGGAAGATGATAGTCAAGGATTGAAAACAAGATGGGGTCGGGTTTGGATACCACCTACTTGTACCTTGAAGAATGATCTATTGGATGAAGCCCATAAATCCAAGTATTCAATTCACCCGGGAGCGACTAAGATGTATAGAGACCTTCGGGTTAACTATTGGTGGCCGGGCATGAAACGCGATATTGTCAAATACGTGGAGAAATGCTTAACTTGTTTGCAAGTGAAGGCGGAACATCAAAAACCTCATGGTGAATTGCAACCGTTGGATATTCCGGAATGGAAATGGGAAAAGATAACAATGGATTTGATTACTAAACTTCCAAGAACGAAGAAAGGGTACGATGCGATATGGGTTGTTGTCGATCGATTGACCAAGAGCGCTCATTTCCTTCCTATTCGTGAGACTTACAATTCGGAGAAAATGGCGGAGGTTTACGTGAACGAAATAGTGTCACGACACGGGGTGCCCGTGTCGATTGTGTCCGATAGAGACACACGGTTTACTTCCAAGTTTTGGAGGAAATTTCAAGCGGAGATGGGGACAAAGCTATTGCTAAGCACGTCATACCATCCCCAAACCGACGGACAAAGTGAAAGAACCATTCAAACATTAGAAGATATGCTACGAGCGTGTGTTCTTGACTTTGGGGGTAGTTGGGATGAGTATTTGCCTTTGGCGGAATTTTCTTACAATAATAGCTACCACTCCACCATCGAGATGCCTCCGTATGAAGCTTTATATGGAAGAAAATGCCGAACTCCCATTTGTTGGGGAGAAATTGGTCCACGGGAACTCGCGGGCCACGATACGATAATGAATACGGATGAAAAGATTAAGCAAATCCGTGCTCGCATGAAGGCGGCGCAAGACCGTCAGAAAGCTTACGCGGATAAGCGTAGACGACCCATCGAGTTTGAGGTGGGCGATTTGGTTTTGTTAAAGGTTTCCCCATGGAAGGGTATTATACGATTCCGGAAGCGGGGAAAGTTGAGTCCGAGGTTTATCGGGCCGTTTAAAATCATCGCACGTGTGGGTAAAGTTGCTTACCGGTTGGAATTGCCGGAAGAGCTTCAAGGAATTCATAACACGTTCCATGTATCTTACTTGAGGAAGTGTTTGGCTGATGAGTCGGCCTATGTCCCGTACGAGGATTTGGAAGTTGATGACAGATTGAACTATATCGAGAAGCCGGTGGCTATCTTGGATAGAAAGGTCAAACAACTGAGAAACAAGACACTCAATCAGGTGAAGGTGCAATGGAAGAATCGTAAGGGATCCGATGCCACTTGGGAATCGGAAGATGAAATGAGGAAGTCTTATCCTCATCTATTTGATTAGTATGTAAAGTTTCGGGGACGAAACTCTCTTTAGAGGGAGAGACTTGTAACGACCCGAATTTCGTATTATGTAATTAAAATACAATTAATGTATCATGTGTTAAATATTGTAAATATTTAAGACTTAACTAGAAGATTTACTAGTTAGTTAATAGTGGTGGAAACATGAAAAATGATACTAGAGGGGTGGATCTTGCCAATTGATGAAACTTAAATATGGATATGTATGGCAAGCCATACATCTTGATGAGCATTGTGTGCTCATTCACCCCACTCACGTTTACACACACAAGAGGAGAAGAGAAAAAGGGTTTTGGTCATCTCATGCTCAAATTGTTGGTGATTCAAGTGCAAGATCCGAAATTGAACCCTAGAAATCATTCTTCATCTCATCAAGAGCTACAAGTAAGTGTTATTTGATGTTCTTGAGGTGTAAAATCGTCACCCACATGATGGGTGTAGAAATTGGTGGCTTAAACATGAAACCCTAGTGTTATAGTGCTAGATGATCATGTGTATATGTGTATTATGGTAACTAGATGTGTAATTTCTCCTTAATTGAAGATTTACATGAACCATGGAAATGGGTTTAGTTACTAGAAGGTTAAACTAAGGATTCTTCATGTAAACTAGTTGCTAGTTGTAGAATCCATGTTCATTCTTGTAGAAATGTGATTAGGTGCATAACATTTGGTTGAAATTGATGAATCACATGTGTGTTATGTGATTTAGGTGTAAAAACTAGCTTGATGATGTTTAAAAGCTAGTAAATAACCAATATGTTAAGTTATGCACATAAGGTGTTTGATGAAATGCCCAAATTAGATGAAAAACATGAATGAACTACTTAATTGCAAGAATGTGCAATGTGAAAGCCTAGATTGTAGGTTAAATGTGATAAATGGTCAAATAGACCATATGTGTGATTAAATGAATGTTATGTGTTAAATGGGTCCTTAAAATGGTAATAGGAAGTGGTGTGGCAAGCGGATCCAAGGGAACCGGCAAGGAACACGTTTGATTGACCACTTAAACCTTCCGGACTCAAGGTAAGACATTCTTTAAATTGAGCATAACAAAGCAAAGGCATGAGTCACAATGTGTGTGACCATGTGCTTATAAGCTCAAACAAAAATGAAAACCACGTGTAAAAAGGATAAATAGTTGACTTGCACCGTATGTGAGCTTCTATGACAAATGATTCACGACGTGCGTGAACATAAAGGAAAATAACGGCATGAGTCACAATGTGTGTGACCATGTGCTCATAAACTCAAACAAAAATGAAAACCACGTTTAAAAAGGATAAATAGTTGACTTGCACCGTATGTGAGCTTCTATGACAAATGATTCACGACGTGCGTGAACATAAAGGAAAATAACACTCTAGTGTTATACCACATGGTTGTGGAACAGAACGAGTCACAACGTGTGTGACCGTCCCATGAAAATGGGAAGAAAGGACAAACCCGGATTAAAGTGATTCACATCGTGTGTGAACACTAGGGTAAAGGGTTATCCCTACGATCTGCAACGTGTGTGGACGTTGGGTAACGCCAAGGAAAGCGGTCGTTCGTGAAAGAATGGCAAACCGCTCAATAAAATGGGATTTGACCCTATAAGGGGCAAATTCGGTATAAAAAGGAAAATTTACGTTATGATAAGCAAATGGGATGGGTTGGGTCTATGAACTCACCAAACATATGTAATATGTTATAATAGACCGGTTCCATGGTTGTCGGGACGGTCGGTAGCTCTAAAGAATAAATGAACCATAATTGGGATAATAAAGGAATTAAATACCAAACAATTAAAAAATTTTTGGTATATTGCCAAGAGTCGGGTTAGACTCGTTGAAACTCCGTGGGAATCACATATATGATTAAATATGTTATTTCTAGGTGTTTGAAACAATCGGGATCGAAAGGGGTGGCTCGGGAACGCGAAACGACCTTTAACGGGTCAAAAATATTGGTTTGGCTGCAGGTGCCACCGTAGCTTACGGTGGTACCGTAAGTTACGGTAGGTCCTGGGCGGTTTATAGCTACCGTAAGCCAGAAAGTTACCACCGTACACAAACTGAGGCCACCGTAACTTACGGTGGCTACCGTAAGTTACGGTAGGCCCAATTCCCAGTTTTTGTCGATTATTGTTATAACGCGTTACGAGTCCGTTTTAACCCCCGAAAAGACCCGAAATGAATGTTAGAATGTACTTACTTAGTTCTTATGAACTAATGGATGTCTAAACGTGTGTTTTCAGGTGTTACGGGACCGGAAGGCTAAAGTGATCGATAGTGCTAACAAGGATCGAACGGGACTTGCATACGCGATTCTTTTGTAACAATTAACGCGTTAACATTATTTTGAAACTTCTTATTATGTGTTTATGTAAATGGATTGTTAAACCTCATTTTTGAGTGTCAGTTGACACGAAACACATATTTTGGAAGTTAACTGTTAATGAAATTTTCTGGGACCAAATTCCGCATGTTTATTTAACTTAAATGGACCCTTTGGAGGTCCGGGTGTTACACCTGCATTGCATTCGTCTGCCCAATTTCAAATCTTTATAGATACTTACATGTGAAGGATAAATCAATCGCATTAGTGGGCACCCCTACCAACTATCTATTTGTTGTTAGCTTTATCTACAAAGCATGTTTATTGTTATTGAGCTCAAATTTATGAAACTTTGATTGGACTTAGGTTGAACCTTTTCCCCATATTTGGATTTTTGGATTCTCAAAATGTATTTCTTACTCAGTTTTAATATTAACATTCCACTTAGGTCTTTACTAAAATATTTTACTGAGCAAACCAGAGCGATTACACCCAATGTCTTTATCTAGCCTTAAGCCAGGGAATCTTACACTGTGTAATTATAAGTTATATTAACAATTAGTTTTTGTAAGATAACACAAATATATATCATTTTGTTCTTTTAAATATTTGAGGCTTCTAAACTGGTTGAAAGGCCTTCATGACCTGTCCACTTCCAAATGTGATAATGATAAAAAAAAAAGTGTTAGTTATTGGGAACTCCCCTAAATTTGATGATATGGAATTCAGTTCACATTATTGCTTAGAATAAAGGTCAAGGTGGGAAGGCTATAATTCAATAATTCATAGTGTAACGGCTAGGTAATTTGATATAAAGTGTTCCTTTAGTATTATTCATTATTGATTGCTTGTGTATAGGAACTGTAAGTTTCATTTCATGGTGGTAGCACTCTATTTATAAATTTGACATTCAAATTGCTTTGTGTTACAATGTAGGGGTTTCCAAGAATAATGGTTACTCGGTGGCTTATGCAATGGAGGACCCAATCAAACGCACTCTACTATGAGTGTTGTCCTTTTATCTTGAGGTAACCTTATTATTCTTTTGTTATTATGAATTATTAAATGATTTGCTTACAAGCTTAACTACATTTTTAGCATGAAAGTTTATGATCCGATGATGGTGAAAATCAGTTGTAACTTCACTACGAAGAACTTTGTAGTTTTCTTTTTATGAAATTCATCTATTTTTACTTTGAAATCAACAGACCACAATTAAACAAAAACCATTTACAGGGTTTTGATTCATGAAGAAACTTTTTCTTGAATTTTGGATTTGTAATGGTTGATTTAGTTGGAATTCAGACTATACTACACACAAGACTGCATATTTTAAATGAAGAATCATGACTTCTATATGTCTTCTAATTTCAAACAAGTTGTCTTCATCTTGAAGTGTAGCGAACACTCCTGCTTTTGTTGTAAATATTCGTTTCATACTCCGATCCACAGACCTTCCATTTCTTCACAATCTATACATAAGCTATCAGAGGATCCCCTGTCAGGTAAGTCAACCGGGAGTCTAAAGATTGTTGTTTGTCATTTAGGACTTCACTTTCATGTGACTTCATTGACATGAATTACTGCTTTTGATTCAAGAGATTGTTCTTTTTCACCTTATTTTTCACTACTATTTGATTTCAAGAATTGTTCTTCTGTATGTCCAACATATTTATTGATATCATGGTAATCTGATTTCTCCTGATTTGCAGTTTAATAACAAATACACTCATTTATGGGTTCATACTCACTCAAGTCGTTGCATTGAGAAGTGAGTTTATGCATAGTATATGAGAGTTGTTACGTTGACCTTTTTTACCTCATCTTGGGTTGTGGCACTTCAATTCTACATTATATTTTTCTATTTAGCACTTTAATTCTACCTTTATTTACCATTCGACTAATTAATTTAAGTAGTAGTGATGTAAGTTAAGTGTTAAGACATACCACTTGACAGTCTATCTTTAAGAATATAATAATAATTCTTGGTTATGTATCACGAGTCCTCATATCTATACTTTATCTTTCCATGCTCAAGCTAAACCATCAATAAGCTCATGAACAATTTAAAGATGAAGAATTTGAAGACAACGACGGAGATTAGGACAATTAAGAATGTGAGAACACTCAAGTCTGGAGAGAACTTCAAGCCAAAACCCCCCATTTTAGCTTCATAATCTTGCTTATTGTTCTTTCAATATTCACCGATTTGAATCATAGAACGAATTGATTGACTTTTGTGGTTTCATCCACCGTTACACTTGAGTAATTTTCATCTTGAGTTTTATTGTTCAGTTTTCTTATGCAACACCAGGGGCAAATCTTAGTGAGGGCCGGAGGGCCTCCCTCTATCACATTTTTCCGTGAGCAGTGTTAATTGTTTATACTCAATTGGTAATTGTGAATTGATACATTAGTTGTATTAGCAAATTGGTTTGAAAAATAAACATTGTAAAACCTGCCGCAAAGCGCGGGGCTCTTGCTAGTGACTATTAAAAATATAATAAAACATTGTGTTATTTTGTCATTAATTTTAATGTATTATATTAAAAAAAATTGCAAAAATAGTCCCATGTGGTTTAATCATATTGCAAGTTTGGTCCTCAAATTTTAAAAATTATAAACTTAGTCCAAACATTTGGAATTTTGTTGCAAATTTAGTCCCCACAATTAGTGTCTGTTAGTTTTTAATGATATGAGGACTAAATATGCAATATGATCAAACCATAAGGACTAATTATGCAATTTATTCAAAAAAGTTAAAAAATTGAAAATTATATAAAATTTAAAAGAAATTAAAATCAAACATAAGAAATTCAAATAAACATCAATAATAAATTTCAATAATTTTTTAAAAATAAAATAACGGTTAAAAAATTAAATCAAATTCAAAACTAAATAAAAGTAAAAATAAAACGTATGTAAAAAGAGAAAGCGAGAAGTGTTGAAAAAGAAGTATGTGATTAAAGTAAAAAAATTGAATAAAAACCAAATAAAAATTAAAAATACAATCGAATAAACATTTATAAAATTCAAAATAAATATTAAAAAAATCATATTAAAGTTAAAAATAAAAAAACGGTTCGATTTTAATTTTTTTTTTGGATTTATACTTTCACAGGGTCTTTGTATTCTTCGTTTTAAACATAAAATAGAACTTTATAAAAAATAATTATAAAAAAATTAAGCATACTTCTCATTTTCTCCTTTTTTATTTTTATATGCATTTTATTGTTACTTTTATTTACTTTTTAAATTTGGTTTAATTTTTTAACCTTTATTCCATTTCTTAACAATTATTGAATTTCTTTATTAAAGTTTATTTGAATCTTTTAAATTTTATTTTTTTATTTTTATATGATTTTTTTGTTTTTTTTAATTTTTTGAGAAAATTATGCAATTGGTCCCTATGGTTTGACCATATTGCATATTTAGTACCCAGATCGTTAAAAATAAACGGACACTAACGATGGGGACTAAATTTTCAACAAACTTTTAAATGTTTGGACTAATTTGTAATTTTTAAAATCTAGGGGCCAAACTTGTAATATGATCAAACCACAGGCACTATTTTTGCAATTTTCTCTTAGATTAATTAGTTGTTGATTTATTATTATATTTTACATAGTAGAGATACATAACAATATTACTCCACTATTATAAGTTTTTAGAATTTATCATTTTAAAAAAACACAATAATATTCAGAACAATACGATAACTAACAAAAACTATAATCGCACTAAAAACACAATGACGAGTAATGAGCTTAAAAACCTAAAAATAGTCTTTTTATATAACAATACTGTAATTGTTTTAAAGATAAAAACACTTGTTTTTATAGTGTAATTTTTATAAAAAGTAACGTTGTATATAAAACTTATCAACATTTAAAAAAACAAGAGATATTGAAAAAGTTAACAAAAGTGGTTATACTTAATATAACTCTCTAACAAACTTCTTACACTTTTTAGTTTAAGTAAAATGTCATTTCCACCCTAACGTTTTGTTGAATTTGTCATTTAAATCCAAAAACTTTTTTTTGCCATTTCAGTCACTATAGTTTACCAAATGTTGTAAATTTTATCCACTTCACTAACTCCGTTAAGATCTCCGTTAAAAATAAAGGTATTTTAGTCTTTTTCAACACACTAATTATCTAATTAAAACAAATTAATTAATTAATATTTAATTAAAACTAAAAGAAAAATATGAAGCGGCTAGTGAGACCGGACGCTTCAATTTAAAAGCTTTGACTAACGCAAATTCATGTTGTTCTATTGAGGTCTGTTATGGGATTTTAATGGATCTTCATGTTTTGTTCGAACGTGCACCATTGTTCGATTGAGATATATTATTGTCATATATTGTTTCATTGAGGTCTGTTGTTGTCACGTTCGAACAAACGCGACAATAGAAGACTTCAATCAAACAAAGCGTGATAACAATATGCCTCAATACCACAACAGACCTCAATTAGATAAAAGTACATATCAAAACAAAAATGTGAAGGTTAATTAAAATGTGA
This sequence comes from Flaveria linearis, assembly GCA_024085815.1. Classification (NCBI taxonomy): domain Eukaryota; kingdom Viridiplantae; phylum Streptophyta; class Magnoliopsida; order Asterales; family Asteraceae; genus Flaveria; species Flaveria linearis. The sequence continues at coordinate 8,725,827 of CM044005.1, read as the reverse complement.
AGGTTAATTGAAATCTCACAACAGATTTCAATCGAACAACATGAATTATAGTTAATCCAACTTTTATATCGAAACGTATGGACGCACTAGTCGCTTCATATATATTTTTTGTTTTAATTAAATATTAATTGATTATTTATTTTAATTGGATAATTAGGATGTCGATAAAGAATAAAGACCCTCATATTTAACGAAGATATTAACGGAGTTAGTAGAATGGATGAAAATGACAACATTTGGTAAACTACAGTGATTGAAATAAGAAAAAGAAAAAAAATTTAGATTGAAATAACAAATTAAACAAAACGTAAGAGACAAAAATGACATTTTACTCAAAATGTTTTTATTTTTTTTTATTTTTTATTTTTATTTATTTTTTTCCTCGATATCAAACTCAAAACCCCAATCGTTGCATCGTCAATTCGTTGCATCGTCAATTCGTTGCATCGTCAATTCGTTGCATCGTCAAACTCGGTCAAAATCCTTTCACTCACTCGTTAATTCCCTAATTTAGTTAACGAATCTGATGAACTATATCGCCATCGATTCTTACATTTGTTTTGATTGTATGTTTTTTTGATGTTGTTTTGGAAGTTGCAATGGAATTGATTGGTAGCTTTTTAGGTTTTCACCCTACAAATCTTGTAGATTTAAGTCATGATATTCAATATGAAAATCAGTTTCTAAATCTGCAGTTTTTTGTAAATTGTGTATGAAAATCAGTTTCTAAATCTGCAGTTTTCTGTAAATTGTGATTTTGTGTAGATCCCATACTGATTGGTGGCGATATATGAATTTATAGGAGGTGCTGTAATCACCTGCAAGATTGAATTTGAAAAGATCAATGAAGCTAATCTTATTACAGTTTCTTCGCAATTGCCAGAAGCAATGATGTTTGGATCTTCATCTGGATCAATACTTGATATGGATTAGAGCAAACGCAATGGAAGTTCAGAAACTGCGAATAAGGATGATGTTTTGAAAGAACAACAGGTTTTAGATTGCAACAGTTTTGTTGTTATTCATGGAGCAGTTCAGTTAATAGTATCTTCGGTAGTTATTTATTCTATGTGAAATATATTTTGGGTTATCAATTAATGTTAATGTGCTTCAGGCTCCTTTGGTCACTTTCAAGCTAGCAAATCAGGTGTTCATAGAGGGAGATTGAATCGGCCTCTTGTCAAAGCTGGTTTTGTTGCTACTCGTATTTTGTAAGCTCTACTGCTGTTTAAACTTCACCTTCATTGAGTTTATATTATTATGTCTTATTATCTGTTTATCTTGTTTTATCGTCTTTGTTGTTTCTCATTTTAGTAGGTGACTTACCTCAACCTTGAAATAGTTAGAGCACTTGCAAGAGGTGGATCGAGTTCTAGTTAACAAATTAGTCGTGCAGCTCGTCCTAGTTTTTTAGTTGTATTAAATGTTTACATATGTGTTCTCATTTTTCAAAGGGTGGTAGAGTGGTAGCACCTAGTTCCTCTCTATCAGAGGTCATAGGTTCTAATCCAGCTTCCATTGTTTACCATTATTTTATGGTACTCTTATTTTTCATGTAATGATAAAATGGTCTTATAACATGATAAGCATTCATGACCCTCAGCAAAGCGCGGGGTAATTTTCTAGTTACTTTTTAAATCTCTAACAGGTTCACTAGATCAATTATCCATATCCACTTTGTATGCTTCGCATCATATAACCACTTGATCATATTTAAACCTTTATCTATAAATAATCGGCCGGCTTATTAATTTAATTGTAAGTTTGACTTTGATCCGAACAAAACAAATTAACCATATGCAATTTTTAACAACATGTAGGTATTTCCAAATAAACAAAACAACTTGCCTATATTTGATGTGTTGAAGGCAAGCTCATGTCTTTTACCTCATCATCCCGCTATACATCATCGATCAGTTTCCTTATTCATATCGAAATTAAACCATCATGATCAGCTCCTTTTAAGCTAATTTTCGATTACTTACTCCACTTTGTTCCAGCTTTACATCAAAAGATCATGTCTTCCAGTGAAGAACTCAAGCACTTGCAGATTCCTCTCCAACACATATCCTCGGCAACTAATGACTTTGCTGAAGAGAATCGCATTGGAATCGGTGCATCCGGGAAGGTGTATAGAGGAATATCTGAAAAATATGGCATTATTGCCATAAAGCGGTGGGATAATCACCTTGGTGCACGCAGTCATGGAGATCGTGAATTTAAAATGGAAATTGACTTGCTCTCAACTTATAAACATGAAAATATAGTCTATTTTCATGGATTTTGCGACGAAGAGGGCGAGAAGATACTTGTTTATAAGTATGAAGAAAATGGGAGTCTCAACAAACATTTACAAAGCAGAGATCTAACATGGACCCAACGTTTAAGGATTTGTTTAGATGTTGCCCATGGGTTGAAGTACCTTCACTACGATGTCGTGCCTGAAAACAGAACTATCCATCGCGATGTCAAGAGCGCAAACATCCTTTTGGATGAGAACTGGAGAGCTAAAATTTCTGATTTTGGTTTGTCCAGAAAACATCCTGCTCAGTCTAGCTTTGTTGTCTCAAATGCTTGTGGCTCACCAGGATATACTGATCCAGAATATTTGTTAACGGGTCATTTAACATCAAAATCTGATGTTTTTTCTTTTGGCCTTGTATTGTTTGAAGTTATGAGTGGAAGACTAGCATTTCTTGTGGTTGATAGCCTATATTTTTATGTTTGGGTTCAAAAACATTGCAACAGAGGAACTGTAGATAAGATCATTCTTTCCTGTTTACGTGAACAAATAAACCCAACTTCCTTGCATACATTTTCAGCCATCGCCTATAAATGTTTGAGCATTGGAGTACAACGTCCAACGATGAAGGAGGTCGTGGAACAACTACAAAAAGCTCTTGATCATCAGTTAGTAAGTTGTTGCACTCACATAAGATGATTTTACGTTTTTTTTTTATTTTATTTTTATTTTTTTTCATTATGCGTTAATGAAGCTTTTATCAATCATCTTTTAAATCTGTATATCCTTTCTTTGGTTGGTTGTCATAGGCGCCAAGCGTACCAAGATCTAATGTAAACAATGATGATGATTATGCTGCTCTTATCCAGAGACATTGGAGGTATTTTTTTTCCTAAAACAATTGATTTCAATTTCTCACACATATATATTATAATCCATAGATTACTTAAATAATTTATTAAACTAAACATATATAATTTATACTTTTATAAATTGATTAGAAGTACCTAAGATAGAAATCATAGAATATAACATGTTAAGAAAAGATATCGTTGTGTATTTCTTATATCTTGTTAAAATATTTTATACTTAAGAAATTGATTTCGTTTTCTTTATATCTTGTTAAAAATATATGTATTTTTTAACCTCAGTTTGTTTGCATACTAATTCCAAACAACTTAAACAGGGGAACAGCATCGTCTTCTCAGCCACCTCCTGCCCCTTCTCAACCGCGGAAATATGATGTCTATCTTAGTTTTAGAGGTGAAGATACTCGCCAGTCATTTGTATCCCATCTTTACTCGGCTCTTGTAAAACAACTGGAGATCGCTAAGGATGAAGAAGTTCTTATGCGGGGTGAATTCATTGGTTCATCCTTGTTTAATGCTATCAACGAATCAAAGATTGCCATCATCGTATTCTCTAAAAACTACGCCACATCTAGTTGGTGCTTAAATGAACTTGTACATATCATGGAATGTAGGAATGAGAGAGGGCTAATTGTTCTACCTGTATTTTATAACGTGGATCCCTCACATGTTCGAAGACAAAATGGGCCGTACGCAGAAGCATTTTCCAGACATAAGTCAATGAACATCGAAAAAGTTGAATATTGGAGAAATGCAATGGTGGATGCAGCTAATCTTGCAGGACTTGCAGTCACCGGGTATTGTTCTCTGTCAATTAATTTCTAAAAACTTAATGTTTAATATGTTTCTAATCTACGCATTAACTATGAAAGCCAGTACCATAGTCCATATATGTATTCCAAGCATAAGATCACCGGAGCTTAGTTTGACATGAACATCAAACACAGAGCCACACATGCAGGCTGCAGCCACACATGCAGGCTGCAGCCACACATGCAGAAATATACACACACACACAAACACCTATATAGATATAGATATAGAGCTTATTTAACCACATAACCTATAAAAATATGTACAAGTACTTATTGGTTCACATCAATTGAACTCACTTACCAAAACTTTTTCTTTTAGTAATAGTAGTGTAGCTTTTGTAAACATATAGTTTTAACCACAATGCCGTTGTGTACAAATCTCAAATATTCACTCTTCCCCTGCATGCTTTATGACTTTATGATAGATTTCTACCCGTATGATGTGTATGAAAAGCATGAGTAGGGCCTAGGCTGATTGGTTAATGTTGACTCGGCTTGATTCCCAAGCCTTGAAGAGCAAGTCGACAATCCAAGAATGTGGGAGGGCCAATTATGACGAGTCAGTCAAATTAGTTTAATAATGAATATTTACCTTTGTTCTATCTATTAGGAATAGATAATTATGATTATTATGAGTCATATATAGATAAATTTTAGCTAGCTTATATAAACCCATATTGGGGTCTGATTGTAATTAAGCTTTTGAGCTCACAACTTGTGGATTAAGAACCTACTACTGAAAAACCTACGACATAAACTTGTGGATTGTAACCACCCATAACAAGTAAATTAAGTTGAGTAGTAACTTTTTATGAGCTCAAAATCCTACGACATAACATGTTAGTTACAATCTGATGAGGATTGAAATCAAAGATGGTAAAATTGACAGTAATTGAAGATGACAATGGAAGCATCAAATGGAAACTTAACTTGTATTGCAAAAGATGGTGATGACAACAGATAAAGAAGAAGACGATGATACACAGTAACCGCCACAAAAGCAGTCCAGGGCTAAGCCCTTCTCAATGCTATTGCAAAGAGCCTCAAACCCTACTAATTCTCTTCCTAACCACTAAGGATTTACCAATACCTATTTATATAAAATATAAGTTGCACTAAACCCCCTCCTAGAATAGACAAATGACATTTAGACTAGAAACTATAACATGATTCCTATCATTACTCCCCCCTTCAAAACAGTCTTGTCCTCAAGACTGGGATCGGCTGCGTCGTCTGGTGGTCGACCTTGCCCATGCACCACCCACAGATGATATGATCCAACAACACCTGCAGCACCCTGACTTGTAGTCTTGCACTAACCATGAAATAGTTTCCATAACAAATCTGATTTAGGGTTTGTATACGGGTCGGGTGGTTTAAGATCAGCAACCAAATCAAACAACTTAGGAGGTTTGTAAGAGCCCAAATCAGAAGAGGCCAACTGTACTTCTGTTTTCAGCTCCATTCCATGGTCCTCAACAGTCCCGAAGCCCACTAGTTCCTGAAATCGGTCCGATAGTATTCCAATTTTGTGAAATTGTGATTGAACGTCAACAACCTGTGTATCGGAAGACTTAAATGGCGCCATTGATTTGGCATCCGAGCTTGAACGCACAGCCTGCAATTGAACTTGACCATGAGCACTCCAACGTTCTTCTGATCGGGAAACAATTTCCTCCAATTGAGCTACAAATTGGATTCCAGAACCGCCTAGGGTTTCCTGCTCAATCCCAGATTCAACCGAATCTGTTTTTGGCTTGGTCTTTTGGATCCATCCTTGAGGATCGAAACCGTTGAATTCCAGCAGCTTTACCTTATTCACTGCGCAAGATAGAGTGGAAGGAGGGTTTGATTGACCTGATTTTGTGCCGGAACCAGATCGAAGACCACTGTCGATCTCTGAAACCTTAGAATCTGTTCCCAATTTCTTCTCGAATTGCTTCATCCATCCAAGCATCACCTTACGGAATTCGACCGATTCCACTCTATCAGCTTCTAACACCGATAGAGAAACCTTAATTGCAGCGACATCCGATTGAAGTTGTTGAATCTGTTGTTCGTGACTATCCACGCGAGAAGTCTGATTCACCATGGTTGAATTGAAGTAGACCTTATCGGAAGGTTGAGAGCGGAATTGGACTGGAGATCAGAATTGGAGATCGGATTGGAAATCCAATGTACAGAACAAACACCGATTGAGCAATTGAAAACGAAATTGACAGTGGATCTATAATCGGGAAGTGATATTGAAATCGAAATTGAAAAGAGAGCAGCGATGCGACCGATTAAGCAAATGAAAGTGAAATTAACAGTGGATCTATAATCGGGAAGTGAAATTGAAACCGAAATTGAAAGGAGAACAGAGGTGCGACCGATTGAGCAATGGAAAACGAAATTGACAGTGGGTCTATAATCGGAGCTATGAACGGCAGGTTGACGTGCAGGTCGGACCAATGATGAGGATTGAAATCAAAGATGGTAAAATTGACAGTAATTGAAGATGACAATGGAAGCATCAAATGGAAACTTAACTTGTATTGCAAAAGATGGTGATGACAACAGATAAAGAAGAAGACGATGATACACAGTAACCGCCACAAAAGCAGTCCAGGGCTAAGCCCTTCTCAATGCTATTGCAAAGAGCCTCAAACCCTACTAATTCTCTTCCTACCCACTAAGGATTTACTAATACCTATTTATATAAAATATAAGTTGCACTAAACCCCCTCCTAGAATAGACAAATGACATTTAGACTAGAAACTATAACATGATTCCTATCACAATCAAACTTGTGGATTAAGCCAACAGGCTAGTTTAAACCCATAACTTGTGGATTAAGCCTGTAGGCTTTAGCTCATAACAAGCAACTTGTGGATTAAGCATGCAGGCTAGCTCAACTTATAACTTCATATGTCCTAAAATCCGCCATGTGTGGAATTCCCTTTATTTCAATGCCCAACGCGCGGACTTGGCCTGTAGGCTAAAAATGTAGGGTTAATCGTTTATTTACCGGCTCATGGGTATGGGTCACTAAATTGGTGTTTTATATTGGTTTAAAGTTTGTGCATGGAATAATCATAAAGTTCATGTGGATTAAATGCTAGAATTTTAGGCTAAGTATTTCTAGTTTAGTAGTTTGGTTTATTTGATTAGTTTGACCGAGTTCTTTAAAAATGCACGTTGGAAATGCATGTTGGTGGAAGAGTGGGACATCCATAGTACCGGTTCTTTAGGTGGACTTTTTAATTCCATGCTCCATGTTCTGATTTTGTAAGCTATTTATAGCCCTTTCTCTTTATTGAATAAAGTAGAAAACTTTCATCATCATCTTCTTTCTTTCTGTCATATACTTATTCATAAACGAACTGATTGATCAAGAGTTTCTTAATTTGACTGTATTAATCTTTATTTCTTGAGGCTTGATAACCAACAGAAAATGTGTGAAATAGAATACGGAGATTGACTAGATCATGCATGACCATAGGACTTGTAGGCTGAAAAATAATGATCATTTTGGTAAAATTCCCAAACTAAATATTATTCAAAGTCAAACTCTTTTATCTCTTCCAAGACCGAATCAAGAAAGGGGGTAGGGTTAATCTTGATGGATTCAAAGCCGGGTCATTGGTTATGGTCATGGAGCTGGAGTCGTGCTTTTGGTTGAATGGGTCATCTGGAGGTTTATTTTAGTCGCAGCAGGCATTTTATGTTTTTAACGGGTCACGGGTTACTTTTTGTTTGTTGAGTCAAGCAATGGACATAGTTGTTAGTTTCCTTTTGTTCAAGTTTCACGAGTCTCTAATTATGCAGTGAATTTGTTTTTTCTCATTTTCACAAAATACAAGTTTGGGCCAACATTTGGTCTTTGTGAAAATTGTGACATCCTAATTTGCCTACATTTTTTATTTGCGATGTCATATATGCGTACATGGTGATCATTTATAAATTGGAGAGAAGATACTTTACACATATGATTAATCTTTTTAGAGAGCATGGGTTATAAGTACTTGGTGGCATATGTACTATCAGTGCGAGTCTGAGCTAATTATTAAATTTATGCAAAATGTGCAGGCATGAAGCAGAAGCTGTCGAAAAAATTGTTTATACAGTTACACATAGACTTCTTAACTTAATGCCACATGATGACGCAATTGCCAAACCAAGGGCCCGCGCAGACATAATAGGAATAGAGACCCGCGTGCAAGATTTGAGATTGCTTCTAAAACTCAGGTCAGGTGGTGTTTGTATGGTTGGTATATGTGGGATTTGGGGTAGTGGTAAGTCTACCCTTGCATCTTCTATATATGATGAAATAAGGGATGAATTTGAAGGTTGCTGCATTATCAAAAATGTCCGTGCTGAATCAAGAATGCATGGTTTGAAAACGTTACAAGAGAAAATTCTCTCAGATGTATTTAACTCAGAAGTGACCTTAGATAGCATTGAACAAGGAGTAAACATGATGAAAGAAAGATTATGTCAAAACAAAGTTTTAATCATCCTTGATGATGTTGACCACTTTGACCACCTAAAGTTTTTAGCTGGATCACCCGACTGGTTTGGTGAGGGGAGTCGAATAGTAATTACCTCTAGAAACCAAGATCTGGTGAAAGCTCACAATTGTATAACCCATAATGTGCAGATGTTGGATGTTAATGAGGCTATTGAGCTCTTTAGTTTGCATGCATTTGGGGCAGGTGGACGTGTAGAAGGTTATGAGGAGCTTTCACGAAGTATGGTTTCTAAACTTGGTGGTCATCCTTTAGCACTTAAACGTTTGGGCTATTTTCTATATGACAAAGACATGATTAAGTGGGTGAATACATTGGATAAACTAGAAGACATCCGCATGGATGAAATTCTGGAGAAGTTTAATGGTGGTGATGATGGACTATGTAGAGAGACTTTTTCTTGGCTTGCTACTTGATGCACACAAAGATGTGGCGACAATGATACTGGCTGCTCATCGTAGGCTTTCTGTTTTTAGTTTTCAAGATGTGGTGTTAATTAATTTGGGATCGATGTTCACTTAAATTATGTAAATTTGGAATGTATTTCTTATAACAATCATTGACTTTTATAAGATTTGTTATAGAGCTTTCTGTGAGTATGGATAGGTATGTTATTCTGAACTTATGATCTATACAACAATGTGTGACTTTGATCATTTGGGAAATATGTACCATTGTGGTTTAGAAATAAACACAAACTTCTTAACAGTGAAAATTTAAACGAAACCAGTCACCGGCTTGACTGTCAAATATGAACCTTAACCACCCCAATCTTTTCAAAAATAAATTTGTGAACTTAAACTTGTGGGCTTGGTTTATGCTTATTTGCAATGGGTTGCATTTGGTTATGCTTTTATTTTGTTTGTCATAGTTTCTTCAACTTTGCAGTTATGCATAGCTGGTCTCATTTTTGCTGTTTTAAGCACCTCATATAGGGTTTCAGCCCTTCCTCTCAACGCGCGATAACTTCATTCTAGACACATGACTGTGTCTCTATACCCATTTCCTTTAGGTTTCAATACTGAAAGTAGTCTTATGATTAGTGAAATTCGAGCGTGTTGTTAGTACATTAGTCGTTTTGTTTTCTGTGAAGAATTGTGGTGGTATGTTATTTGTTTTTTTTCTTTTTTTGCTTTACAAAATCTTAGCTTACTTTTGATGACAAGATCATCCACTGATGTTTCAGATAGAAATTTATTCTTGTTTCTGTATTTAGATTTGATTGATCTTTTTTTCATCTTTTATGAAAGAAAATAAGCATTAGGTTTTCGTGTGACTTCAGCTAATTCACCTTGGACTATTGTTGCTCCTTTTTTCTTAGTATTTTTGTTGTACTATTTTCTGCTTTATTTAATCTCATAAATCGATTGATGTATTTTCGAATGTGATTACATAGTTGTTTCTACGTGTAAATCTGGTTTTGCTATATTTTCATCGTCTAGAAAGCAAAAACCATGCACTCATAAATCAAGTACAATACTGTATATTATATTATTTTTATTATTTAACATGTGTAATCCATAAATTTTTAATCTAGCATGTATGTATGCATATTTTTTATTTTATATTATTTTTTATAATACGTAATTTTAGTTATATGAAACACTAGCTTTAATAACCAGTGTATTACACGATTTGAATAAATAAATTATTAAATAGAATAAAAATTTATTAATAATAAAATAATATTTTAAGATAAGATATGATTAATATTATGTAGAGTAAATTGCCATTTTCATCCCTGTGGTTTAGTGAAATTTGCCACTTTAATCCAATAGTTTGTTTTTTCGCATCTGGGTCCCTGCGGTTTACAAATTTTGTCATATTCATCCAGTCCGTTAACTCCATCCACAATTTCCGTTAAATGAGGGGTATATTGGTCATTTTACATATATGTTTTTATTTTTCTTTTTTTTAAACCTGATTTAATATATACTCTTTAAATACATTGCTATTTTAGTCCATGTGGTTTGAGCGTATTTGCCAATTTAGTCCAAAAATAACCACCACACCACTACCCGTCACAAGAACCACCGAACCACCACCACCGCCCCATCACAAAGCCACCAACACCACACCAGAGCGCCCACCACCACGCACATTGGATTGTCGCTACCATGTAAACCCTTAAAATCGACAATCAATATTGGACTTGCAACATACTACTTCGAAAATGCATATCAAACCCTACTAATACCTCTACAATACTCATTTTCAAGGGTTCCATATACGTTTTCAAAGGGGTTTGTTATAAGTTCGAGATTAACGGTTTGTTTCTAGGGTCTACATGGTGGTGGTGATCTAGTGTGTGATGGCGGAGATCTAATGTGTGGTGGTGGAGATCTAATGTGTGGTGGTGGTGCCCGTCTGGTGTGGTGTTGGTGGTTTTATGATAGGGTGGTGGTGATGATTTGGTGGTTATGATGGAGTGTGGTGGTTTTGCGGCGTGGTGGTGGTGTGGTGTGTAAATACGAGGTCCAACTCTAGATGGTTCCGGTCTTGTTGAACTTCGATTTACCGATGCTCTCTGAAGCTTCACACCTACGCACAATGAAAACAACACCAGTTAAGGCGTTCCAAGGGGGAAATATCCCTGGAACGACCCTCCGGCGTGAGAGTAAGTATTGGTTGAATGGAAATATGTGATAGGGATAATTAAGGGGGAGCTTTTATGTGTATTCTTTTGTGAGGATCTCGATCCTCCTTACCTGGTATTTATAGTGTTTGCCTGCTGCAATCGTGTGCTGATTTACACGGATTATTCCTCGACAAATCCATTACCTTTTATATTCTCCGACCGTTACTGAATTATCGGCTATGATTGGGGTGATTCCGATGTAATTAAATGTGGGGCACATGTCCTGCTAACTTACCCGTTCCGCCCACATGGGCCGGGCTTTCGGGTTCGGGTACCCGGTCTTGTGTGGGTTATTTGTACCCTACATCTACATGGTGGTTCCATCACGAGTGGTGGTGATATGGTGTTTTATGCCAAAGTGGTGGGATTTTTGGACTGAATTGGCAAACATGTCCAAACCACAGGGACTAAAATAACAATTTATTTAAAGGGGATATATTAAATGGGGTTTAAAAAAATAGAAAATAAAAACATATATGTAAAATGACCAATATACCCTTCACTTAACGGAGAATGTTGGATGGAGTTAACGAACTGGATGAATATGACAAGATTTGTAAACCACAGGGACCCAGATGCGAAAAAATAAACTATTGGATGAAAGTGGCAATTTTAATCAAACCACAGGGATGAAAATGGCAATTTACCCTATTATGTATGATAAAAGATTATAAGTAATAAAACAATGATATTAAACCTTTTAAACTTTTTTTGTTTAAAAAACCATTTTGTTTTAAACAAATCGTTTTAAAAAATGTAACTTTTAAAAATTTTCTTATTATAACTTTTAATTTTAATTACTATTGGTTTAAAGGAAATTTAAATTTTAAAAACACCATTTTTAATATATTTCGTATTTTTTAAAAAAAGTTTGATGTCTTAGAAAACTTCTTATTTTATAAAAACTTATTTATGTAGAGATAACCTTAATAAATAGATCTCTTTTTTAATTTATTAAAAATTATTTGTAATCAAAAAGAGATTTAATTAATATTATTAGTAATTAATATTATTAGGAGGGCGGGCCTTGGCGCAGCGGTAAAAACTGTTCCTAAGGGACCAAAGGTCTCAGGTTCGATCCGTGAAAACGGCCTCCCCACAAAATGTGAGGGAAAGACCGCGTACATCTTCCCTTAAATGGGACGGACCCTCCCTGGACCCTACGAAAACGCGGGAGCTCTTTGCAGCACCAGGTACGCCCTTATTAGTAATTAATATAATTATTTAATAAGATAGAAAAGCAAAATTTTTTTTGTGAGGATCAATGTGGTGCTGCCACTTGTTTCCGTTAATTATATTTTTATTAAAATAAGAAGATTTACAGATTTATGAATTATTTTATTTTATTTTATATAACACATGTAGTATAACAAACAAACAACATATGTTGAAAAGGTTAAAAGTTAACCACATTTTTAATGACATTTGAAACTAACTCTAACGAGATTTTAAATTTTAATGTTTTATGTCAGACTCATCCAAAAATACCATCAAATAGGAAATCCATCACCATAAGAAACCCCCTTGAATCAAGTTTTAAACCTAAAACTTAGAAGATCTCAAACCATAACCATCACGACGAAGATCATCCTCATACCATTGGACGATAAGGCGAATGGTAGTTAACTTTATTTATAGACATAAAAAGAACGGATGTGTAATCAGTGAAAGATAAGGGGGTCTTTTATCATCTTCCCCAAACAAAAGTACCAACTACCAAGATCAAGATTCTTCAATTGCACAGAAACACTGAACAACGGCTAAAGCATAGCAGTAGACGAAAGAATAATGGAGACGAAGCAAACCGATATCAAACTCAAAACCCCAATTCGTTGCATCGTCAAACTCGGTAAAAATCCTTTCTTTCACTCCATAATTCCCTAATTAAGTTAACGAATCTGATGAGCTATATTGCCATCGATTCTTACATTTGTTTTGATTGTATGGTTTTTTATGTTGTTTTGGAATTCGCAGTGGAATTGATTGGTAGCTTTTTAGGTTTTCACCCTAAAAATCTTGTAGATTTAAGTCATAGTGTCCACTGTTCAGTAAGAAATCAATTTTTAAATCTGCAGTTTCCTGTAAATTGTGATTTTGTGTAGATCCCATACTGATTGGTGATGATGTATGAATTTATAGGAGGTGCTGCAATCACCTGCAAGAATGAGTTTGAAAAGATCAATGAAGCTAATCTTATTACAGTTTCTTCGCAATTACGAGAAGCAATGATGTTTGGATCTTCATCTGGATCAGTACTTGATATGGATTGGAGCAAACGCAATGGAAGTTCAGAAACTGCAAATAAAGTTGATGATTTGAAGGAACAACAGGTTTTAGATTACAGCAGTTTTGTTGTTATTCATGGAGCAGGTCAGTTAAGCAGTATCTTTGATAGTTATTCGTTATATGTGAATTGTGTTTTGGGATTTCGATTAATGTTTATGTGTTTCAGGCTCCTTCGGTCACTTTCAAGCTAGCAAATCAGGTGTTCATAAGGGAGGATTGAATCGGCCTCTCGTGAAAGCTGGTTTTGTTGCTACTCGTATTTCTGTAAGCTCTACTGTTACTTAAACTTCACCTTCATTGACTTTAGTCGTATCTCTTGTTTTATTGTCTTCTGTTGTTTCTTGTTTTATTAGGTGACTTCCCTCAATCTTGAAATAGTTAGAGCACTTGCAAGAGGTAGAATTCTAGTTAAACATATTATCCATGCGTTTCAATCTATCTTTTGAGTTCCCATAAAATGTTTACTCATGGGTTCTCATTATTCTTTACTATTGGTTTCTGTTTGAATATATGTTGCAGAGGGTATTCCGTCTGTTGCGATGTCTCCATTCTCATGTGGATGGTCAACACGTGAAAGAAATGTCAGAATGCGTATAAAAACCTTTAATAACTTGTTTGAATTTTGTGACACCTTTTACACAATCAATTTAACATGAAAGTCTAGTGTCTTTGCAGATAGCTTCTGCTGATGTGTCAACAGTGGTTGAAGCCCTTGACTCCGGTTTTGTTCCAGTAAGTTTTGCACTTATGACCTTGAAAAGTTTTAAAGTTGATAAGTTTTTTTGTAAATTTAAATCAATGCTTTTCATTTAGGTTTTGCACGGTGATGCTGTTCTTGACGAGTCACTGGTATGTAGCATGATTAGTATCTAATAAGAGTGTTCTTCTATGCTAATATTGATTAGCATCAAATAACTATATGTCATTTCATATATTGTTTCAGGGCTGCACTATTCTAAGTGGAGATGTGATCATAAGTCATCTAGCAGCACATTTAAAGCCTCAATTTGTAGTTTTTCTTGTATCCTTATGAGTACTTCGTTTATTTTTCTGCAATATAAATAGCTTTAAACCAAAGTAAGACAGAACATGCTACATATCATTTCTATAACTGATAACATCAAGAGACTCGACTTTCAGCTAGAATTTAGTGTTTTTTTTTTTTAATCCGGTCATGTTATCGGTAAGTTCCTATACAGTAAGCAATGTAGACTGATGTTTTTGGGGTATATGATCGCCCTCCTGCAGAACCCAATGCTGTTCTCCTCAGAGAGATTGGTGAGCACACAGCTCTTAATCCAGACATCAATACCATAATTGACGGTTATATTGTTGTTTAACTTCATGAAATGATGGCCATGACAGCTTTACGTGAAGATGGCAGCTGGTCTGTTGTAAACCCAACATTTGAAGACTCAGATAAGCAAGGTTAGTAGCATTCAACCACCTAATATAAATTATTATTGTAATTAGTCAATAAAATAATAATATCATGAATAACTTTCCAACAAACAGTTGAGATTAGCGTAGCATCGCACGATACAACAGGAGGGATGGTGACCAAGATATCAGAAGCTGCAATGATTGCAAAACTTGGTATCGACGTGTATATTGTGAAGGTATGTATTTTCTATTCATAACCTCATTTTCATCTAAAGTTACTTCACTATGATAAATGGTCCTCTTTACAGGCAGCAACAGAACACTCGTTGACAGCACTAAGTGGTAAATTGAGAGACAAGATCCCTGAAGACTGGCTCGGGACAGTTATCCGTTACGTTTCATAAGACATGTTTTGTTACGCAACTTCATTCTTTCATGTGGCTCATTGTTGTAACATGCATTTTGACTTGTTCAGAATACAATCATAATCTTCTATACAAGTTAAATGCAATCTTTGTTCCCCAGCTTTATATTAGTTTACTGGAAATTGATTTGAAACTGATTTAATTATTATCAGAAAACATTCTTTTTGGGTGATTAAATGATAAACAAACAAATATATCACGTAAGATCCCACTCCAATAGTAAGGCCTAAGAAGGGTGAGACAAGTGCACCTGGTTGATCAAATTGAAATATCAAACACCCCTGAATGATATATATGCTTTATGCAAACAAAAGAGTAACAAAATAAGCATTTCATAAGTTCACATAAAACAGCTTCCCAACAAATGAGATGCACAAGTGTACATATCTCCCTTCCCAAATAGCCAAAATGTCTAGGCTTTAACACATCAAATAGAAACAGAAGAAAACAAAACAAAATTATAGAAAACATAAACCTAAAGAAATCTTCAAATAACCACCACCATGATTTCAGCATATGGTTCTGAATCAGCCATTAAACTGCTTAAAAACCTTTAAATGAAAGCTAATAATAAGTCTTCATCTCAATTCAAGCATAAATAACTTCAAGAAACTTCTAGAAGTTACTTGGGGCCAATATCCTTGAGGGCACAGATCTGCTCTTCTCCCATGGCAGACATGACGGTCACAACAAGGTCCTTACCCTCAGCAAAACCATCCTTAATCTGCACACATAAGGTACACCGTACACTACAGTTAACATGTATTAAAGAAAACATAAAAACATGAAACTATTCATTTTGGGTGTTCCCAGAAACTTTTTTTTAAAATTTTCCCAGTTAAGTTTATTTATTTGCAATGATTATCATTACAAACAAATTGGTTTGGGTCGGCAAAATTATATCTTTATAAAAATCTAATTATCATAAGTAACAAATAATCAAACTAACAAATACCAAAAGCTTTTCCACAAACCTGTGAAAGCAGATTATCATCGGTTGGAAGCTTGAGGTCATCCTTAGTACCACCACTCTCAGTCAGCAAACTCACCTATATAACATCAGTACAAATATCAGAATATGCACAATTGTATTAACAAAACTGAAGAAAGCTAAAAACAATAAAAGACACATACAAATCCATCCTCAGATATATCAATGAGCTGGTAATCAGTACGATTAACATGTGGCACCTGCAATCAAAGAGAACGTTGTAAAAAATATATAAATAAAGGAGTAAATCTCGGTTTTGGTCCCTGTGTTTTGCAAATTGACTCCACTTGAGTACCAACGTTTATTTTGTCTCCATTTGAGTACCAAATTTTAAAAAAGTTGTCTGTTTGAGTACCAAATTTTAAAAAAGTTGTCTGTTGCAGTCCTTTTGACTAACGGTGTTAACATTTTCTGTTAAATTTTTTTAAAAAAGACCAAAATACCCCTAAGGGCTATAAAAATATCACCATCTCCACCACACACCACATACCACCACCACCACCACACACCACACACCACACACCACCGCCACCACCACCACCACCACAGTCAAACCAGTCAAACAAGAAGACCCTTGTTCCGGAATACCGGTGCATAGCCACTATCACCACAGTCAAACCAGTCAAACCACAGCCACTGCTCACAGGAACGATTCCTGATCTCACCGGACTCGTGAACCTCAAAGCCCTATTTCTCGGCCACAACTCCTTCTCCGGTGCCGTTCCGCCTTCGATTTCATCGCTTCATCGTCTTCGAACCCTAGATCTATCGTACAACAGATTATCCGGCGACATACCGGTGCATATCACGAATCTCGACCGATTAACCTACCTCCGGCTAGATTCGAACCGTTTGAACGGCTCAATTTCCCCAATCTTACTCTCCACAACCCTAATTATCGGCCTAATCAACTCCACAACCTCTCGAACCATCACCCAATCAACTGTCAACCTTCGAACTCCACAAAAGAACCCCCAATCACCCTGAAATCTTCGATTCAGCACCACCATCGAACCTCCAAAGGTCTGAAATAGAACTGAAATCATCGGGTGGTTTGAGAGACTGCGAAGAGAAAGAGGGACAGCTCATTGAGAGTTCGAGAGTAGGCTACCGAGAGAGAGTTGGAGAGATTGAGATTGAGAGTGAGCTCATTGAGAGTTCGAGAGTAGGCTACCGAGAGTGAGGACAGCTCATTGGTGTGTGGTGGCGGTGGGGTGTGTGTGGTGGTGGTGGTATGTGGTGTTTGGTGGAGATGGTGATATTTTTATAGCCCTTAGGGGTATTTTGGTCTTTTTACAAAATTTAACAGAAAATGTTAACACCGTTAGAAATTTGGACTGAAACGGAGAACTTTTTCAATCTTTGGTACTCAAATGGAGACAAAATAAACGTTGGTACTCAAGTGGAGTCAATTTGCAAAACACAGGGACCAAAATCGAGATTTACTCTAAATAAAGTAATAAACAAACAAACAAATAAAACTGAATAAAAATTGCAAAACTTATCATACATCACAATTGTGGGAAGAAGGAACAATATCTTCAAGCTTCTTTCCATTGAATATATCAATGGCAACAAAGTGACATTTAGCATGACCGTGCTTCCCGGTCTTAGAAGTTGAGACTTCCACAACCTGCAAAAGCAGTTTATACATTTAACACATTAAAAAAAAAGAAGCAAACATCATTAAATCTTATTTAGAAACACAAACCACAATAACATAATACCCTTTCATCTTCCAAAATTGACCTCTTTAAAAAGGTAAATATTAACTACTGTGCCTAGTCAACACTGACTCATGGTGACAAAAAACTTAAACTTTCTCCCAGATAAAATAACTGGAACAAATAAATACTGATGATGATAATCACGATTGATCAATCTACACTTACTCCATCAAGCCAGCATAAACCCAAAAACCATCATACACAAAACAATAACAATCAGAAACAACCTGACCTATAAATTCAAATCCAAAACTAAATCCATAATCTTGCAATAAAAAAGTCAAGTCGAACAAAATCAAAACAATCATTCCACCAGTCAACCGTATCAAATCGAGAAAACTCATGTAAATCAATACTCAAAATTACATCAACGATCTATATTACCAACTCCAAAGAGTATAGAAACGTAAATCAGATCTATACTTGAAGATAACAATAAGAAATCGATACCTTGCAAGCACGATTCTTTATGACGATATAACCGTTTTTCCTGATAGTACCAGCTTGCTGAGGGAAAGTCTTTGATGCTCCGGCATCGGCCTTTGACTCGAACTGATGCTCTTCGTCAGACATATTTTCAGATAGTAATCGCAGAGGAAGTGACGAAGATTACAGATTTGAAGGATTAATGGGTGAAGTAGAATTTGGGGTATTAGGGTTTTTAAGAAGCAGCCGTACGAAGAGGAACTATATGGTTTTATTCAGATTGGATCTTGGCCGTTGGATTAGATTGCATTGTGTTTATCATGATAATGCCCCTGTGATTTTTGTTTTATCCCCAAAAGCACCTTCAGTTTGACTTTGTGTCGTATTGCACCTCCTATCTTTAAGATACAACTGTTTTTAGGCTTTATTTTTCACTTGGTTTATGCATCTACTGAAAATTAGTCAAGGACTCGAAATTAGGGTTGTGAAAGAATCTTGTCTTTTGTGAAGGAATTTTTTTCTCTGACTATAATGATTTGAGTGGTGTAATACTTACGGTATAGAAGTATTATACAAATTATGTGTACCCATAACAACCTAACTAGTGATTGATGCAACCGATAGCGTCGATGTTGATTAATTTCAACACAATTAGGATTAGCATGTTGTTTACAAATGTATGATTATATTAAGTATTATAAATCAGATTCAGTATAAACAATTATAAAGACATTTGACTAAATAACCTCAATAACAAAAAGATTAATAACTTCATCTTCATCGTGATAATAGAAAAATATATGCATAAGGAAATTGTGACAATGTAAACTTTGTATAATTAACCACCATATATATAGTTAGGGAGGATAGAGTCACACTAAGGGTTGATCGTCTCAAGTCGAAACAGACGGAGGGGGTGGTGTTTTCCAATGAATAAATGGCCACATCAGCCTACCATCCTTGATTATCCTTGACCTCACCCTTCACATACACATACAAACAAGAACACTAGTGAATCTACCCCGATTGTCGTCTTCCTCAACCCAAATCTTCCCCTTCCGTTCCTAACTCCACTCCATCCCCTCTTAGGACAAGTAATATCAAACATTTACTCCAAATGTCATTAATATATTGATCATACTTGTTGACCAACAGACCATATTACATTTTATTGCCATCAAATCATTGGTTGGAATCAGCAATCAGGTTTTAAAATCAATTAAATGATAAAAACTACAAAATTTTCAATCATTTGTTTCTCAAAATATAATGCGAAGTCCATTCTCTTAAAGCTTCATACTTCAATTCTCATCTATACTAAAAGACAAACCAGTCAAAAAAAAGGCTACACTACAATACGCTACCCACCAACAAACACAAAGAGCAAATAGTACACTATCGAATTTAGTTTTCTTGAATTTGTGTTACAAAGATGGAATTGATGAGTTAAATAAATCTTGATATAGATTATTAATATAATCGTTGAAACCTATTACAACAATGAACATGAAGTCAAGAGTTGTGTACAAGAACCTGCAATAATAAAAACTAGTCACTCACATAAGAGATTCTTTGAAGTTTAAAAATGAAAGAACCACACACACACACACACACACACACACACACACACACACACACACATATATATATATATATATATATATATATATATATATATATTGCTTTAACCGTGTGATACATCTTCTCTCTTTCTGACTTTCTCTCTCTCACCAAATCTAGTACAAACTACATACAAGTGCTTATGTGGTTCTCCACTTAGAATTGGTTATATATTGAGTGTGATATATATTTGACATCTTGTAAGTCCTCTCTGATCAAACAAAAAGGATACTATAATGAAATAGACATTCAAGTAAAAGTTACCTATTTTGAACTTTCGGCTGAAAAGGAACTGATGTCTTGGTCATCCATTTCATGTATGTATATCCTCGGAGGTATTTCCCTGTAAATATTTTCAATACAGATATACTTCAAGTTTAAAAACACCCTTTAATATTAGTTGACAAAAATGGATGAAACTAATTAATAAAAAAGTTATCTAGAGTCAAGATATACTGACAATTCATTTGCTTCTTGGTATGTGTAGCTTGAAGCAACAGCCAGAAGTTGTCCATCAAAATTGTATGATAATGAGGCAATACTATTTTCAAACTTTGGCATCTGTGATGATAACAAGGTCAGAAATGTGTTAATTCCCATTAATATTTTACTTTTGAGTAAAAAATCATGTTAAAATTGTCTTTATGATAAAAATTACATCAAATACGCGTTTTTTACTTTGAGCATTCCACATGGTGACATAACCGTCATTATCACCTGTGATAAAGGCACCATAAATCCTGAACACAAAAAAAAGTATCAGTGGTATAAACTTATATAACTTTTCATGATTAATGAGCAGTTACAAAAGTACGTACGATGGACTAAAAATGATATCATTCACAGCGGCCATGTTATGCCTTTTTTCTTTTGCCTTTGGTATGCATCGAAAAGCATATCTGCAACATATAGTTACAATTTTGAATTTTTGATATATTAAAATATTAACATGATAACAATACTAGAGATGGAGTTGTCTGTGATTTTAATGCTTTACAGAGTATTAGTGTATTATCATGATACATAAGCGTACCCGTCATTGTTTTGGTTGGAGGGTTTAAAATGTTTCAACGCTACACGTCCTTCAACAGATCCAGCAGCAAAACCTGCATTAAAATTGATAACATGTAAGATGGGGACAGCAATTGTACCTGCTTATGAATGGATTAACTTGTGTTTTGTTGTATACTTCAATCTTAAACAGGTTAAATTAAAGGTATAAAAATCAGTAATATGGAAAAGGGTCAACATGTCAACTGGATAAGCATACAACATTCTAAATTTATGTATTTAAAGATTTAGATTATCATTGTAATTATATTGTTTTTACACTAACTAAAGCATTGTTTGTTTATGAAAAATAAAATAAAAAAAAACAAATGGACACAATAAAGTCTGCCAAAAAACCTAGCCTGGCCTGTTTCAGCCTGTACTAAAGTCTAAAAATGGCATGTTTCAACCCGACCCGCCCAACATGCCACCTGTATTATAATTCAACCTAAAACTTTTCATATGCAGAGAACAATATGTACATGAAGGCGTAGAACAAGTGGTAAATTTCAACCTAAAACTTTTCATATGCAGTCAACCTACTATATTCAGTCATCAGTAGATAATTACTACAAAAAGTTTATCACTTAGTTACCATGATTGAGATATGGCCGAACACACTTAATTTGTATGTCCACACATTTGCTATAAAATGAGGTGTTGAACTTCCGTAAATCGTAGACATTAACTGTTGATCCAACAGCAACCATTGCAATAAACCCACTTATGGACATAGATTCTACCGCTACGTTAATTGTATTTACAACAGTGAGAGGCTTCCTTGAACGTGCATCCCAGCACTTTATCTTTGTATCCCAACCACCAGTAATAACTTGACCTTCAAAGAAGAAGACCAAATTCAAAAAATCAATGTACAATAGGCAAAAAGGGGCAAGTATAAAAACAGGGTCAAACATGATCATTTTTCTGGGCAGTAACCATATTTAAATTGTGTGATACAGAGATGCTAAATTAAAAGAAAAAACTGTTTAAGGTTTACCTGTTTCTTCAGAATATTCGACACAAGTAGCTAAATCATCATGACTTCCAAAATTTTCGCCGATTCCTAAATCAAAATTATACCTACAAAAATAAATTAATCACGGGGTGTTGGTTAACTTTAAAGTGGAATGAATTAAAAAGGAATATGAGACGTATGAAAGTGAATAGCGTAACAAAAGAGTACATGATCACTAAAAACTAAGCAAGTTTACACCTAAAATACATCTTCAATGAGTGATCACCACATATATAAGAAAAGAATGTGAAGTTCAAACCAACCATATCTTATTAGTAAAGATATAAAATCAACATACATATAGTAGTTACATAATATGAATATTGTGATGCCTTGAACCCAAAATATATCATAAAGAAATGCATGTGTTACTTTCAGTTCAATAACAAGAATATGATGCAACCACAAGATTTACTGCTTCCCATAGAACACTTGAACTTAAAACCTCAAGCCTTCAAGATCAATCATATAAATTCTACATTTAACTAAAATTGACCCGGTTGCATTCAAGACAACCATAGATCTATAGACCATCAGCATTATGCATTTTCCTAAAGCATATTTAAAATCAGAAGTTCAGAACCCAATAACACTTTATTTCTAGATTTTGAGCATTAAATTTAACTCATCAACCAAAATTTAACTAAGCAGTGTAAACTGAAAACAAACCTTGTAATCGAACAATCAGAACCAGCAGAATATGCTGCTTCCTTTCCTTGGAAACAGCAATCTAAAAGCGCAGCTTCCCCAGAAGCTTCAAAAGTCAACTTAGATTGATCCACGTTGTATAATCTAAGATTCTGTTTACAATGTTCCGTAATGTAATGCTTATCAAGTATGTGGAATAAAGGGTTGTTCACACTCGCACACACAAGCTTGGAATAAAACGATTACTTACAGCATCCCATGAAGAGATGAGGAGATTGTTGGATCCTGGAGCGAAGCGAATTCTAGAAATGGCATCTTGAATTGGATTTTTTTCAAACTTTAGACTCCTTCTATTCATCTTTGTTAACTGAAAACAAATGAAGTCACTGAGTACATAAGTGCTTGAATTCACTAAAAGCCTAAGAGAAGCTCCAACAAAATCAACCGTAAATTTAGAAACAAATCCAACAATGTTTGTTCAAATCTTCTACAGCTAGATTAAATGGATAGCATTAGTGGAAAATGTATTATTGCTTCACTGATGTCCTACTTTCCAGATCTTATCGTTCCCACAGTTATGCATTTCCAGCTACTTCAGTATAAACACCTTCTTCTGCTTACTTCAACTGACTAAACAAGCATGCTACTTTCTTAATCGATAAAAATCGAACTAAATCAGCGGAATTAGGGTTCCCATTAGTGGATCCGATTACAATTTTCCAACATTTTATTGCTTTAGCGTTTTTTTTTTCAAGTTCCAAATCAAACCAAATCCCTAAACTAAAATCAGAAACCCTAAATCGATGGAAAGATGAACAAATATTATGAAGAAATTTGCAAACATGATACAATTTTTCACTGATAAATGGAAATTCATACCTGTTGCTGTTTTCTACGGTTTGAAGCTCCAGTTTGTAACCAAATCAGCTGCTTTGATAAGGTTGTTCAGGGTGGTTAGTGGTGGTGCGACCAGAGGAGAAAGAGAACCACTGGACTTTTGAAAGTGGGTGTGTTTCCCGCTGCCAATTTGAGAATTTTTGTTAAGGATGATTCGGAAAAATCTGTAAACCAGTGGTAATTTTAGCGGTGCAGGTAACATGTTAACGTCACATTAAATTTTTCTATCTTCCTAGGTTCTCTCCCATTTTATAATGTTTCGTCTAAAATTTTCGCCATTACTTGTTTTCTTGGTTTTATAGCGTCACACATCAAAAAAGTGTTTGTTGATGCTTGATGAATTTTTATCAGGTCAGATATTAGAAACTTCACCAGAACCAGAGGTGTTGTTCCCAACCAGGCTAGGCAGTTAAATCAGTGAAATATCGGATATCGTTCACTGATCGATATTTGATATATCGGTTCTCGCAGTGATATATCGGTGAGATATCGGTAGTTACATATATATATATAAAAAACACTAAAACACATATGATATTAATAATAAGATACTAAGATAGTCAAATAAATAGTCAAAATACTCAAAAATTAAAAGTCAATAGTTAGTATTTAAACATGATGACATAATTTAATCAAAAGACTCAAAATCTTCCTCCGAGTCCACATCACCCAAACAATTCAATTGTTTATCAAGATATCCACTTCAACTACTACTTCATCATCATCATCATCATCTCTGTAGCGCTCTCTTTTGCTCCTTGTACTTGGCCCAACTTCTTCATTTCCTCCCATTGCCTCCCGCACAACCGACCAACGAAGACCACCTTCTCTACCATCAACAAACTCTTGAAGTTCATCTTCTGTTGGGACAACCCAATCATCATTCTCCTCTACGTCTCTTAAGAAAATAGGATCCAAAGCTCTGTTGGTTTTTAATGACTTGAAGCGCCTTTGTAACCTTGTGTTGTATTGAATGAATACAAGGTCATTGAGTTTTTGTTGCAAAAGACAATTTTTTTTCTTTGAATGTAACTGAACACAGAGAATAATAAAAGTACTTAACACAATATGATAGTAAATAATTTAAATGTAGTAAATTATATTTGGTAGAAAATTTACGTTGTCAAAAGTACTCCAATTGCGTTCACAAGGTGAAGCACTACAAGTTTGACTAAGGACCCTGATAGCAAATGCTTGGAGCAAAGGTGTGTCGATCCCATAAGTACGCCACCATATATCTATATTTTATAAATATCCAGAGTGATTTAATAAAAAATAAGCTATAAAAACATGTGATATGTTTTGACTTATGAGTAAAAACTTACATGGTGCAACTTTCGTCATACCCCTTACGGCAGGTGAAGATCCAAATTGCCCAACTAAATCATTGTATAGATTCAAGTCCTGCCTTACTTTATCATTTTCCTCTTCATTAGGGACCAGATTTTCAATAACAACATAAAGTGGTGCCAAAATGTTCCTTTCTTTTTCTCACTCGAGTTTTCCCCATGTAAAATGGGAGGGTTTAGAAAATATCCAGCTTGCATATTAAAATTTCAATAGCTTTAAGTTTATTACAAACTAGTTCAACAATCAATACCTACATGTAATAGGTGATGAAGTTGGTCGGACCATCTTGCTTGAATCATACTCCAAAGTTTAGTGACAAGTCTTTGATCAGTTACATTTTTATTGATTTGCTCCTTTGCTCTACTCATTGCATCATAGACGTAACCCATGCTTGGCTTCTCTTCTGTATCAACCAATCTCACCACATCCATCAAAGGAGCTAGTGTTGACAAGCTAGGAATATGATGTCCCAAAATTCTATTTTTCCAACTATTCGCTAAATTCTTTTACCTGCTTCCTTCTTTGCAAAGTCACTTTTCCTCCATTCTTTAGAAACAAACAATACTTGAATATGATGTTGATTTCCGTGGACACTCTTAATGGTATAAAATTAGGTTGCAAACCTATTTACACAAGACCTGTATAGCTCCATGTTTTTCGTTAACTTCGTCATCATATTAAGAATTCTTCCGTGGTTGTAAATGTAAACCACAATTGCTCTTGCATCAGCAAGAGTACTCTTTATTTTTTGTATTTTCTCACCAATATCTTGAATCATGAGGTTCACGTAATATGTTGCACAAGGAGTCCAAAACATCTTAGGGTGTTTTCCTTCTAAAATCTTTCCAGCTGCTTTAAAGTTTGACCCATTATCGGTAATGAACTACAAGAAATAAAGAATTTAATTAATAAATGAACCCAAAGTAAACTTAACAAATTATAGTAAATCTACCTGCACAATATTCGCCTCTCCAACATCTTCTATCACCTCATCAATCATCTCCACGATTAAATTAGCATTCTTCACATGCTCCGATGCATCAATTGATTTCAAAAATACCGTTCCAAAAGGACAATTGACTAAGAAGTTAATCAAACACCTTCCTTTCCCGTCTGTCAAAAAATCGAACATAATGCTACACTAATATTCTTTCCAATGTGGTCTAAACGAATCCACAAACTTTTTCGTTTCTTCTAAATGTTTTTTCAACAATGTCACACGAATATTATGATAAGATGGAGCAGGCATAACTAACATAAAATAATAACTAATAAAATTAACCAATAATCAATTATTAATTTATCTCATAATAAGATAGTAATACCTCTTCCATATTCTCCAATTGCATTGATCATATCTTGGAAACCTTCGTCACGTACGACATTGAAGGGTAAACCAACCGAATAAGTCCAAGTTGCAAATTTATCCTAAGTTTCCATCTTTAACTTCTCTTTGATTGGATTATTTCTATCCAATGTGGTTTGCTTTGTTTTCCTATGATCGGTCTTAAAAAAGTTATCAAGAGAACCTCGCATGTTGCTAGAACCCACCAATTTCTTTTTATTTGAAGCATTTTTCTTTATACCAACTTCTTGTGCATCGTCTTGACCTTCCTCATCCTCATCTTTATCATCATCATCAAGATCAACTAAGTTTGATCTAAGTATCTCCCTATTTCTTTTCTTTTCTAGTTGTACCTTTTCTCTTTCTTTGATTGATGCCATGACTTTCTTTGATATATATCAACAGTAACTTTTCCACAAGCACTGACCTGTCATCCGGTATGAGTGAGATGTTGCTTTAGTCGTGTAATCCCCCCACTCATCTTATGACCACAAAGTTTGCACCAAACAATATGTTTTTTCAACGGATCTCTACACTCTCCCCATTCCCACGCCATATCTCTATTATAACTTTCTGCGGGCGGTGTTGGCATCAGACGACATCGTATTAGTGTTTGACTTTGGAGGGTTTACGGACCCATGTGAAGATGGATTTTGAGCATCCATCATCAAGTGTCAAATGACTCAAATCTCAGTCCTAAAAACAAAGCAACAATCAAAGTCTGTCCTAATTCCTAAAAATCCAAAATCCAAAATCAAAATGCAAAATCCAGCTTCTCTAAAATCTCGGTCCAAATAAGCGAAATCAGACCCACCCGAGTGCCACCCGGGGCCTGTAATAATCCAATCAAACTATTGCAATAATCCCATCAAACAGCAAAAAAACTATTGCAATAATCAAAATGCACAAAAACTCAGTCATAAACTCCTAATTTCTAAAATCATAGTCCAACAATTGCAATAATCCAATCAAACAGCAAAGAAATACTAAATAAGCGATATCAGACCCACCCGAGTGCCACCCAAGCTTGTTCATCGATCACTTACCGAAATCAGACCCACCCAAGCGAGTAGCGACCTTTAATTTTGGAACTGCTGCGATGGTTCGTTGCTGTTCGATGGTTGTTCGTTGCTCCTGATGGTTCGTTGCTGTCCTGATGGTTGTGATGGTTGCTTGCTCCTGATCGAGTGCTCCTGATGGTTGCTTGCTCCGATGGTTGCTTGCTCCCGATCGACCTTTAATTTCAGAAACATGGAAGTATGAACTGCTCCCTCCCGAAGTCCCAATGGTCGACATGTTAGTAATTTAGGGTTATTGGGTTAGTGGGTTTTTTAATTTTGGGCCTTGGACAAAAACGAGCCCAGGACAAAAACGAGCCCAACGATAAATCGGTGATATGGCCGATATTTAGAGGCCAGAATATCTGCGATATATCGGTCATATCGTCCGGTAATATCGCCCCCGATATGCTGCCCGATTTTTTGGACCGATACGTAAGCCAGCCACCGATAACCGATATGTCGGTGATATATCACCGATATATCGGCCGATTTAACTGCATAGCAACCGGGGGCGGGACTCCCCGACATCTTCCCGGTTAGTTACCCCTGATAAGGCCACACGGTGTCCTCTAGGTGGTGAAAGTAGGGAAAAGAATGACACTACCACGTGAAGGGTGGTGATTGGTGGTGAAGGTGATTAGTTACGAATGTCCAAGGAAGTCCTCCATAAGAGCATATCCGATGCTAAAAAACAAACACTTGGGTAGTTAGGTTATGAGATCGGACGCTCAAGCTAAGTTCAAGCGAACTGAGTCGGCTCATTTATGTTCAAGCTTAAACTCGAGCTTACATTAACTCTACTCGACGCTTCAAACTCATGCCTAGTCTAGATCCTCTTACCACCGTTTATAAAAGCAATCAAAATGCAAGGATCAGATTATAAAATTCAAAAACATCTAACAAACAAAATCAAATATTTACAATGTTTGCTATAAATTAAAACAAATCTCAAGCATCTCCAACCCAGTTGATCGAACACATTTCATAATTATCTTTTTTTAGAAATTACAATCTCTGATCAATCATTCACTTGGAACATAAAAATCAAACTTGACATCCATCGAACCAGAAGTCACCCCACTGTCCTTGTATTCCACGTTCATAATCGTTCCCTCGCCATCTTCTTCTTGATACTCGGCTTTCACACGTCTCACAGGCACGGTAACCGAGTAAACTGTCCCGAGTGCGGGGTCCGTCGAGACACTGAGCTGGACTTTATCTTGAGATTCAATCACCACAAAGTCCGAAAGAGTGTCGACTATGTTGCTGACTATCTTCTGTTTCGCCTCTTCACTGACTGCACATCGGTCAGAAAAAAGAATCATTTTCAGCCGTTGTTTAGCGACACTCGCGTTTGAGTTCCTTATCATTGATGAAGACGGGAACATTATCTTCCATGCTAAACTTAAACGCTCGAAGAAATTCATGTTTATGGCATTCAACAGGAAGCTTTCTGCATCTTGGTTCATGGAGCTTGTGGATATTTCATAGTCACTGATAATCCCCAGAGGTCGTCTAGCATGACATCGTGTGCTCAACACATGTGATATTGAAGTCGACCATTTAGGTGTGATTTCAGAAACACTAGATCTGCCATTTAGGAAACTAATCGAATCCACCTGTATTCAAGAAGGATACATAAGTTTGAGAAATAATAGATATGGTCATTTCAAGTAATTTACATATATAAACAGAGCGATTTGGATTGTGCTTCATCTTAAACGGGTCAAGTAAGAAAAATATCTAAAATGGAAACGGGTCAAACTGGCTGAAAGTCGGCCAAGGTCTCTTAGTTTGTACAAGTATTTAGTCAAAGATTCAGATTATTATGAAGTATATAATAATATTGTTTTTGTAAACATAATTAATGCTTCAATTATTTACTCAAAAAAACATCAAAATGGACAACTAAACGTTTACAGGTCGACATAACTAGACCCAGCCCCTTTTGACTTCACATCCATCCCATCTTACCCACCCATCTTTCCACGTATATATATAATCTCTTCACCAGGATATAATATCTAAGAGGTCATTTCCAAGAAGAAGGATCAACATGAACAATGTGCTAAAGTGTATTGGAAGAAATGCATTCTATAAGCATATAAATGTGTTAAATGTGGTATGCAGAAAGAGGTGTTTTATAGGTTTGTTATTGAGCACAACATCTAGCTGAAGTTAAACTGTAAAGGAAGAGTTCAAATGCTCTGTTTTTTCCAACTAACTTTGAGAATCAAATATCCAATTGACATCATAAATATACACCAACATAAGGACCGTGAGTCGTGCAAACAAGCAAAGATTACTACATGCTATAACTTACAAATTTTATTTCTTGCATCAATAAATATATAGTAAAGGATTAACTGCAAGAGATGGGCAATAATTCGCCTTTAAGTATGATTTGACATTCAGCCTATGGTCAAGTTTATCTTGTAAGCAAAAGGTTGCATACTTACACTAGTTGCAATCACTATAGCAACTTCACACCAACAATAAATTTGGCTAAATTAATTAAAACCATCATCGATCCCATTCTACAACGATGCATAGCAGGTTCTTTTAGTTTGGTTCCTTTAGTTTGTTTTCCATTTCGAAAACTTCACCTCTTTAAGACTGTACATTTATATTTGTGAAATTATTAGTTGACCAATTCACTTTGGTTCTGTTTAAAAAACTAAAACTGAGAATGAAAGATTCATTGCATTATTCTGTACAATAGAAAACCAGTTCACTTGCATTACTCCGGCAAAATCACCATCTAAGGGCCGCTGCTCATCAGCATTAATGACACCTACTAGAAGATACGAAGTTCACATTATCTGATACATCACATACTCTCAAATCCACTAAAAACCCTAATCTTGACAGGATAAGTAGATCCACAAACCATGCTTATACTTCAAGTCTTCAATCGCATCTTATACTTCAAGTCTTCAATCGCATCACATATTTCTCAAATTCACGCAGTAAGCACCAAAAGAAACATGTATCAAAGTATGAGTCTTAATGTAACCATTAACAGACGCATCTTTGAGTTTACATACAGAAACTTGAAAATGCAAACAACTGATAGCGGTTTTAGAACACAGACCTTAGGTGGTGGATTGATGCGGAGGGGGTTGGTAGGAGAAGGACCCAATGCAGCAGAAACCCTAAAATCACCAGAAATCGCCATTTTTCAGTCACAATTTCTTCGATTGAGGCTTCGTGTGTTTGTTGTTGGTTTAGGGTTTGTTAGCGAAATGAGGTGATGGTTTCAGGTATTAACAAACAAACAAACATACCCGGTATATCCCAGCAGGGCCGGGGGAGAAGAGCAGGGTCTGGGGAGGGTAGGTGTAGGCGAGTCTTTCCTCTATCTTGTTAGGTAGAGAGACCGCTTCCAAAGAGACCCCCGACTCGATAGCAAAAACCATACTGATAGCAAAACAACATACAATAAATCATACAACACATAGCATACAGTATACAAAAAGCCATATCGATAGCAAGACATTAACTGTTATTAACAGTTAACAGTTACGTGCTAAAAGTGTGACGCCGTTAACTGTTACATCTACTTGCACAATTGCCCGCAACGATGTCGTATGCCTCAAGCCAGTGATTTCAAGAATCTCCCATACATGCCGAACAGTGTCCGGTGATCTGTAAAATTAAACGGGTCGTATGATGTCTAATCAAACCGAGTATTCACCGTTTCTATCAAATCGATGACGTATGTGATATTATATGAACCGTATACACGATCATATGATTTATACATTAAACTAAGAAAATATGTGTTAAATAAAATATTTACTTATCTGTATCTTTTATTTAACACGACAGAATAATCCAATGAGCATGTAATAATCATAAAATTCTGCTAAAATGTACTTTTAAAGTCATACAATTCTTTCAAATTTTCATCACTCACCTAGTTCATTTCACCACACGTATTATGAGTTATAATTTAAATTTGACGTAAACTTCTTAATAGAGTTGTGTAAATATGATTTCTAAGCGTTATCTATTACATTTCAAGATTTATATGAAGTTGATATATTGTTTTGAAGCATGTATGACTTTTTAATATACATTTCAGCATAATTTTGTGTATTATTAAATGATCTATGGAATATTGTGTATAGATATTATTTCAAGCATGGTCTAGTAGAGCATCATCAATCAGGGACTTAAAAACATTAAAACATGAGTCTAGTAAGCCGTTATATCATAGAAACAATCAGTTTTCATTTCAAAATCCCTAAAAATCTTTCCAACAAGAAAATCCAAAAACACTAAATATATTTCCATATAATTCTCACATTTTATATTTGTTTATATATATATATATAGAAAGAGACGGAGGTAGCTTCCCCTAAAAAATAAATTTTCCCTAAGAATACTAAAAAGTAATCTTAACCTTCTAATTATCTAATTAAGGGCTAGGATTAAAGTGTAGAAAAAATAAGTAATCAAGTGTAGTTTGAGTATTTTATAATATTGCACACAATTGTTGACTTTTTAAAATTTCCCCCCATTTTTTTAAATGTTAATAACTTTTTCATACGACATTATTTTTTTAAATAAATTACACCATAAAATCAGACATTTTTTCCTCTTTAAATTGAGTATAATATTGCTATATTTTTTTACAAAAAAATCAAATTATATGAAATTATGCTAAATTTTTAACGTTTTTGTGTTGTATTTAATAAAACAGCACAAAGTTGTGCTGTATTTCATAAAACAGCACAATTTTGTGCTTTATTTAATAAAACAACACAAAAGTTGTGCTGTATTTCATAAAACAGCACAAAAGTTGTGTTGTATTTCATAAAACAGCACAAAAGTTGTGCTGTATTTCATAAAACAACACAATTCTGTACTATATTCCATAAAAACAGCACAATTTTGTGTTGTATTCCATAAAAACAGCATAATTTTGTGCTGTTTTACGTCAAAAAACACATTTTTGTGGTGTATTTCATGAAAACAGCACAAAATTATGTTATATTTCATGAAAACATCACAGATTTGTGCTGTTTTGCGTTAAGCAGCACAGTTTTGTGCTGTTTTTGTCAAATAGCACAGTTTTGTGCGTTTTTAGTAATATGTTCTATGTTGGTTTACTTCAAAATAATAAGGACTCATGTGTTATTTCTGTGGTGAATTATGCCAAAATATCAAACAACATATAAGCAACACTTTCTTTACTATTTTAATGTTCACTATTTTACGTTAATATAACACGTTTTGTGTTGTATTGCTTTTTTTGTGTTGTATTGCTTTAATACAACAATCTATGTATTATTTCGTTAATGAAGACGTTGTGTGTTGTTTTAACTCAAATATTTGTGTTTTCAAACGTGTTGTTTTATGACAAAACAACATGAATTATGTTCATTTACCGCACAATCTAGCACTTCAAAAAATTCGACACAATCCAACACTTAAAATAATTCAGCACAATCCAGCACGTTAAAAAATACAGCACAATCTAGCATATCAAAAAATCTAGTACATTACATTCGAATTTGTGCTGCATTTTGATAAAATACAAAAAAAACTAATGAGTATATTTTAGGACCATAATACCCTTTAACCCTAATTTGAAGAGTGTCACATGTAATCTCCTTGTTCTTTCTTAGCATACTTAGGCAAAACTTATTTTTTAGTTGAACCTCTACCTATATATATATATATATATATATATATATATATATATATATATATATATATATATATATATATAGAAGGTCATTCAAATGAAAACCAAAATTATGGAAAAAACTATGAGAACCATTATGGGCCTTAGATTTTGTTAATCAAGGGTCTATATTAATTTGGCTAAAATAGTAATTTTGATTGTTTTTAAAAATGACGGAAAGTATGGAAGATGGGTACTTTTGTAAATCTACCCTCATTTAAGAACCGCCCCGAAATTCTCGCACCCATATGAATCGGTTGCATAATCTCCCTTAATCCGCTCAATTTCAAGAATCCCATATCAAATTCAGAATCTTATCTCAAATTCAAACCCATATCTTGAAAGCCTGAAGATTCCGAAACCCTCAATCAATTTTAATCTGCATTGAACGCACCCAATCCGTCTCATTAGAGTTGAATTTCGAACTCATGGTCTTTCATATAAAAGTTTGATTCGAATCATAATCTGCTGAATATTACTGGTGTGTCGATTTTCGTATGTTATTTGATTGTGTATATGAAGCTGGTATATAAAAACTTGGGCTCAGAAGTTGATTTTTTGTTTTAATTTTGTGCCTGTTTTTGTTGTTTGTGTTAGGGCTGAGTAATGTAGATTCTGTTCAATAGAAATCGAGGTATATGCTGATTGCTACAATTGAGAATCATGTTAGATGGCCATTCTGTGTGATATTTTTAATTCCAAAACAGGTTGCAGTAGATGTCTTAGTTTCCATTAGAATATACCTTAAATCATTCATCAATTTGTTATATTAGCTCCATAACCATATATTTCATAGTATCCCAGTTTCATAAAACCCGATTCTTTTCTCAATGGCAAATTCCCAACATGTTGAGTATATTCTATGAATGTGCTGTATTTTCTAACAAATTGGGTTATTTTAGGCACATAGATAGTTTTTGGCATTATAATATGCTTATTTATTGATAGCCTGTATCCTAAGGATAATCTTATGTTTATATTTTAGTGTTGATTTGTTTTCTTCAATTTTAATGTTTGATTTTCATATTATCAAAGTAGTTGAATTATTTTAGTAGGCTTATGGTTCATCCCAGTGGTCATCAATTTCCCTAAATGTCATTTATGCGTATAATTATTTGAAAGTAGTCAAAGTTATTGAAATTTCCAAATATTCTTTTTTGGTTAATCACTTAGTCATTATGATATTATTGGTCATAAATGTTTTATTATAGTTGTTAGATGTTCCTATAATTTTATAATTTAAAAGATTGATCTAAAAGGTTCTTGTGTATATGTTTGCATTCCTAGTATATATTTGGTTATCTCCTCTGTATTTTTACCTTGTAATAGTATGTAGTAATTCATTACTGGTTTCTGTTCAGTGTTCAATTAAATCAAACGATCAAGACATTTTCAAAGTTTAAAAAATTGCCTACCCTTCCATCATGAGCACAGGTACCTATTCAATGTTTTTTCAGATCAACATTAGTATGTTTTTTGATAATCCGTTTCATGTTTTATTTTTTTATTATTGCCTTTTGCATCTCGCAAAAGTCTCAGGCTAGCTAGTAAGGCTCACTCATTGAGAAAGTCATCAAGCGGTGATCCACAGAAACCCATTATTATTCCTGATCATTCTAATGAGGGCAATCGTTTGGTTAATGATCTGTCTCATACTTCAGTTTATCCACGAGGTAATCATCAAAGACTTCTAAGTATTTTAATTGATTTTGTCTTTCTCCGGATTCCATTATAATATCCTAAGATCTTTTTATCATAAACGACATATTCTCTAACATTATAAGATATTTCATTGCTCTTAGGTGAAGGAAATGAATCTCATCCCATTATATGTTCTGATTCAAATCAGCCTAGGCGATACACTAAGAAAATGATTGGCAAGTATGCTTCTATTTCCTGTTACGTAGCACCAAAACCATTGAAATCATTGATTGATATGCGGTTGATGCATTCTTGTTAATTCAGCCGAAGAGGTGTTGGGGAAATCTAAAATGCAGTTAGATCAACCTAATGAGGTTCTTCACATACATACTTCAAGTACGAAGAAGTCAAAAATATTGCTGAATTCAAGAAGTCAAAACTTTATCATGGTAGATATGTAGTTTATTAAGCAACAAATGAAATGGGATTGTTTCTTAATTTATTTTTATTTTTAGAAAATGAATCTCCCGCTGGTGCCTCACTTAAAAAGTATATTACCTGACCAATTTTCTTTTAACCATTTATATTATATGTTTTTCGACCCGAGTTGGTTATTCATTGATATATGTTTATTATCACCATATACCTTGCACCCTTGTTTAATGTGCATATGTTGTGTTTTTATAGGACGATATGACATCAATCATTTGGTATCATTGTAATTATTAGTATGTATTCATAAAACACCTTTTGTTCACGAGTGACGCTTGTGTACCTTCGTATACGTTTGATATTTTTAATAATTCATGGCGTATGTTTTTGTTTGGTAAATGTAATAGTGTTAACATAAAATCTAGATCATATTTATCATTTTCTCAATAGATTTTTCTAAAACTATTTAACACCTTTTATTTCCCAATGGTTTCCCTCCCTATACAACCAAGGATGTAGATTTAGTAAATTTTCACATTCATATGTTTTTATGTTAATTTTATGCATTAATGCATATATGCATGGATGCATTAATGCATCGATGCCATTAATCAGATCATGCATATCAGGATCAAATACATCTACGCAAACCATAAGTTACATATTTGCATACGCCTAATGTAATCATTGACATTCGAAGGAAGCATGATTACTGCATATAAAATTTCTAATTAAACTTGCTAACTATAAAAGTTTGCCTACTAAGAAGAAATTACATTACACGATTATTAAATCCAATATTCTTTGTTTTCACTTATCAATTCTCCTTCAAAAATTGGAGATCATTTATGTACTTGCTTTGATGTATCTCCTTGCTTCCTTATTTTTTCCTGCCTCCTTTTTCTTTATGTTATTTGGATTTTGATCATAGTTTCTTGAATCATGTAATCAAAAGAATATTTTGGGTTGTTTTTCACTCTCGTCGCCATTCTGTCAACGAGCATTTGTGCATCTCTTGAACCAATGTAGAGGTTTATATCTCTCCTAAAGTTCCGATAATCTTCAACGTTCCCATGCACCTTGCTATGACCACCACTACTCAAGCATCTAAGTCTATATGCAATACTTGGTCATATATTCAAAGTTGACAGACTTAGAATGTACCTTTTATCTACATAGTGTAACTTTCTTCTAGCTTTACTAAACATCATAGCTTCACCATCCAGCAGATCGTGGTTATGTGCCTCAACAAAATTATGCAAACAATATTGTGAAGTTTCTGGGATGATTTTAAACTTTACACTCGCCTTGCAGTTCGTAACTTTAAAGTTACTCATTCTCCTTGTAGGTCCTTCTGTTTTATCTTGCAATGTATCAATGGCTACTGTCCCTGGCTTTCCATACCTGTTACAAACTATATATCGATGTGTTATTTCTCCATTTTTACGCTTTATTGTGCTACATCTTGTAGAAAACCCTGCACTTTCAGCATATGCGTCATACATCTTCTCAGCCTCTTGGAATGTTGAATAAAATTCTCTAACTACAGGCTTTAACTTTGCCGGTACTACAGGAAGCCAATAGGTTAAACCATTTAGAGAGTAAATAAGGTTTGGTTCACTAGCTTTGTTAGCGTCTTCATCACTTGAGATAACATAAACGTGTATATTTACTGATATTAGCTTGTGAACCCTAGGGGTGTTCAAAAATATCCGAATCCGAAACCGAATCCGAAATATCCGAAAATCCGAAATTCGGATATCCGAAATTTCGGATATCCGAAAATTCGGATATCCGAACTTCGGATATCCGAAATTTCGGATTCGGATTCGGATAGTGATTTTCCGAATTTTCGGATATTTCGGATATCCGAAATATCCGAAATATCCAAAATATTTTTATAAAAATATAATAATATTAAATATTAATTACATATTTCGGATATTTTTAGATATTTAGGACATTTTAATAAAAAACTTCGAATATCCGATAAAAACTTTAATAAAAATTATTACATTTTTATAAAATTTATTAAATAATACAAAATTTCTTTGAATTCGGATATCCGAACGGATATCCGAATCCGAATCCGAAATTTCGGATATCCGAAATTCGGATATCCGAAATTTCGGATACGGATTCGGATAGTGAAATTCACTATCCGAAATTTTCGGATATCCGAAATTCGGATATCCGAAAATGAGCACCCC
Source organism: Flaveria linearis (assembly GCA_024085815.1). NCBI lineage: Eukaryota > Viridiplantae > Streptophyta > Magnoliopsida > Asterales > Asteraceae > Flaveria > Flaveria linearis. The sequence continues at coordinate 8,688,546 of CM044005.1, read as the reverse complement.
TAGTGAACCCCATGTTTTTAACATCCAAATCTTTAAACAATTGATTCAACCTTTTCTAATTTCAATGTGAATCATTATCAAATTAAATATTTCTTTAACATTCAATTTTCTTAAATTCTTCTTCATGTAAATATGAATTGTCTAAAATACTTGAAGTCTAATATATTTGAACTTCATTTCAATAGTTTTTTTAGTCCAACATTTTAATTTATCATCATGTCCAATTGTTTTGACATTTTATATGCATAGATGCATATTCTTCTAAATCTCCCTTATATAATTCATCTTTGTTTTGAATTTTGTTCAACCCTATTATCAATACCATCAATTATTAACAACTTCTTCTAAATCTCCCTGACATTTTTTAGGCATAGATGCAATCATACCTGATTCATCCCAATTTCTTATCGTATCCAATGTTTTCTCGTCCATTCTTCCCTCAACGCACCCCTCCATATCATAATTGCAATCAGTAGCTTGGTCTGGGCTTCTTAAAAATTCATTTCTTTTAGTTCTTGTTGGATAATTCATCATCAACAAATCTTTATATGATATGTTGCTCCTCACCTCGTCCTGTTTGTTATGAATCCCATCATTAGTGTTCATCCGATGAATATGCATAGTTTTCATCAGGTGTCTTATCTATCAGGCTTTTTTAAGTCATTTCGAATAATCTAGCCCCTGTATATTGGGCTCGTGATTGCATCAAATGTTCTCCTGGTCGACTTGTCCCCTGTTCTCCATTTGTTCCTGCAACAATTCCGAATGAAAATTAATCGCATGATCTGTATCATCCCACATACGAAGTTGCAATAAATAACTTGAATTCTTGTTTTTTTAATCCTAACCACTCGATTTTTATCATGTTACAAAGCTATGCAGGTTTACAATCATGACTAAATATTACCCATTATTCAGCAGATATTCTCCCCACAATCTGTTTGATCAACCAACAATTATCCTTCGGTTGATAACTCTTTAGAATCTTGTGTCCTAACTCCTAACCTTAAAGTATGATTATATGTATCGTATGTTATGAATCGTAGGTTTGAGGAAGAAGAAAGAACGTGGTCTCTGTGCATTGATGGAGGGAACAGTTTATTCTAGAAATTTAATTTAAAAATGTGTTAATTACCTATTTGCCCTTATATCTAATTATAATAAAAAAAGAATTTTATTTTGACAGAAAATTCTGATTGATTGGAAATGGTTCTTTTAGTTTTTTCTAAAAAATAGTTTTCATTTGAATGGATCCATATATATATATATATATATATATATATATATAGAAAAAGAGAGAGACAGAGAGAATGAGATATAATCTACTTATTTTATTTTAATTACTACCAAACCCTTAGCCCGCCCACTGACCCACCGTCACGATCTTTAATTTTTTAAGGGTGTTGCTACACGTACCCCCCTTTAATTTTTTTACTTGGCATACCCCCTCCCTTCAAGCTTTAAAAAAATACTGATCCTTTTGTTTTCATTTTATCCGTTTTGAAATTTATTGTGATAGTAACAATTTTATACTATTTTTAATTTGTTTTTATTCTAATAATATATATATATATATATATATATATATATATATATGAATTATAATTCTTAGAACAATCTAACAATTTAAATATGTTTTTATTTACCTTGTCACTTATAACTCTCTTTATGAATATTTTTAAATTTGACTAGCAATAAATCATTTTAGTAGAAATAAATTTTTCAACCAATAATTATACTATATATTTAAAATCAAAGGTGAAGAAACAATATATTTGAGTGTCTTTATGGTTTGACCACACAACTTTTTTAGCTTTGACATTTTGCACCCCTCTATGTGTTTAAAGAGAAGAAAAGAGGTAGATCTTCCTCTTATCCCATCAGTTTCAATTCTCTCTTATCCCATCAGTTTCAATTCTCTCTTGTCACCGTCCTCATCCGCCGGCAACGCCACCCCCACCGCATGAGCAGCCACGCCTGCAACAAACATATTTTAGAGAGAGAAATAGTAGTACAAATGATAGAGTGAGAAAGGGCGAAATCGGCGTGTGATGGTGCCGGAGGTGGTGGAGGCGGTCGTATCGCATCTGTTTCCTTTCTCTACCTCATGTATGTATGTATGGCTTGCTTTGTTTGTTTGTTACTTTTGATTCCGGTTTTATAAGGTTTTTTTGGGTTTTTGTGGTGGAGTTGGCGGTGGCGAGCGGTCTGCTCTCCAGTCTACTCGCCGATATTGTTGTCAGTGGCGGCGGGTTGGGCCGCCGGTCCCCCTTTTTCTCGCCGGTGGTCATCCATCTCTGCATTTGGTACAACTTTCACATGCATGGCCTTTTGTCTGTTTCCCTTTTATGAGGGTTTTGTGGCTTTTGGTGCAACCTCATCTATTCTTCTCTATGCCGGTGGTGGTCGGATCTGCCACTGCTTCGCCTCCCCTATGCGGTCGAGGTGAAGGAGCCGACGGTTTTACGGCAATGTTTGGTTCTGCCGGTGGTCGGACGGTGGTGGTGGGTTTCGATGTCGCTTTGCCTCCCATCTCTGGTATAGGTGGTAGTGGGCTCTGCCGTTTAGTCAAGCGGCGGTTTGCCATGGAGTCGGTGATGGTCTCTCTACCGGAGGGACTTGAACGGTCTTCGCCGGTCGTTGGTGGCGTGTGTGGTGGTCTTTTTACCGCCTTTGTGACGTTGGTGATGACGGTGGGGTCGATTGTCGGTCGATCATCCCTATGTGGTTTGGCAGACCACGTGATGGGCTTCTTGGTATGAGCGGTGGCGGCAATGGCGACACAACCATTATTGTTTCCCCTTTCTTTCATATCCCTCAGAAACCCATTTAGGGTTTTTGTCGATGATGATGAGGACGACGTCACCTGAGATTTGGATTTGGCTCAATGTTCATCACTGGTTTCTTTGTTACTAACATGTTTCGAGGGCTATGATGAGATTCAAGAGTGGTTTCAGTTGCTTAGGCGTGACTACCAATTATTGTTAGTAGCTGCAACTGAACACTGATTCTGAGCCCTAAGTTATACATTTTTAAAATTGTTTCAAACCGGTTATCGTGCGCGCAACGAGCGTTGATGTTAAACTATAGTTAAATTTAATATAAACTGTTAATTACTTTACGTGATTACATACTATCAAACTATTGAGTTAGATTGTTAGATTTACTGCTAATTATTAGATTGAGTTAGATTGTTCTAAGAATTCAAATTCATATGTATCTACTAATTAAAATAATAAAAAATATATTTAAATTGTTATAGTTATCCAGAAGACATTCTTAGTTATATTCTAACTATATATATAGTATTATACATAAATACTTACATTACCATACACAAAAAACAAAACCAGTTATTGCTTCTACATAAAAAAAATCGACATTCAAGCTTATACAGAAAAAATGTCTGCATTTTCTACTGATCAGGTACATCTTTTACTTAAAGGTTGAAGTTAGGATCGTAAATCATACTTTTTTTCTTTATTTTTTTAATATTTTTATATCGTTTTAACAAGACTTTCAAGTTCTATTAATAGTTATCTTGTATATATGAATTTACAAGAGGGGAATATGAAAATTTTTAAATTTAATTTTGTGCGTGTGAAGGTATGACAAGTAGAAAATGAGGTATATATAGCCCAGCCCTTTTTAATGTTCTTAGGAAGAACTTTCTTTCTAAAAACAAATATTCTTAACAGTGGTGAACACAAAAAACCTGCCACATCAATATTTTCATTTTCATTGAATCACTGTTTTAGACTTTTGTATTCAACAAATATGCTTTCAAGCATTTCTATATTTTCATTTTCATCGTATGATAAAACAGAGCTATTGACCTTAGAAATGACTATACATTACCAAACAACATGATAATAAAAATTCACACAAAATATAACTGCCCAAACTATAGCTAACAAATACAACATATAATTAAAACCACCATTAGCATCCTCTATAACAAGTTCATCATCAACCTCATCATCTTCATCATTCACACCCACCCTAACATGCTCGCCGGCAACCGCCCCTTCCACCGCCATCTCCGCCCCACCTGCCGCCTTACTCTGCACATACAACACCGTGTTCGCCACCACATACCTCAAAATCATCAACAACGACTGCAAACACATGGCTCCAACTTGCAAAACCGACATCCAGTTACCCATCGGTCCAAAATCGTGCGGAACCGATGAATACCACATCAGAGGGATGATCCGGAATCCTGTGATATACACTATAGAATAAGAATCACGTCGAAACTCAATCGATTGATTCGCGCTTTGTTTTAAAGCCTCGAATCCTGATGTTGATTCTATAACCGTAATCGCTGGTGCTGATCCCCAAATAACTATATAGAACAGTATAGTGCATGCTAAAGCGTATGAAACGATTGAGTTGATAAGAATTGAAAAGATGAACAGATGATCATGAAACCCTAAAGCTTTAACAGCTGCGGTTATGGCGACTGGAGAACGTGTGAGCACGAAGAAGATGACGATTAGTTTAACCGCTGCGGCGATGACAGTGTGAAGAAGAGGGATGCATGTATGCATGCACAAGGGGTTTGACAGTGGAGGAGAAGGTGACATGTTTACGGTGGATGATCTGGTTGGTGGTGTAGGTGATTAGCGCTACACCTGCGACGATGGTGAGGACAACGACGGTGACGATGCTGTAGAAGGCGATGGCGGTGATTGAGGTGGTGGAGCTGGCGGAAAAGAGGTGGAACTGGACGACGACGGAGGCGGAGAGGGTGGCGGGGAGAAAGAGGAGGGAGATGGGGATGAGAAGGAGGGAATGGGCGTTGAGGATTGCGTTGGTTAGGCGGTAGAGGTGGCGGCGGTTCGCCGTGGTTTGGGTGGCGGAGGAGGACATTGTTGGAGCTTTGGTGGTTGTTGTGAGCATGGAGGAGATGTGGGTGATGTTATATTATTATTATTGAGTTTAAACTTTAAAGGGAAGTTGAACACGAGTATGACCATTTCAGCTATTTTTGATCAACACGGTTTGTTTATTATCATGTTGGTAAAGGGTGTAAAGGGTCAAAGGTTGATGTGGTTTGTATGGGAACTTTCATCTTCGATATTCTCAAAGATTGATTAATTTTGTTTTTTTAACGCGTGCATTGATAACTAAAAGGTTTCTTGTTCATTCAATCATCTTTATTACTGAAGTATAGAATTTTGGAGCTATAATCTCAAAGAAAGGTTTGTACATCAGTTCGTACCAATGAGTTCCAAATATGTATTATCCTCAAATGAAACTCACCGAAACCCATAATTGTCCTTATAGGATGTTATAATGTCATACTTACTTGAAAATCAAAACAATGTTTTAAAATTGGACGAAAACAGCCAAGCCGCCCTCGATTCTGCCCCGAACCGTTGGTCTCACTGGTTTAATTTTGATGATCAGTCGGTCTAAACAGTTTACCTATTTTTTTGGTCAGTTTGGTTCACAAGGCATCAGTTTTCTGGAAAAGAAAAGATTTTTATTTTCTAAATTTTCAAGAAAAATAATGATAAAACATATTGTTGTCTATACTTTTAATAACATTGTATAAGATTTGAGATAAAAACTAATATAAACCAGAGATAAAAGAAATTAAAAACTACATTATAGAACTCATAATTTGTAATTTGACCGCCTCCACTTTTTTCAAATTTCACCCCTCAACTTTTTAAACTTTCAAACTTGATCCTATAATTTTGCAAACATTTTCCTTCACCCATCAACTTTTTAACCTTTCAAACTTGACCCCTCAACTTTATAAATTATCAAGTTTAACTGACAAACCTTTAAGTTAAACCCTCAACCTTTTAATGTTTCAATTGGACTCAAATACTCTATACAATTTACCCTTTAAATCAACAAAGTTTTAACTTAACCCTCAACTTTCATCCCTAACTTTTATTTAAAAAGACTTATTTTTCCCCGTGTTTAGTTTTTTCCTTAACATATGTTAAAAACAAACATATGCTCAAAATAGTGCATATTTTAAAAATCATGGGATCGATCAGGCATGAATTTAAAAATGAATAACATGACTCATACTATATCTAGTTCAAGTAACGGCCTTACAGACTCGCACCACGTTTAAAACCCAACCCACAACCCAAACCTCTCAATGTTCACAAAAACCTAGCCACACACCATTTTGCTTTTGCCCTTTGTAGATAACCATAACAATATAACATCACTGTTTGAGTGTTTTCTACCCCCTTCATCGCCCACCGGTCAGACCGCCGTCCGGCGGTTCAGCCGTCATCAACCCCAACCGGCCGGCTCAGAAACGGTTTAAAAGTGGTCCGGTCCGGTAAACATCGCAAATAAGTCGTCATTAGAGGATCTAAAGCTTCATTGCACGTATCGCCTCAATCGCCGGCGATCACTCAATCTCCGTCAACCCTTTGCTGACGATCCCCTTGTGAATCGGTGGTTAGTGTTCCCTAACTGTTTACTAATAATATTCTGATGCAAGTTTACTTATTATATCGTTAACAATCGTTCTCAATTTAGCTGTTTATGATGCTTTTTTTGCTGTGTTGGTTGTGTATTTCGCGTGATCTTCTAGTCTTCATGTCATTTTTATTATTTTATTTCATGATCCATTCTATTGGATAGGTCATTTGGTAACGTAACTAATGTTCTTGTCTAATTGTGCATTTTTCTATAAGTTTTGCTGGATTTACTGTATTTTTCTTTTAATTTGCTGCAATTTACCATCTGGCTGAACCTGAATTTTTGACTTTGATGTTATTTCAGGGTTAATTAGTTAGATATTAGTTTGATTCTTGATTGTGCATCTTTTTATTAATCTTGCTGGACTTGCTGTATTTTCCTTTTAATTTGCTGCAAATTACCATGTGGATGAACCTATTTTTTTTACTTTTATGTTATTTCAGGGTTAATTAGTCATCATACAACCTCAATTAGATGTTAAGTTTGATTCTTAATCACTTTAATTGGAACAAATTTTTGTTGAATTTGCTTGATTTGCTGCTAATTTGAACAAAATGACCCATTTTTCTGATTTTAAGCTTCCATGTTGTATATGTTCTTATACTGTTGTGTGATTCTTGTTTCTCTTGTGCCTTGGTTCGACTATAACATATTATGTAAACTAGCAGATCTAATAGGCTAAAGGGATTTTGGTCTTCTTGGAAATTTGGTATGGATATTAAACAAAGAACTCAAATATACAAGAGTCTTGGTAGTTTTGCAAGAAAATGTATCTATGGCATTCTTTCAGTAGCTACATTACCTAATCACATCGCCTTCATAATGGATGGTAATAGAAGATACTCAAAGCAGCACAATTTGATTGATGGGGAAGGGCATAAGGTTGGATTTTCATCGTTAATGTCGATGCTTAGATACTGCTATGAGTTAGGGGTGAAGTATGTGACAGTTTATGCTTTTAGTATAGAAAACTTTAAAAGAAGCCCAGAAGAAGTTCAGTCTTTAATGGATTTGATGGAGGAAAAAATTGAAGGGTTGATAAAAGAAGAGAGCATAGTTAACCAATATGGAGTAAGGGTTTACTTCATAGGAAACCTTAAACTGTTAAGTAAACCCGTAAGGTTAGCAGCAGAACGAGCTATGGATGCAACTGCTAAAAACTCAAAAGCAGTGTTATCAGTCTGCATTGCGTATACTTCCACTGATGAAATTTTGCATTCTGTTGAAGAATCTTGTAAAGAAAAATGGGATGAAGTCAAAGTTTTGAATGATAGAAAACATGAAAAAGGTATCATTAGTGTTTTAGATATTGAAAGGCATATGTACATGGCAGTTGCACCTAACCCTGATATTATTATCCGTACATCTGGTGAGACCCGTTTGAGTAATTTTCTTTTGTGGCAAAGCGCCAACTGCCTCTTGTATTCACCATCTGTTTTGTGGCCAGAAATTGGTTTTCGACATCTGGTTCTAGCTATTTTGGAATTCCAACATAAGTTGTATTATTTAAACAAACAGAAGCAGACATAAAGTGAGGTCGAGATTGAACGAATGTCTAGGATTCCTAGCTGTAGTTGTTTCTTAACTTCTATATCTTGCTGTATTCTAGTTCAGATTGTGTTTTTGAACTCGGGTTTAGATGTTTTTTCTAGCCTCCTTGGCCTCGGTTCAAGATCATGTGCTTACTGTATTATTCTTCACTTCTAATATGGATTCAGTTATTTAAAGTTATACAAACATGGTTGGTTATGCAATTGCACTGATATTTTCATCTCCCATTAAAGTCTCACATTATCCGACCCGTGTCATGTAAAGACCCACAATAATCAACTAATCACCTTATCAGCCCCAACGTAATCAACATTCAAAAAACCAGCAGCTGATTGAAAATTTCTATCATCATCAAACAAGTAATTACCAATCATCTTCAAAGATCCATATATTTTTACAGAAATCACTGCAGCACTTTCAACCATTATGCAGCCCATTTAGAGGACTATTTGTCTTCCAAAAAAGAACACTGCAGCCCATTAAAGATCCAGATGATCTGAACCATCAGCCATGTGGACAGCATTCAAGATACCACTGGAACTTGTGTAAAATATAAAGGCAAGATCCTCCCTTTTATCATCTGCATCAGAATTCAGACTATCCATCTGATTATAAGAAGAGTTATAAGGACTGACTGTTTCAGTGCTGATTAACATAGCGCGAACACAATTAGCTTCAATCCGATAAGTCAGGCACAAGTTAAATTTTATACTGAAAAAAGTAAGGATAACAAGAAAGATACTAAGAGCTTATGTCGAGTAGACAACAGCCTTATATCATTTGGGTTACTGCAATCCTCCTGCACGGATAAAAAACAGCGAACTTATGTAGGTTTTGTGGTTTGAAATATTTCTGGATAATCTACCTGAATGCAAGGTTTTGTGGTTTGAAATATTTCTGGATAATCTACCTGAATCTTGCATGATAACTATTAGATTAAGATATTTTTATGGTACTCGCGAGATAATTTAGTAAGAAACAAGAATGAGGAGGTGTCCAGTTCAGAAGTTTGCACCGAAACAGCAAATAATTTTGTTTTATAGGTTCACAACCATTACAACGTTTAGTTGAAACGAAATAGTGCTTCGTGAAAGAGTGTTAGACTGTCAGTTGGACGTTGAATTTGGTTAGCAGTTAATACGTTTACTATCAGCAGGAACTCTGTCGGTGGTAACTTGGTTGTTAATCATCTAGTTATAGTCATCACCCAATTAGTGTTGATTGCGCAGTTCCTGCCGAGGGATAAGTTTCTGTGATATTACACCTCGTAACTCATATCAATGTATAAAAAGCTATTTGTTTTGTTCTTAAGTTAGATTGTGAGAAATAAAACATATATCTCTATTCATCAGAACTAATAATTCTGAACCATAATGGATAATGCCTAGGGGGACGGTGGATAGATGCTCCTTGCTAATTACTTGTTAAAGCTGTTTATCTATTTCATCTTCTGAAATAATCACTTCAATGATAATCATCTTTAAATTACAATCTCTTAGATAGAAATATTATTATATTTTTTATTTGAATGAAATAAATTTACCTACTATTGATCATTAAAAGTAGTTTTGTGTCCTGTTTAAGGCATTTAGACCTCTGAAAGTTGGGTTTCTTATAAATTTCTATCATTATGTTAACACCTAATATTTTAAATTTTTAATGTAATATATAACTTGAAAGATGTTTTTGTAATGTTTATAACTTGCAAAGATGTTTTTTTCCACAAGAAATATAGTTTCAAAAACTATAGGCTTAATAAAAGGTGTTAACTTTGTATCCAAAAATGTTAAGGTCATATATAATGATATAATGATAAGTAATATATAAAAGATTAACTTTTAAAATATGTTAAAGATCCTCTTGTTGGGTGCTTTTTACCCATAAAAATAAATTGGTCATAAATAGCAACTAAAAATATAATAAACTTGCAAACATAATAATATTTATCCAAACCATAGTTAACAGATACAACATATAAGTAAAACCTCCATTAACTTCCTCCTCAGCCAGTTCATCAACCACCTCATCATCTTTATCATTCACAGCCACCGTAACATACTCGCCGGAAACCTCTCCTTCCACCGTCGCCGCCGCCATCTCCTCCCCACGTGCTACCTTAGACTGCACATACACCACCGTGTTCTCCGCCACATAATGCGAAATCATCAACGATGACTGCAAACATATAACTCCGAGTTGCATAATCAAGATCCCGATCGCTGTCGGTCCCAAACGTTGCGAAACCGACGAACCCCACAGTGTTGGGGCGATTGAGAAACCTGTTATGAACACTATGCATGGAAGTTCACATATTACTATGAAGAATAGTACTATGAAACATGAAATCACCTTTCCTAAAAATGTGCTTCTTAAATTAGAAACTTATATTTGACAGGATCTAAAAGTAAATACCAGAGTGCTAAATCATTTGGTACAAATTGATGGGGTGCACCTGATTCGGTAAAATTTATATATTCGACTGTGTATTTGTGTTAAAACAATGTGTACAGATAAAAATAAATAGAATTTTGATTTTTTAACTTAATTCGCTAAAATATGAGCTAATTGTACCTGTTATAGAATATATTATCAGGAGAGGCTAACATTTTAATTAGTTTAGTTCACTATCATTTATCTAATTTAAACTAATTTTGAAAACGTTAGAAGAGCCTTACGATTTGCTTAATAAATAAATTTAAAAAGAGCTTCAAATATAAAGTGTATTTTTACTACAAAGTATGAAAACACACAATTAGTCAAAAAAAGTAAAAAAAAAATTATATCTCACAATCTAAATTGAATTTCAAAAAAGTAATTTTGAGCTTTTGTTCCCCTAGCCGTCTTCACTAAGAAAAAAATAAATGAAAAATAAAAAATAAAAAATAAAAAAATTAACGTTTTTTATTGTGTAATTTATGAAAGACACGTTGACGTCATTGAGCCATTATGAAAGACACAATGATGTTATTGTGTCATTAAAAGACACAATAGTTAATTTTTATTTTTATTTTTATTTTTTTTCTGAAAGAGGATGACGAGAGGAATAGAGACTCCGAATTATTTTTTGAAATTCGATTTAGATTGTGAGATATAATTTTTATTGTGACTTTTTTAGGCTCATTATGTTTTCTCATACTTTATAGCAAAAATACACGTTGTATAATAACCTCATCCATAAATTAAATTATTAATACTTTTGTTTATTGGTATAACAGTGGTTATCGTATTATTGACTTTAATGATTTCATATTATAAAGCCATAAAATTTTTCGAGGATTCTTGGTAACGGTTGTGTTACACACTCTCCACGCAATAAAGTGTATGAAGATTGAAATGAATAACTAACCAGAATGGAACTCTGATGCTATAATAGCTTCAATGGCAGCAATTAAGGAGAATATAATTGCAAGCGAAAGAGCTATTAGTTTTACTGATCGGAAGATGACTGTGTAAAGAAGATAGATGTCGAAATGCGAAAGCGATTCGACGGTGGAGGCGAAGGTGAGAGGTTTATGGTGGTGGATGACATGGCTTGTGCTGCAGGTGATCAATGTTGTGCCAACAACGGTGGGGATGATGATGGAGAAGATGAAGAGGAGTGTAATTAGGGTTTTGAATGTGATTGTTATTGTTTTGATGAGGAAGAGGTTGAATGGATCGAATACGGTGGTGGTGGAGGCGATGTAGAGGTGAATGGCGGTGGAGGCGGAGGAGGTGAAGGGGAGGAAGAGGAGGGAGATGGTGGTGATTGTAGCGGTTAAGGGGAGGAAGAGGAGGGAGATGGTGATGAAATGGAGCGAATTGGCGTTGAGGACCGCAGTGGTTAGACGGTGGAGGTGGCGGTGGTTGATGGTGGTTCGACGATGGTGGTGGTAGTGGTTGATGGTGGTTCGATGGTGGTGGTGGTTGATGGTGGTTTGGGTGGTGGAGGGAGACATTGTTGAACCTTTAGTTGTGTTATGGCTTATGAGAGTATGAAGTAAAAGTGATGTTACAAGTTTCTTTTGTGGAGTCTTTAAATTTAATGTGAATGGAAGTTAACTTAGCTATTGTTTCATAAGTTAACTAAAATCCATAAATAACAATAACTAAGATATTTATGGTGAGAACCAATATTATTCAGTTTAGTCATAATGATAATATGACTTTGTTGTTTACATAGACTTCTTAAACGATTCATTCTTCAATGGCTCAGGATCAAACATGATCAACTATGGAGTTCTTTCTTTCTTTTTAGTATGTCCAGTTGAAATGTCTTGATGATTTTTTAGAAGATACGTTTTCTATGACTTTAATTATAACTTTCTTTGTGAATAGAAGAAATTAGGTGAGATTAGCCTAAGGGGCTGTTTGATAAAACTGACTGGGTAAGATCTGACTGAGTCAGAAGCTGACCCAGTTAGAAGTTCTGATTGGGTATGTGTCTGACTGAAACTTGGTTGTTTGATTTGGTATGTGTCTGACCAAATCGATTCACACCACCACCACCGCAATCCACCGAACCACCACCAAATCGATTCACACCACCACCACCGCAATCCACCGAACAACCACCGCAATCCACCGAACCACCACCAAACCGATTCACCAAATCGATTCACACCACCACCACAGCAATCCACCGGCCGAAGCCGAAGCCGATTGGATTGCGGTCGATTGCAATCCACCACCAAATCGATTCACCAAATCGATTCCACCGAAGCCGATTCACATCAAATCGATTCACCAGGTCGAAGGCCGAAGCCGAAGGTGCAGGCGAAGGTGGTGAAGGCCGGGGGTCGGATTGTGGGGGTGAAGGCCGAAGGTGCAGGCGAAGGTGGTGAAGGGTCGGCCGAGTGGTTGCAGGCGAAGGTGGTGAAGGGTTGCCGAGGGTCGCCAAGGGTCGGCCGAGGGTCTCCGAGGGTCGGCCGAGGGTCGGATTGCGGGTCGCTGGTCGGATGGTGGCCGAGGGTCGCGCAGGGGAGGGGGGATTGGCGCAGGGGTTGGGTGGGTCAGCATTATGAAAATTCAGGTCCGGGTCAGATGTTTTGACCCGGTCAGCTTGGGTTTTATGCATATCAAACAGGCTGACCCGCTGACCGAGTCAGTCAGTCAGCCCGGTCAGCCGGGTCAGCCAAAATCAAACAGCCCCTAAGATGTTATAACCTTATTGATTTTTTTAAATATGCTAATTTTAAGATGTGAAGTGGGTTTTAGGTTAAGTTTTGACTTAAGTGTGTTTTTAGGTGTTCCGTTAGTTGAGATAGCAAAACTACGTGACGTGCAATATGATGTGGACATTTCTGCTAGTTGAGATAGCAAAAGAGGTACAAAGGTTGACTTTTGTTATTTTGGTTGGCGGAACATTATTATTTTGTGACTTGTGCCAAATATTTAATTTAAATTTACCTAATCATGAAAAGGTGATGGAATTAAATTTGTTAACCAAGTTTAGAGGTAAACAGCCATACTTAGACACGACGATTATAGTTATTGTTTTACATGTTAACGTTATGCCATGACACATCTACGTAGCCAAACAAAAGATGACTGATTCGGAGGTAACAAGAGTAAGATATGAACGTGTAAAGTTGGGTATTTAAGTTTTTTTAAAACTATCGGTTCGGTACTAGCTTTTCGGTTTGGTAGACGTTTTTCTTTTTATTGAGCTAAAAATTTAGAAATGTCCATAGAATCGTATCTAATTTATTGGTAATCATGAAACTATTCAAGTAGTTACTTGAAGTTTATAATTAACATCACACTCTACATCGTTTATAAAGGTTTTATAATTTTTCAAGTCTTTTTAAACATATCATCTAATAGATTGTGGGACTACAAAATTGCCTCTGTTAACTACACTATTTTTTATTCGTTTTTCCTCCATCTAATATCTTTGTTTAGATTATAATTATCCGTTCATAACACATATGTGATTATCGTATTATTATATTGTCTTGCCTTCAATAAGTTTCATATCAAACTGAATATGTCCAACCAAACAGAAGATGATTAAAGAAGATTAATACATTAGTTCTAAGTTTGAATGATTACCTCTTTTTTTTTGTTACATAAATTTAAAAATGCTCAAGTAGCAGAAGTCAGAAAATAATAAATTTTCGTCAACCCAAATAACGGAAGTCAACATTTGTAAATGTGTCCACGTCACACTGTCATGTCTAGTATCTCAACTAACGGAACATCTAAAAACACACATAAGTTAAAATGCAACCTAAAAACCACTCCACATCTTAAAATTAACTTGTTTGTAAAAAAAAAATTCTAACCTTATTCCTATCAAATTAAGTTATTAACATATGGAATGCATGATATGACTTCTTAACCAACTTCTTATAAAGCACGAATGGTGTTTTGGTTTGTGATTTTTTTATAAGGAATTGAAATGTTTCAAACACAAACTCATGAAAAATATGGGTTAATAAGTAATAGTGTTTGACTTCTTAGTTAGATTAGAAAAAAATGTTACTTTTATTTAATTAAACACATTTCAGGCCATTAAGTTCAACTCCTATCCATTTAATGTATCTTTTTATCTCTAAAACATTTTTCAAAAGCGGATATGTATTAAAATCGGAAGCCCAATTGTTCATTACAGATAATTTCAATATTGGGCTTAAAGCTAGGCTTAGTATGGACTTAAGAAACATGAATATGGGTTAAACATTGGTCATGGTTTTATCATTATATTTTCCAAAATGAATATCAAGGGTAATGGGTTGAATGGTTAGTATTGTTTATTAAAACTCTTTTATCTATTTGAAATAATAAGTAAAATAGGATTTTTAATATTCCAAATTATGATTTATTGATTGATAGTAATCCACACTGATAGTTTAATGAGTTAATTACGCTTTTCGTCTCTGTGGTTTGATGGTTATAACCATTTTCATCCAATAGTTTAAAAACGCCCGATTTAACCACCATGGTTTGAGATTTGTCACAATCAAGTCCAAACCGTTAACTCCATCCAATGTCACCGTTAAATATTTTAATAAAGACGATAATGCCCTTGGATTAAAATTGTTACTCTTAAATTAATCACCATACCATCACACCCCAACCCACCCCAGCATTATCAGACCACCACCATCACACACACATATACACACACACACACACACACACATATATATATATGTATATGTTTGTACTCTCTTAAAAATCAACGGCCAGCACCACCGCCTCCACCATAACACCACCACCACACCACCACCACCGCCGCCGCCACCGCCACCCCAACACCACCACTATCACCACTGCCACCACAACACCACCCACACCACCACCATAACACCACTGCTACCACACCATCACCACCACCACAACACCACCCTCGTCTCCACCACCACCATAACACCACTGCCACCACACACCACCACCACCACACAACACCACCGCCCCCGAAATCAAGCCTAAATCAAACCAACGACCGCCACCACCATCCGAGTTCCTTCATGATCTGACCAGCACAACCATAGCACCAGCACAACCAACATCACACCATCACCACATACATCGGAACCATAAAAAAATTAGAAACCCTAACCACAACCCAACCAATTTTGAATCCCAAATTCAAATCTCCATCTTCCAGATTCAAACCCTAAACCTCTTCACATTCGTACACCCTCAATCGACGCCCTGATTAAAAGTCCGGTTCGTGATTTTCAGGTGGTGATCTATGCGATGCTTCTCAAATCCATCTACAACCTAAGATGCATCTTCGTTTGGTAGTCTCTGATGTTGCGTGTATAGAGAGAGAGAAAGAGAGAGAGAGATGGTGGCCAACGGTGGGAGGCGGAGACCGGCGGTGGGAGGCGTAGACCGGCGGTGGTGGTCGGCTTTGTGGTGCTTCATGGTTGACGGCTTTGTGGTGGTTCGCGGTCCGAGGTGGTGGCTGCGATGCGGTGACGGTGGCTGTGAGGCTGCGATGGTGGCTGTGGGGTGGTGGTGTGGCGAACGTGTGACAGAATAGATATTGAAAAGAGAGAGAGAGAGAATAGAGATAGAGAGAGTGAGTGTGTATATATATATATATTATTAATATTTATACATAGATATTGAAGTAACAGTTTAAGTCGAATGGTATTTTTGTCTTTTTACATACACTTAACGGAAAAAATGGATGGGGGTTAGTGTCCTGGACTTAATTGTGACCGATTTTAAACCACAGTGGTTAAACCGGACGTTTTTAAACTATTGGATGAAAATGGTTATAACCACCAAACCACAGGGACGAAAAGCGTAATTTACTCTAGTTTAATTAATGAAACTTTCACTTTTAATATCACGGGTAACCTCACTTGACATTACAAGATCCCTCTAATAAAACTTATAATTATTAATAGGCTCAAATGGTCAGCACCGTGCACGACAATTGTTTGTCGTGACTATCAACTCGTTGCCTCCACCCCAACCACTATAGTTGTCGCTGGCACCACCACCTACCTTCACCTTCGCCCAACTACCCAACACCACCATGATACCACCATTGTTTCCGTCACCTCTAGAGTCTAATCGTCATCATTAGCTGTCTTAATAATATGATGCATGAACCTATTTGATACTTTCTTATTTATCTATAACGACTTCTATTTTGGTTAGAAGTTGTTTCGGCTCTAACCCAATTTACTAAGAATCCGTTTAATCGTGTCCCTGACACTACCGCTTGTTAGGCTTAAGATTACTAATATATTAAAACAAGATTACATCGGTAGCGTTTACATAACACAAAATAATATTGCTTTATTTTTAGCTATAATATTTATAGCATCTATGCTAATTGTTTATGATTATTTAGATAAAACATTACCACCAACTTCTTTTTCATATCTTATAGAGGAATCTTACAAATAAAATTAAAAGAAAAAAAAGAAAAAAAACTCGTTCATTAAATTACTAGAAGTCAATGGACAATAATCAAACATCAACTGATTATACATTTCACAAGTCTGTTTTAAATATCATATAATATTAGTCACGTATTCCATCTTTTTCTTAAATAATTTTAAAGAATTTTGTGTATTAATACATGTCATAGATAATTATCTAGGGAACAAAAATAAAAAATAATATATGTGTTGTTTAAGAAGACTTGATGACTTGATGAAAACTGAGCTATCATGTAGGTCCCTCACACACATCATTACATCCAAATCTTCCCCACCTTGAAAGTTGCTTAAGGCGTAAAGGACACTCTCATCAACACGTATCATACTACATCATAAACCTATCAATCAAATTTTATCATGTTATATTATATCACATACTCAAATTTGATATGATGGTGTTGCCACACTACAGCACTACACCGTTACACCACACCCATAACAAACACAAGCTCACGGCGAGTAGATATCTAATCTTTCCACAATTTTAAATTTGTTAAATTTGAGCTCGAGGGTACCAAAGAAAACACCACGCCTCATCCAATGAGGACCATGAGTCTGCCGAATCTTTCCACAATTTTAAATTTGTTAAATATTCAACTTTACATTATTATAAACCTAACAATAAATCAAAAAATATATATTACATATAATACAAATTTTTTGAAACAATTGTAATTTTACTCAAATTTTAACACGTGTAATACAAATTTTTAGGCATAGGATACAGTACTCTATGCTAGAGACGTCTCCGATAATCCTAAAAAATTGAACCCTGGTGGGTAGAAAAATATGGGCCTTATATTATTATATAGTTTTGATAACCTGTATGTAAAAAGTCTCGAGAATCCTTAAAAAATTCAAGCCATTAGCCAATCAAAATTCTGCCATTGGGTTCCTTAATTATTATTTTTAATTGAGTTTAGATTCGATAAATGATAATCTGCTAAACTAATTAGAATATTTACCAACACTAACATTTAATATGCTAAAATAAGTTAAATAGTTATTGAGTTTTGTAATAGGCTATAGGTTTATATATATATATATATATATATATATATATATATATATATATATATATATATATATATATATATATATATATTATAGAGGGATATTCAATTAAAAACCATAAATATGTAAAGAACCAGAAAGAACCACTTTAACTCTTGTACTATTTATTATATAAATATATCAAAATGCTTGTAATTTTACTACTTTTAAGATAGGTTTTTAAAAATCACGATATCTATAGTATTTTGATAATGTGCATATATGCACCCACATTATATTGCATCTATGAACATTTTATAGTTTTTCTAAAAGAATTAGGGAGAGAGGTGATAAAATGAAAGAAACGATGAAAAAATAGAATTAAACCATCATCTTTTAGTATTATTATTTTTATTGAGGTGATATGTCCATTGTTTACGTGATTCTTAGTAGTTCTTTACATATTTATGGTTCTAAATAAAATGTTTCCATATATATATAAATATAATATTAAAAATAAAAAAACATTTAAGGCCTGGGGGAGATCAAGCCTTGGTCGGTAGCCCACCCCGCCCTCCTCAGGGCAGTCCTTGCTCTATGCAATAGTTTCTATTTTGCTCTTATTTAATAAACTTTTTTTAATTAATACATTATTTAATACACATTGTAAATAATTATTTAGTAATGTGCGATTATTTAATTTACTCCATTAAATATTATCTTATTTACAATACTTTAAAAAGTTAACATTTAAATTTATATTTCCACACCTAAACACTATATAAATTAGCTAATTAAGTATTCTCTTATTTAAATACTTAAGTATATAAATACTAAATATTTTTATAGTTATAACAATAATAATAGTAGTAATATTACTAGTAGTACTAATAATAATAATAATATAATAATAATAATAATAATAATAATAATAATAATAATAATAATAATATCAACATTAATAATAAACTTTGAGGTATAATGTAGGTTAACCTAATAAATAAAATTTTTAATTTGAAAGACACAGTTAAAAGTAAATAGAAGGTATAATGTACTCATGCCACTATCAACTGTCTTGATTTTTTATGTATCACACATCAGCATCACATTAGGTTTTCTCATATTTTTCAATTTTTTTACATGATGTCGTTTCAGTTTTTCTTGTTATCTTTTTTTAATTGTTTTAGAAGCTTGGTGGTGTACGATTGCATACCAGTGAAAATTCACTGGGTAGCGGTATCTCCAAACCGATGACGATGTTTCTAGTCGCCCTGATTTTTCCCGGGCTTTCCTTGGTGTTTCCTCATCACCACTATGTCCCCCATTAGGGAAAACTTGAGTTATTTTACAAAGGTATGTGTGTTTTTGTTAATGTTTAATAATATATACAGGAGTGAGTGAGTAAAGATAACAGTACTAAACACTTGTCTTGTTTGATAGCTCCTAGTAACACTTTCACTACACATTGTGACACTTTTGTGAAGCATTGTTTAATTCATAATTTCACACAAGGCAACACTATCCATCCGTCATTCTTTTTCAAGTGTTAATAATCATCCATGTAATGTTCACTTTAACAGGGGGTTATGGTATGTATCATTCCATCCATTATTATCAAATATCAACCCCTTTATATAGGGATGAAGTACAACCGAATCACCACAAATGGTGGAGATTATTGATAAGAAGATAAATACAAATCATACCAAACTAATAACAAACTATTATTCAAATACGTAGAGCTTATCGCTAATATTCCCCCGCAGTTTGAGCGGCAGTAGGACGAACACTCAAACTGGTTCGAAACTGCTGGAATAGGTATCGTGGAAGACCCTTCGTAAAATATCCGCATATTGTAAGGAGGACGGAATATGAAGCACTCGAACAAGCCCAAGCCGAACCTTTTCGCGGACAAAGTGAATGTCAATTTCCACATGCTTTGTCCGTTGGTGTTGCACAGGGTTTTCGGAGAGATATACCGCAGATACATTGTCACCTAACACAACCGTAGCCTTCTGAATGGGAACATTGAGCTCACATAATAAGTTGCGCAACCAAGTGGTTTCGGAGACCGCATTAGCAACCCCGCGATACTCAGCTTCTGCACTAGATCGCGATATAGTTGGTTGTCGTTTTGACGACCACGAGACCAAGTTATCCCCCAGAAAAACACAGTATCCGGAGGTGGACCGGCGAGAGTCCGGGCAGCCACCCCGATCCGCATCAGAATACGCCGTGAGAGTGTGAGAGGTAGAAACACCAAGTTGTAAACCATAATCGATTGTGCCTTGCAGGTAGCGCAGAATGCGTTTCATAAACTGAAAATGGGGCTCTCTTGGCGCATGCATGAAGAGACAAACTTGTTGAACTGCGTACGTGATATCGGGTCGGGTAAAAGTGAGGTATTGCAAGGCCCCCACAAGGGTTCGATACAATGTCCCATCGGGAAGCAGGTCACCATCCGTGGCACTTAACTTGGCTGACGTATCGACAGGAGTGTAACTTGGCATTTATCTTGTTCAAGAGCCGCTGCCCGTGAGCCTTTGTTGTTAAGAAAGATGGTCCTGAGCTTATTCCATGTGGTCTGAGCGGTGGTGTCGTTGTCGAGAACGCGCACTAATAATTCATCTGACAAGGTACTATAAATCCATTGAAGAACCAGTGCGTCGATCTCGACCCACTGAGCATAAGCCGCGTCGGTCTCAATCGGCGGAGTGGTTCCATCAATGTGATCTAAGACCTTGTATGCTTTAGCATGGAGCTTGAATAGCTTGGTCCATGAAGAATACATGACCTTTGTTCCGTCAAGAGTGCGGATCTTTGTTTGGATGTTGGTCACCGAGTATGCAGGGTGTATAGATGGTGAAGCCGTAGCTTTGGTTTGTTCCGGTACAGGCGTTGGTGTGGTGGTTGATTCATCGGAGTCTGACATGGTTAAGCCGTGGCTTAATTCCGAGACTCAATTCTGGATTTCGGATCAAGCTCTGATACCATAACAGTGGGTTATGGTATGTATCATTCCATCCATTATTATCAAATATCAATCCCTTTATATAGGGATGAAGTACAACCGAATCACCACAAATGGTGGAGATTATTGATAAGAAGATAAATACAAATCATACCAAACTAATAACAAACTATTATTCAAATACGTAGAGCTTATCGCTAATACACTTGTCTTCAGAACATAGCATTACAAACTGTTGTAGTGGTATAAGAATTATATGGAGCATCATGCGTTTATTTATAGTAATTAGATAATTTCTTAAGATTTTTTATTAAATTTCTATTCTAATTCTAATTGTGACATTGTATAAATTACGTGTCCATAATTTTTTCACAACTTCTCACCTTAGATAATATTTTATAGAATCATTTAATGGAGTTGATATTTCTCCTTTTGTATCACGACTTATGAAAGATTTTATACATATTAGTTTTGTACAATGGATGTACTTTCAACAAAAAAATAAATAAATAAAACAAACTAATTAAAGGATGCTATTTTTTGAGGTGTGTGTACGCATGCGAAAATTGAATTTTCTCCTTTATTGACCCATGCATGTATACCACTATCCCTTGTTTGTGGTTGTCTGGTTGAGTTCTTAGTAGTCCAACATACAAACCTTTATCATTCCTCTTTTATCTTTGCACTTCTTAGGTTCTGTTTCTCTTACTAAGAAACACATATGTCGTAAAGAAATGAAGAGAAAACCAACAACTTATAAGAAAATCATGAAAATCATATCTAGTCTATCACATAATAATTAATCAATTATTAAAATTTTTCATTGTTTAAAATGTATATGAGTAGAATTTCACCCCAATATTTTAAATGCCTAAATCATTTAAGAGATATCTATGATGGAATGAAGATGATGACAAAATAACTTATGTATAAGTGACTCGTAAAAACTAGTATGAGTTACATATACGTAATCCATATTTTTATCAGGAGGTTAGATTTACAGAGTGTAAGTTGTGATGAATTCATTATAGAGAATTTAGGTACATTTGTGATAAAAGGAATTAAATATAGTCTATGTTAAATATTTTAGTATAATTGGATTGAGTAATAACAAATGTGATTATAATATTCATCACAAGTTAGAAGGTGCGGAGTACACGTTTGTTTGATTTTATTATGATTTTCGATATTGAAAACCTTGTTAGGAGCGAAACCCCTAAGTAATGGAGATTCTAAGGGGGCAACGCCCCCTTGGCAGGGGTATGCGGGCAGTGCCTGGTAACAGGGTCCAAGAGGCGAGAGCTCCTGGCGGGACCCAATGGGTAGAGCCCCATACTAGGGTAAATGGAAAAATACGTATTTTTTCCATGCCATTTAAATTGAAAATAAAACTGTCAAACGGAAAATTTCCCATTCCCCTGAAATCGAATTGATTTATGTTTTTTTGTCATCTTCTCGAAATGTATAGGTTGCACCAACATGCGCAGTTATACAACGTACTAGGTGCTCTTCTAATTTGCTGACTTGTTTTAGTTGAAAATATTAAAAAGTCCATCTAAACAAAGATATCAAAGTAAAGTTGATTCAATATTTTTGAAAAAAAAACAAGAAATTAAAAAGTTTCACACAATTATTTCACTTTTAATTGAAATCCACCCTAAACACACATTCATACACATAAAGTGGTTATCATACAGAGTGTTAAAAAGGTAAATGGTGATTCTCTTTTAACTTAATTATCAATAGACATATTATTCTCTCTTTATTTAATATATGATGCAAGTAATATGATCTCAGAAATTATTTATCTCACTATCATACCTGGTCCTGATCTTCATATATTAATAAAAAGGATGACACATTCCACCTACTTATACGTGCAACCTAGCACATGTGTTATGACCAAAACCACATACTTTTATTTCCAACACACACACACAAAAAAAAAACACATACACACACATATTTTTATCAATAGTAATTATGATGTACTTTTAGTAATTGATAACACTTGTTTGCAAATAATAATTTAGATTTTGATCCTTACTTCTTTTTATTTCGCCTAAAGTAAGATGTGTGCATTTGATAAACACGTACAAAGAATTAGTAAATTATAAATCAAAACATGTTTTCCTAGGAAAATTACTTATATTATGGAATATAATCTCGATGACATGTTTGACCCTAGCTAATAAAAAAATTGTTATTAATATCACAGGTCAATAAGGTTACATGTTACACATTGATTTTCTAAGAACGACTAAATTTAACACATTCTAATTCTACTTCTAAATCTACTTATTTGTTCATTATAAGAGTTAAACCCTCAACCACTTGTGAAGAATACATTTTACACATTTTGATACCGCTATGATACAAACACTTCGATGGATAATGGCTGATGTATCTCATTTTAGAATAAGTTAATGATATTTTTTTCCTCCAGTGTCTACTGAATTTGTATGCTAAAAGTATTAAGTATGATTTAGAGTATACAATGATGTTGTTAATAATATTATTTTATTTATTAAAAAAATATATTTTTTCATTACCTTTAGACTATATACCTTTTTATACATGCTTGATGTATGCTCGATGAAGGAGGAAAAAACTCATATTCTACATGAAAATGTAAACACCACCATACTAGCTAGATTAAGGGGCTGTTTGATAGCCTCTTAATGATTCCATTAAGAGGCTACCTCTGAATCATTAAAGGTTTGAGTGTTTGTTTCAAAAAAAAGGAGACTCTGAACTGAACCATTCAGTGCTGAATGGTTCAGATACAAAAAGATGCTGAATGGAAATTGAGACACAAGTACCCCATCTTCAACCCATCTTCAACTCCCGTCACCCCCCCCTAACCACCCTCATCACCGACCTCTAGCAGACCACCGGCAACCTCTGCAGCATCGTCGGCCGGCCACCCCCGACCTCCGCAGCCCGACCGCAGGCCACCCCCCGACGAACGCAGCCCTCCGCAGACCGCATCTCCGTCCGCCGACCTCCGCAGCACCGTCGGCCGGCCACCCCCAACCTCCGCAGACCACCCCCCGACAAACCTCTTTCAGATTCTCATTAGGGTTTCAACTTTCACTTCATCTGTAAATTGTAATGCACACCACCTCTCTGCTCTGATTCTCTTCACTTGTTTAATCGTTGTGGTTTTTTTCTGTTTGCATTCAGTTGTATGTCAATTATGTCTCTTATTGTTCGTTGAATGCTGGCAATTGCTACCGACAGATGGTGGTTTTGAGTTTGTTTCTTTGTGGGTTTTTGTTGCTTTAACAATTACTGTGCTGTTTGTGCTCAATTGTTTGTCAATCCAGTCTATACTTTCATTAAATGCTGCAATTGTTACCGACAATGGTGATTTTGATTTCGTTGTTTTGTGGGTTTTTGTTTGTTTTAGCAATTACGGGGCGGCCATTGATGAAATTTGAGGGTGGATATAGTGTTGATACAGTCTTTGATGGAAGTAAGCGTGGGATTGAACCTCATGCTGTTGAGGTTTTGCCTAATGGAGAGCTTCTTGTTCTTGATTCTGCTAATAGCAATCTGTACAAGATCTCTTCCTCTTTGTCACTCTGTAAGTTACTATGCATATTCACTGATTTAGCATTTTCATTTGTGGGTTTTAATAATAATGCAGTTTGATCCCCTTTATTTCACATTGTTTTCCCCCTTTTGTAAGATGATCCTGTTGTGTGCATTATCACTTTGGCATTGATCATTGATTCACTTTTTGTTTGTATGATCTACATGTCACGATATTTGATTGTGATAAAAAAGTGAATGTTTTCAGATAGTAGACCGAAATTGGTCGCTGGGTCAGCAGATGGTTATGCAGGTCATGTAGACGGGAAGCTTAGAGAAGCTAAAATGAACCACCCAAAAGGCCTTACAGTTGATGACAAAGGAAACATATACATTGCTGATATAGACAACATGGCAATTAGGAAAATAAGTGATGCAGGTAAATGCGACCATAAGATGAAGAACTAATGAAAATGACGTCGAACAATTTTCTTTAGCATACGTGCTGTTGTTCTCTTACATATACACTTGGTTGTCTCTCGTTTGCAACCATTGATGTGTGTTTGTGATTCTTGAATTGTAATGTTATTTGCAAAGGTTCAGTTGATGAAAGATCGATTTTCGAAGCTATTGACGATTTCAACAGTAGTCTAGTTTAAACAGTAGTCTAGTTCAGAGGGGTAAAATTGTCATTTTGTATAGTCATTCAGAGATTCAACCAAACAGCACATTTTGGTTCAGCACTTAATGGTTCAGAGCCTCTTAACCAGTCAGATCTCTTAACCATTCAGCACTTAATGATTCATATCTACTCAAACAGCCCTTAAGTTTAAAGTTTTCATAGGTATTGATATGATGTTGTACTAGGCGGTCCTCAACTCAATTATCTAAAATAAATATCAAACAAACATGAAATAATGAAACATCAATAATGATATCTATAAACTCATGATCTTATATGATGGTAACATTGATGATTGTCTCTTATAAGATTGATTCGAATTTAATTATTTTCAAGTTTAAGCTGATATTTAAGAATAATTTTCATACAACATTTAAGTAATAAAATAAATATTTTTGATATATAAATATGTGGTTTTTAATTTAAAGGGCGGAGGAGACACTCTCACCACACTCATCACACTCATCACACTACATCAAAAACTTATCAATCAAATTTTATCATGTCACACTACATCATACGCTCAAATATCATGGCGACGGTGTCAGCACGCCATGTCACATTACCCCACTACACCTCATACTCACAAGCAACGATCACATTGTCACGTCGAGTTCATGCCGTGAAAATGAAATTTTGCGGCGTGAAGGGGGTGGCGACAATGGTGGCAGGCGGCGCCGAGGATTGCCATGTCCTCACGACGCGTGTGTCGCCTCCGCCCGGTGGGGCTTGCGCTTGTCACAATTATTGCGAAACTTATTTTTTTATCGGTGGATGGTGCTAATATATACATGTGCTCTCGATCAATACTAAAAACTTAATATAAAATATTGTACTTCGGTTTTCATTATTATTATTATTTTTTTTCAAATCGAACTTTGTATTGAGTTTAAGATATTTTGGTGATAGGAATTAATTCTAACGCTAGCTTCAAATTTAAGGCCTTGATTTTTTATATGTCATCTTTAATAAATAATACTTTAACTAGAATATTCAGCTAAAATGAAAACGAGTAGATATATAAAGTCATATAATATATATTTAATTGATTAAACATTTATATGTTATTTGGGTTGTAGAATGTAGACTAATGATAAGAGATAAAACACCTTTTCAGTATACCCAAGTTTAAATTTGATAAATTTGACGATGATTCTCTTAAGGTAGTGTAGCTTAAGAGTAATGTAAGTTTGGTGTTATCTATACTATATATAATAAGCACTCTTGTGGGCAAAATAGTAATTTTACAAAATCTCTTAAAATTAAGACATGTATATGTGTTGATGCACAAGGTACATCTCTTAAAGCAGTCAACTAGAGCTGCTTTCTTTCCGAGAGTTGCAAAACAATGAGCGGACAAAAGAAGAAGGCCTGCAACCTTCTTTTCTTCTACAAATCACCAAGATCACATACCTGTCCATGATTCAAAATTCAAATAACCATGAATCATCGAAACTCTATTCTCTTCTAGGTCTCCGATTTCAAATCCAGTTTCACTCTCGCTCGATGAAGATTTCAAGATCCGAAATGGAGAGTCGATCTAACTTCGGATCTTCGATTCAACATACCTGTCGTGCTTTTTCTTCTCCAATACTCTAAAACCCCATAACTTCATCTTCAGTATGCAACTTACCCACTTGCATTACCTTTCTTTCACTTGCAAATCTCTTCATATCTGATTTGGGTCTTTGATTTCTTATGTTATTAGTTTTCCCCTTTGCAGTTGTGGTTGCTGGATGTGATTTCTAAAGAAGAAGAACCCTAAAAGCAAACGATAATGTTTGCAGAAGGGTTGGATACCAATGCGCTTAGATGGGTGAAAGAGGTGAGCTTTAAGTTTCCCCAAATCGCAAATGTTGAAATCTTGGAATAAATTTTGGTTTTTCATGTGGGTTTCGCTTGATTTACTTGCATTTTCTTTATTTGTTAGTTTAATTACTTTGATGTCGAGCTGATGCTTGTTGTTATTGAATTTCTATATGAGGGTTTCTGTGAATTTTGTTTGTTGATTCCTATTTTGTTCTATACGTAATCTGGTGGTTTAGTTACTGCTTGTATGTTTCTAACAACTAAACTTAGTTCTGCTATGGAAATTCTTTTAGTATGATCACTTGAACATTGAATTTTTGCTTCTTTAGTTTTAGTTTGTGTATTGTGGACTTGGAAATGGTGAGATGTTAAACGCATGAAGCTGTTTGATGAAATGTCTGAGATAGTTTTTATTTACCGTGAACTTTATATGATAATTTTTCTTAGGCTACGAGAATGATTTAATCAAATGAAAGTTGTTTATATAACCTCGATTTGAAACTTAATTAGTTTGGATAATGTAACTATGATGGGGCAGATGACTTTTTGATGTTCAACATTTTGTTTGTTGCTAGACTTTACTGTGATCTTCAATTGATGGAGGATGGGGCAGATGCCTTTTTATTAATGTAGGCCAAGGATAATGCTTATTATTAGGTGAAAGATTCTTTCAGGATTTGATTTAAACTAATGCAAAGAGAAATTTCACTTTAAAGTGTGTTCTTTTATTATCTGTTGATTTGTATTAAACTTTCTCCTTTCTTGCAGCCTGGTCATTTTCAAGGTCACAAATTCGACATAGTATCTGCATTCCAGGTATGGCTGCCATTCGATGAATTAATGATACTCAAAATCTTTACGATGGAGAATCTTTAGAAAACATTCTAATGTTTTTTCATGTAAAAACAAACTCCCATTGTCCCAAAATGTTTGTTTGGGGAACGGGGACAATTATTTTGGGGCAGACGGAGTAAGAAATTGTGATTCAAGTATCTTGGACTTGGATCCACCATTGTTCAAGTATCTTTTCAGTATTATTACTTGGATCATAGTGCTTAACAATATTATATCGCTACACTTTTCATTGGTTTACGGAGAATATGTAAGTGGTTCCATAAATGATGAACAAAGAAAAAATGTGCTAAAGAATTCATGCCCAGGAGCAGGGGCATGTGGTGGAATGCATACTGCAAATACCATGGCTTCTGCCATTGAAGCAATGGGGATGTCTCTTCCTTACAGGTGAAACTTTTTCTAGGGTTAGTTTTGTAATTGTCATTTTTACAATGCTGTATTACACTTGATTGCCATAGCAAGGTAAGAAGCACATGGGTTTGGCCTTTTCTTATGTTTTTTTAACAGCGGGATTTTCACATTCTTTAGGTTGTGACATCATTTAGATGTTATCTGTTAAAAGTTTATTTGCAGGTCTGCATATTGTGAAGCACATTGCCACCTGAGAATTTAAGAGCATTCTTGCCACGTTTAGTTCCAGTATGTCATTCTTCCGCCTTTAATTCATAATAGCATTATTTATGCCTTACTTTGCGCCTATATGGTAGGTTTTGTTGTCAAACATGGCTTATGCAGATGATGATGAGTCGCTACTAGATGATGAGGTCAACTTTTCCTGTGTTTTCTATTTTTTTTATTATTATGAATAACTACAGCTTTTAACTTATGACAGAAAATCTATCTGTGGAGCTTAGTCCGAGCCGCTTGATCTTGATGAGGTATAAGCTTTGAGTTACTTTGGAATCTGCTTTCTTAGTATCATTTTCTTAAAATTCCAACCTTCAGGTTTGATTAGAAAATAATATAATTGACATTTTTTTGCCTCCAGCTTTCTGATTGTCATGATGTAATTAGACATCTAATGGACTTCGCTGCAGTGAGGAAAAAGCTTGCAAAATGATTGTATTGAACTCTCAAAAAAATTGAGGTTAGTTTGTTTACTTCAAGAGTTCTTATCGAGTTGATTAATAATTATGTCATGCATATGTTTATGTCTAACTACTCTACTATCTTCTTAATTTTCTTCATTTACTGTCATAGTATCATGTTTTGCTTGTTATACTATGATCTGAACATCAGTTATAGTTTTATGAAGCATTTACTTGGTTTTGATTTTCTTTGATCTAATGTATATGGTTTACACAAAGAGATTGTGCAGATTTAGGATGTCAAGATAATTGGTAGAATATTAGTATTTAGATAATAATTTCTCACTATAGGTCTTCTCAGCTTGTAAAGTTTGTTTAAAAGTGTTAAATGTTACCTGATTTATGCAGATTTTGCAAGATCAGAGCCTGTGTTTTTGGCTTTATTAGAGGATCCTTTTGGCACCAAGCTCTTATATCATTGCTTTTGATGTGCTACCATGTTGAAATGGAGAGAAAAGGATCAAACACTTTTGGTAGTGAAAGTAAAGGCAAGGAACCCTATGCGTTATTCATGCAAGCTCTTCTTTAGTTATTGTTGGATTTTAGTAATTAGATCAAACCTTATAGGTTTAAAGAATTGAAAATGGACTATAAAATAATTCCACACTATAGTATACAGAATATTTTTATACTTTAGTGGTACATGTTCATTTATTCTGTTTGTGTGTTTCTTCAATAGAAATTTGATTCTCTTGATTTACAACCTAAGTTTTGATTTGCTGGAACTCTTTCTCTTGATACATAAAACCTGCTAAATTGAAACCTCAACCCGATACATTATGTAAAGTCTCATCAATTGTTTACTGATAAGGGTAAGTGTTGCATCCCTAATCAATTGTTTACAACAATTTATATTTTACTTGGTTGATTTTGTTATGTAGTATTAATTTGTACAATTCTTAGTAAATTGTTAAAGTGTTCGCCTCTGTCTGCTACTTGCTATGGCGAAACCCCTTCCCACCATCACCACCTCTCACCACTGTCAACTTATCGAAGCCCTAATAGCCTACGGTCCTTTAAAATCAGGTATTTAGCATGTTGGCTTTGTTCAGCTTTGATTTGATTTTAGATTGTGGTTTGTGTTCCTAACTATGTGTTTTTGATTGATATGGTTTGAGTATATTTCAAAAAGACATGTTTAATGTTTTGCCTTTGAGTTATTGATTGAGCAATTCATGTTTCAAATACTATATGCAATGAGCTTTGTTGGTATCTCTTTGTAGAGATCTTTGATGATATTAAAATATGTACCATAACAATATTTCACATTTACCATTTGATCCAACATGGCCTCTGTTTCTAATGTGTCTGTGGCGAATTCATCGCTCTGACCAAAGGGTGGAGTAGGGCGTTGCTTTGGCGTGGTGGGGTTTGTGGACGGTAGGTGTTTGCCTATGCCCTCTGCAGCCATGGTCGAGCTTGCGCTCGAAAGTGTTGTTCATGATGTTAGTGTTTGTGTACAATGGTTTAATGGAATCTAATGGTTGCTGGTGATTAATGTGTTAGGGTGTACGTTGTTTTTGGTGGAGATAAATGGCTTCTTCTGCGGATCCATGGACGAGGGAATATAATGAAGCCTCAAAACTTGCTGATGACATCACCAGCATGATATTGGAGAGAAGTTCCTTCGGGACGGGGCCGGAAGCACAGCGTCATTCGTCTGCTATCCGGAGAAAGATTACTATATTAGGAACCAGACTTGATAGCTTACAGTCTCTTCTGACAAAGCTTCCTGCTAAACAACCACTGTAAGTATCTTGTTCTGATTATCAATTGGAGTTGAGAGAACCATAAGTTGAGTCCTGCTGAATGATTTGTGCATAGGTTTCAGCCTGCAAACCATTTGTGAATTAAGTGATTAGCTATACGATGTGTCCCAATCATGCTCTTGTCTATGACCGTTTCTCCAATTATTAGTGTCACAGCCATAGATTTATGGAGAGTATTTGTATACAGATGGATGATCCAGACATCTACATAATCATCTAGCTCTTTTATCTATTAATTCTTGGAGGCCCGTATACTTACAAATGAGCATAGAAGTTCTTGGATATGATGTATTTTTTTGATGATCTTGATTATAGATGACTCTTGTGGCTAAGCTTTATAATGTCTTACAGAAGTTCTAGCTATTTGATTGTTGTTTTGTTATTAGACAATAGAGAGTAGCTCTTCTCAAGCCTACAAAGGTTTTGTAAGGTCTTTAAGTACAAAACATTACCTGGCTCCTAAAACTGCAAATATCATTGCATTTTGAAGTGCTAGGTGCTGATTGTAAAATCAAAACAGGAATATAAAGGTAAGCATGAGGTAATCATCATGCCCTTAAAAACTTACAGTTATATCATATAGGGTTATACCCAACCCAAAGAAAGTTTAATATCAAATATAGCCATTCAAAGCACTAATTCATGTTCACCCATTTCATTTAATACAATTAATAATATGACTATCGTTCCCTTCTCCGTTTTGTTATGCTTCTCACTCTCATTATCTGCTAAATTCTTATGTAAGAGAAGGGTGTTTATGTGAAAAATATGAAGATGGGTATACATGATATCATGATTTTCAAGGGGGTGTATGAAATTATCCCGAAAAAAACTATTTTTTCAAGATCATTGCTGGTGTTTATTGTGCTTATCAATGAACATAATTTGGAGTAATATAAATTTATGTACATACAGTATCAGTTTTATCCATTCTTTAGATCTATTTGACGTACTTTGTTAATTTGTTTTGGATTCCTTTTGTAATCCATGTTGCACACCATTTTTTGAAGCTTAACTCACTAAGCAACATATCAAGCTTCATTACTAAATCAGCCATATATTATTGTTTTTGTTTTGTTTAATGCTCCATTATATCGCTAAATCTTTCATAACTATATTAATAAATCTTTTTTCAAATTTTGCAGAACAGAGAAGGAAATGAACAGGCGCAGAGATATGCTTGCAAATTTGAAGCTATTATTACTATTGTTGTTATTGTTATTTTTTATTTACAACCCTTTCTGAATTAGAAAAATTAACACAGTTCGAACGTTATTTTTTTGTAAAAGTTATATTGTCATCCGTCATGTTATTTAGATTATACTTTACGCAGAACAAGATGAAGGTCTAGAGAAATTGGAGGAAACTGTGATAAGTACCAAACATATTGCTTTGGCAATCAATGAAGAACTTGACCAGCACACTAGACTCATTGTATGCCCATCCACTTTATCTCCAACATGTGTCAGTGAAATTGGTCTAACGGTTGTACTTTTTGGTCTCTTATGGTATGCAGGACGACCTCGATGAACATGTAGAAATTACAGATTCCCGACCTAGCAGGTAAGATTATGGATTCTAACAGTCACATGGGAGGGATTGGAGCAGTTGCTTTTGCAAAGAAATTATAGAATTTTTTTGTTAGTGGTAGTAGGTAATGCTTATTGGATTTGTTCATATACAGTTTTCTTATGGCGAAATACTTTTCCTAAATTATTGATATTTTTGATTGTTCAGCGATCTCACTCTGAAGTTATGGAGTTTAGATGATCTATACAATACTCCAATTAAATCTCATGGTTGGTAATTATTACACATGTACGCATACAACACTCCAATTAAATCTCATGCTACATTAAAAATCCACAAGCAAGTCTACTTCCTTTAACACTTCAAGTTATCATACTTGATTCCGCTGCAACGCGCGGGTCACCTCCTAGTATATACATATATATATATATATATATACACATAGACACACACACACACACACACACACATATATATATATATATAGGGTTAGGATCATTACAGAACCATGTTTTATTTTCAGAACCAAAGAACCATTGATTTACATAAATGTAAACTTAAATCTGATGTTACTTGAGCTGTTTTACATATGTGTATATCATACATGTATGTAAAACAACTAAATATCACCAGCCTTAACTTACATATATGTAAATCAATGTTTCGTTATTTACATTTATGTAAATCAATGGTTCTTTTGGTTCTGAAAATAAAATTTGGTTTTGTAATGATTCTGTTCCTATATATATATATATATATATATATATATATATATATATATATATATATATATATATATATATATATATATATATATTATATATATATATATATATATATATCAATTGTATGTGTTCTATTTTTAAACTTTTTTATGAAAAGGTAGGGAGAAAGTGGACAAAAGCTAAAGTGTTTTGAAGATGCAGCACTAATATTGACCAAGATGCCGCCACTTAATAGTTGATAACAAAAATACTTGTATTAAAAAAATATGACCACGCTATAAGAAATTTATATCTTTAAAAATATATATTGTTATTATAGAAATAATATTATTCTATAGATAGTCGTTAGATAAAGTAATAATTATTTTAACAAACAAATCTTTCCAAGTAGAACCGTTGTATCTAGTTTTCTATTTGTGTAAATACACTTACAAACATTTTGACAAAAGTAAAACATTTTTATTGTTACATAAGGAGTTGGAGTCGTTTCGGGGTTTTCAGATTGTTACATTAACGCCATATCAATTTTTATTTCTCTAGACTTCCTCCATTTTATAAGTAATCTGATCATGTAACGATTTGCATATCAATCAAACAATTTTAGTTTACAGATTATCACAATAAAAATAAATGCAAACAATAATAATATTTTGTAAGAAATAAAAGTATAATGTACGATTATTGTTGGAACATACACCGTATACAAAAAAATGAGTTATGGTATCTGTGTGGGACCCATGTATATAAGTTAAAAAAAGCATGAAGCCACGTGTCAGAACATCTGCAAATGAAAATATACCTTTAAATAGTACCCTCACACACATATATTATAGACTCTTTGTTGGTGACAGAGTATCAATCCATCCATCAATCACATGTCGACAAGTACAATACAACCTTTTGTAATTATCACCAACTTCAAGGGTAATCATTCTCTTTTTTTTTGTTTTTCTTAATTAATAATGTGTGATACGACACATTTTAAGATTATAAATCACAAGAAAAATACAAGTTCCTGTATGTCCTCTATCTAAAGAGTCATAAAGTGGAGTCCACATTTAAAAATACCACCCTTGATTTTTAAAATAAAATTATTCTCCAAATAGGGGAATTTTTATCGGTAGTTACCAGCAGTGGCGGACCCATAAATTTTTTTCTCCGGGGTCGTAATTTTTTTCATAGGGGTCGTAAATTTTTTTCATAGGGGTCGAAGTTGAAAAATACACAGGGTCAATTGAAAAACGTCAATACACGTTACAGATAAAAAAAATTCTGCGGGGTCGATTAACCCCTCTCCATATAAGGTAAGTCCGCCACTGGTTACCAGCTGCTATTATTTTTGCTTAAATTGACCGTTAAATGTTATGAGATCACTACAATTTAAAAAAAAGGTAAATAATTTTATAAACTATAAATATCAATCAAACCAATTATGTTTTATATTTTATTCGTACTCTAACATGTATACTCTCTGCACTGTGTAGTCATATCTCATTCCGCCAAAAAACCAATTCCAAAAGTCTTGTTAAAAACTCATCGTCACAACCACCATCTTAGCTAAGAATCCATTCGACGGCCTTAGATATCGTTCGTGATTCAAAGTGATACCCCAATACAACCAACAATCTTGCTACAATTAGCACAAACACTTTCCAATGTCACAATATGTTCATCTCTACCTCGACGGATTTCAAGACTAGCATTGGGAGGACTTCGGTTTGAGTGAGGAAAAGTCACCTCCGTCGGACAAGGAGGGGATACGAATATAAAAGAGGTGACATTATCGAGAGCATGAGCTTACTAAAAGAAAATGATAAAATACCATATTTATTTTTAGGGAGAATTACATATGTACTCTTCCTTAATATAATTCTGCGTAACAGCATATATACTCTTTTAACAATTTATACTTTCCCTTTTGTCGCTCCAAACCGAAAGAAAGTGAATACCAAGTTCGATTCACGACTTTTTCTTTGCTTTCCATCGCTCAAAATATTTGTTCTTAGATACTACGTTCGATTATAAAATCTGGGTTTATTTTGTTCGACTGTAATTAATAACAGTAGGGATTTGACATTATGAATTTATTTCACCATCTCGCTCCTTTATTTTAATAGTTATAATTGTTTGGATTCCATTTTGCAATTAGTTCGAGTTTATTCTTAAGATGATTTATTTCATTAATTTTCAATCAGGTTTAATAAACTATATGTTATTGACAATATGTTTTTATTCACTATAATGCAGTATGGTTCGTTCAAGATGGGTTAGAAAAAAAAATAACAACCATTAGTATCAAAATGTAAAATCATCAAACACAAGTTAGAAAAGAGAAAAAAAATGTTAAGAAATGAGTAGTTATGTAATTTTATAGTTTTAGTATAAATAAGGTTAAAATAGTCATTTAAAAATTAATTTTGATTAAATGGGTAAATATGTAATATTTTTGTTTAAAGAAGAAGATGTATGTAATTAAAAGTTTAGTTTTAAGTATATATGTAACTAACTTTAGTAAACTCGTGTATTACACGTGTTGAATAAAAAAATAGAATAAAAATTAATTAATTATTAATTAATATTCTAAAATAAGATATGATTGAAATATATTTTATCATAAATAAAATAAAAATTTTATTTTAAAATAACGTTTTAAAAATGTCATAATTAAAAACTTCTTCTATAACTCTCAAGTTTAACTATTTTTTATTTATAAAAGTTTTACTTTTTAAAAACACCATTTATAAAATATTTTTTATTTTTTAAAAAGTTTGATGTTCTAAAAAGTTTTCTAAGTTTATGAAAAAAAATTTCCTTAGAAATAAAATTAGTAAAAATATCTCTCGCTTAATTTATTTAAAAACTATTTTAATATACAAATTAAATAATATTATAAGTAATTAATTTTATTATTAAATAGCGGGATTGAGGAGCAATATGGTATTGACATGTGTCATCTTAGATACCCTTTTATTAGAGTAGAGAGATTGATGAAGTTTGTAGATGTATATATGTAATTGTCCCTAATTTTTATATCCTGAAATTCATTAAAAATAAATAAATTTTGTGTATGAATAACCTACGTATATGTAACTCCTACATAGGTCATATATATTACCTACATGTAGCCTAGAAATGTATAGATAACGGTTAAAAGCCTATACATAAAAAGTTAGTTTGATGGTATTTTATCTTAATATGTAAGAAGGAAATGTTAAAAAAATATGAACCATTAATAATTAAAGAAAAACGACTTAGGTTTAAAAAAATATGAACCATTAATAATTAAAGAAAAACGACTTAGGTTAATTATTTTTGTACCAACCTACACCCACTAGCTATATATTTTTCTATTTCGTATGTAATTGATCGTCAAATATTATTTTAATCGTATAATTAATTAAACATCACTACATTTAAGAGAAAGATGGTACTTTTAAGCAATAAAAAATTGCACCATGGAACATGATTCATGTATAATGTTACATACTCGTACGGTATTAAATATTAATTTAAAACCGGAAGGGGGACGAGTCATTATCAAGTAAAGCCCTCATGAACTAACCTCATCCAAATGTGAGTTTTTTTTTAATATATATATAAGTATATTTGTTTTCAAAATATTTTTAAGATAATATAATTTTGTTCTTTTTTTAAATAATTGTGGGAGACGAGATTCACGTACACCTAACGTTTTCTCTTCTCAATCTCATAAACTTTGAACTTTTCTTCTAATTTATATTTTTGGCTGCCGCTCAAAAAAAAACTATTTTCTTGGCTAAATATATAATATAATTTAGCTTTGACACTAGTAATTAATATGATAATGTTATTATAAAAAGGATATTTAATCTAAAAAACATGAGAATGATTGTACGTTTGACAAGTGTTCTTTTATTGTTTTAAAGAGAAGGGATTTTGGTCATTTGCATCAAATGCGTTAGTTCATTGTCTTAGCCGTTCATTATATCAAATATCAGTTCATTGTGTCATATATTTTACATAATTTATTATATGTATTTATCATTGTATTTTATATTTTAGATCATTTTATGTTATTTTTATTATTGTTTCCATAGATTATATGAACTTATTATCTGTTATTGTGTTTACAATTAAAAGTATACAATAATATACTTTTACCAATTACTTTTTTAAAACTCATAGTATTGAAGATAACATAATATGTTATTTTTGTTATTATTTTTATTGATTATATAAACTTATTATTATATATCATTGTGTTTTATAGTTAGAAATACATAATGATGTTATTCCACTTATATATTTTTTTAAACTTATAATATTAAAGATAACACAATGATGATAAAAAACACAATGAGATATTTTATTATTTTCTCATTATTTTTAATGTATTAGATTAATCAGTTGTTATTTTATTATTGTGTTTTACATATTATAGACACACAATAATATTATTCCATCATTATATATATTTTAAATTTATTATATTAGAAAAACACAAAAGTATTCAATTAAACACAAGAACTAACAGAAAGACATAACTAACTGTACTAATAACACAATAATGAGATATGAGCTTAAACACATAAAAAAATTATTATCTTTTTATATAACAATAGTATGCTTATTTTGTATGTATATATCTTATGAAAAATTAACATTTTAATCCCAGAAAGATCTGAAACTCATTAAAACCTTACTTTCTTTTTTAATGAAA
Source organism: Flaveria linearis (assembly GCA_024085815.1). Lineage (NCBI taxonomy): Eukaryota > Viridiplantae > Streptophyta > Magnoliopsida > Asterales > Asteraceae > Flaveria > Flaveria linearis. The sequence continues at coordinate 8,650,984 of CM044005.1, read as the reverse complement.
TAAAAAATCGCAAAACAATTAAAATAAAGATACAATATAATATCTCAATTTCTGAAAAAGAGTGTGGACCCACGGTGGTCCCCCTGTCTGAGCATATTAGCCGATAAAGAGACAACATTGAGATGTAATGAATGGATGATTACTATAATAAGATTGAGATTAACAAACTATAGCTTTGCTTTAGGAGCTTATTTGTCAAACCTACTTTGATGGTTGCGTATTGTTGCGATAGATCTCGATTAATATGCAATCAATATTTTGGGGCATTTTATTTTGCTTCTTTCATAAAAATTATTTTGAAAATATCTTCTGTTATACCATTTATAAGTATTTTGTTTGTAACACAATTTAATATTTTAACACTCAATAAATTAATATCAACAGGTGTTAAAAAACTACTCGCTTTTAGGCATGCAATTATAATATGGTTGAAAGGTATGTGAGTTTCTATATTCACTGAATAAGACTTAGGGATTTTTTCATATTTATTTTATTAAACTTTACTTGAATAATTAATGTTTGTATTATATTAAAATAAATTTTAGTGGACCCTCTTGCCCTTGAATAGGAAGATGACTTTTAACAAACTTTATATGCTTGATATAAAATGAATATTTCATAACTATTGTGGATATATTTTCTAAGGTGACGTGGTGAAGGATTATTATGATTAAAGAGGTATGATGTTGTATAACCTTGTTGTGTGGAAAAACATGTATGATAGACTATTTTAACATTAGATTTTTTTCTATAAGAGATATAATAGAATGTTAATGATTTTTTTTAATTTTTTTATTTAGATCACTCATGCATGTTTTGATTAAATTAGATTACTAAATCATCAAATCGAGTCATCATATGATTTTTTTTTTGTGTCACGAAAAGATTTGAATGAGATGTGAGGGTCAAGATTTTTAATATATTCAAGTATATGAAAATAATTTTAAAAAACATGTTAATTATGTTAAAAAAAATTACAAAAAACACCTAAAATTTACAACGCCAATCCACATAAGTATAAAAAAAATCCGAATTGAAACAAATAGTAAACATGTTAAAAACATGTTAAAATTATAACTTAAATAACATATGAAAATCGAGTGAGTTTATTAAAGCGTTTTTTTAAGATTGGATGATCTAATCTGAATATTTTTAAAACTTGACAACTATTCTATAAAGTTGTCATTTTTCTAATAAACGAAAATATGGAAAATCCTCAAACTTACTATGTTGACTGCCATTAAAGTTCTTCACAAACCATTCGCAAGAGTAAAAAAAACTAACCCGGATTATAATGAAATTTACGTTACTTGTACATTGTTGGTATGTGTTAGTATGCACATTGCGTATTGAAGATGAATATGATATGAAACAACCAGTAAATAATGAATGTTAGGTGAAAATCTAAAGTTGATATTTTTCAAAATCACAATTAGATTTCAAGAATTATTGTTCGATGTAAACACAATAATTTTTGTACCTTGGATACCATCAACGCGCAACCCCGAACCTCAAGGCGCAGCCCCGAACCTCAAGGCTCAAGTATGGGCGCTGCCTCTTGAACCCCCTTTGATCTATGAACTTCACCGTCGAACTATCAAGAGGCTTTTTTTTTACTTCGAAAACTATAATATTTTTAAATGAATATACATTTCACACCTCTTAACTTGTATATTATGTCTAATTTAATCTATTAGTTGGAATTAAGTAACCTCAGTTGTACTAAAATAATTTCGAAGACACTAAAATAATCTAAAAAAATAAAATTAAATATAAAATTTGCATTTTTAAGAAACTAGTTGGAGATGAAGTTTTTACAATGGATATTGGATAATGGATAATGAACATTATATAAGAAACTATAAAAATAAAAGGGTGATAAATCTAAAAGGTGTAAAAAAGAATTTTAACCATTAATCTATCAATAGTAAAAATCAAATTATAAGAAATAAGTTTATTAGAGATCTAGAGTGATATTTTAGGCTTACTCACTTTTGTTTCGTAGCTTTTATATATGATATTATTTTTTATATAAAAATTAGACCATTAAAAGAAACAATTTTTATCTTTAAAACAAATACAGTATTGTTATATAGAATTTTTTTTATATTGTTCATATTATATGAAGTTTGCTCGTCATTATTTTTTAGTGCAGTTTATTGTCTTTTTTGTTAGTTATTGTGTTTTTATAAACACTATTGTGTTTTTATAAAATAACAAATTTTAAAAAAAACTATAATGATGAAATAACACTGTTGTATAATTCTAGCATGTAAAACACGATGAAAAATTAACAAACTAATTAATCTAAAATAACACAAAAGATACAAAACATAAAACACGATAATAAAATTCTCGTTGTTTTTCTTTTATCATAATTGTATTATTCTGGACACAATGAGTTTAAAAAACACATTGATGGAATAACATCATTTTGCATATCTAATTATAATATACAATGATAAGATAACAATAGTTTTATATAAAATATAAAAAATAAAAATAATAATATAAAAAAATTAAAATGTAAAATACAATGATAAATACAAGTAACAAATAATAAAAAAATTAACACAATTTTTAGATATTTGACATAGTAATCTGATGTATTTGACATGATTATCAAAAACACTTCCACTTAACACAATATAAGGACCCATGTCAAGCCGATAATTCTTATTAGATTTTCTAAATTAAATATAGTTTTTACTAGAACACTATCTTATTATATATACACATTATTATAACCATATATATTTTTCTTGATCAGCGTTTTAAAAATAAATCTTTGTACTTGTGTTAGGCTGCGTCGTCGATTACACCCAATAATTTTTAATTCATATATAGTCAGCTTATTATCTATTAATGTTATTTTTAGTTTTTTTAAAGACAAATGTGCAACACTGATTCAGAGGATATATGTTATATCAATCAGGCTCATCTAGCTATCTGTTTTCCAGTTGGGATCGCACCCAAAACCTCATAAGGATGAAACTTATTACTGAGAAAACCATTGACTCAACTCTGAACATTTTGCTTAAAGTAAGACTTAAACTCATAACCTACAAGTAAGACTTAAACTCATAACCTACTTATTTTTACATGTCATGAATATATTATCTTAACTAGTTAGATTAAGAACCGTTATTATTTTTAAATCACGAAGCATTATGAAACCACATATTCATACATTAAATATTTATTTTTTAATATGGAAAAAAACTGGATACGGACGCCTCTATTCACCCACCATCCAAAAAGTGTTTTCACTTCTTTCCCCTTTTTAACTATGTGATTCCAATATTTTCTTTTAAAATATTGCAATTTAAATCATTCATTTATAATTTAATAATTCTAATGAGGGACATAGGATGGAAAGGTAAAGTCATCTCCATCCTCTGAGTATATTGCACTAAATTAGTTTTCATTTTCCGATTTTTTTTATTATTATTTCAACTCAAGCTTATATACTTTGTGAGGCTCTTTAAAAACAATGAACTATTACAAAGAAAAAAAAACATATCTGAATCGTTTAAAATTTTTTTATTGCATGGAAAGCTATATATCAAATAGAAGAAACAAAAACCTCGATTGTGGTAAGGACAAAGGAATTTTTTATATCACTAAAATTCATAACTTTAATTACTACGTTTGGATATAAAAATATATAACTGCTAAATCAAAGTATAAATAAAATGCATTATTATTCTATAGACCTTTTTCAAACGGAATTGAATAAATTATGTAATTTTCACTCGACAGCCAAATTTGTTTGGGTACACCTAACACCATGGGTACATGTAATTATTGGGTTTATGTTGCAAGTTTGCATTAGAATATAAAAAAGGTCAAAAATAAAATTTAAGTTATCCATTCTATATACTTGAAAAGATATATATATATATATATATATATATATATATATATATATATATTGCATTTTAAAAATAAGCATAACCAGAAAATAATAATAATCTTCATTGAGGAGTTACAAAAACTTAACGCGTGAGGTCTTCTTGAAGTACTAGTGTTTTATATCGATAATTTAAAGTAATTATATAAATCTAATTTAATTACCATACAATTAATAAAATTTTGAATTTGAATATATTATTATCAATACCCAACTTAATCTTTCTTGTTTGTCATGTGTTTCAAAGCTTAACACATTTGTTCTAAGTAATGGTTTATTTAGGTTGTCTCAAATTATTATTATTTTTAAATCCTTTTTAGTTAAAATCTATTTTACATATTAATAAGGTTTCATGACTTCACCTATTTTATATTAGTAAATCAAAATAATTTTCTTTATCATAAGTTACTTAGACTTTTAATATTGTTCAGCTGTTATGAAAAACTTTATACCAGAATCAAGTGATCACTATACAACTTGATTATTATTTAGTATTATTACAAATTCAAAAAAAGATATTAAATAGTAGCAAATATAATAACTATTTTATTTATGTCAGTAATACTTAATCAAATTTAAAATTTTTATAAAAAATATAAGGGATTAAAAGTAGACTTTTTTTTTATAAAGAAGCCTTTTTTTGCTTTAATACAATATCTTGGTCATTATTAATTGACAATTATTTTCTAAACCACACAATATTCTTATCTTTACGTGTTGAACAATACAACTCATAAAAAAAAAGACTAACACTTTCTAAAATCAGGGCGATACATTAATTTCCTCGCTTCAATACAAATAGCATCTAAATCTAAATACGGTATATAAAAACCTAGATAAAAAATAACAATACAGGTATTCTTGTTTTACTTAATATTTAGTAAAAATATTTAAAAAGCCTATTTCAAAAAGCCACCTGAGATATTACTGTTGAAAAACGTGATCTTTAAAAACCTTTATAAAATTGGATTTCAAACGAAATATAAATTATTTTTTAAAGCAATCTAATCTACTTCTAACCTACATCGTGTAGGATAATGGTTTGGTGTTAGGTTTGTAATTCCACTAGTGTTGAAGTGCTGAATATGTAAATATGTTTGTGTATAAGTAGTTGTACATGAAGCCTGTGTATTCATTCACTGAAAATAAAACAAATTGCATTTTCTTGATTGAGTTAGTTAGTTAGTTAATGACCGTTATCATGGTACCTAGTTTCAATTGGTATCAGAGCGATCAGGAGAGAAATTGAATCACGATCGCATTCGGTTCGAAGGATTGAATCGAGTGTGGATTACGAATTCGAAGAAGAGAAGTATCGAATTTGAACGATTCGATTGAAGTACTGGAGCTCGACTCAAGGTTTGGGAGATCGTATCGAAGGACGAAGACGAAGATGGAGACCAATCCACCGAACAATCAGATGATAACAGTTAAAGAAAACTACACAATTCCACTCCAATGCTCAATGTTAACACCGACGAACTACACGATTTGGGCCTTGAAATTGAAAGCAATTTTCAAGGTTCACTCGTTGTGGAAGCGGTGGAACCACCGGAGGGAACCACAGTTGATCCGAAGAAGAATGGATCGGCAATCGCCTACTTGTATCAAGCAATGCCGGAAGACTTGATTCTTCAAGTCGCACATTGTGAATCGGCGGAGGAGATCTGGACATCAATAAAAACCAGATACATTGGAGTTGAACGAGTCAAGAAAGCCCGAATGCAAACTCTTAGAAATGAATTCGAGAGTCTGCGTATGAAAGAAGATGACTCGATTGATGAGTTTGTCGCGAAGATAAGTGCAATTGCTTCGAAGGCCAGTGATCTTGGAGAACCCTTCAAGGAATCGGTTCTAGTTAGAAAGTTACTCGGAGCGGTCCCAGATCGATTCCTACAAATTGCTGCCTCAATTGAGCAATTTGTCGATCTTGAGACCCTACTATTACCAGAAGCAATTGGCCGACTGAAGGCGTTTGAGGAACGCACTGCAATGAAGACCAAGAATGTGTCAAACAAAAACGACCAACTGCTGTTAACATACTCAGAGTGGCAAAGTCGCCATAGAGACTCTGAAAACACTTCGAAGGGGAGGGGTAAGAATGATAAGAGCAGCAGATTTGCGAAGGAGAGAAAAGGAAGGGTGAAAGCGGATCATGATGCGACCAAGAACCAAAAGGCTACAACTCGGACTACTAAAGATAAGTCCAAGATCAAGTGCTTCAAATGTGACCAATTTGGCCACTATGCTTCGGAATGTCCCACAAAGTTCAAGGAATCCGAAGTGAACTTATCACAAGCACAGGAAGATGAGCCAACCCTCCTCATGACAGTCGGCTTCTCACAGCACAAAGAGATGGTGTTTCTCAATGAGCAGCAGGTAATCCCCACCAGTTACTTAGGTGAGGAAGATAGTGTTTCAGTGTGGTATTTAGACAATGGAGCTTCTAACCACATGACAGGCAATCGGTCGATGTTTGCAAGTCTTGACAATGGCATAAGTGGAAGTGTAAGGTTCGGGGATGGATCTAATGTCCACATTGAAGGAAGAGGGACAGTGATACTTTCATCACTCCCTATGAAGCACTGAAAGGTAAGAAACCGAACTTAGCTTACCTAAAAGTGTTTGGATGTGTGGGCCATGTGAAGGTTACTACTCCAAATTTGCAAAAGCTGGATGACAGGAGTTTTCCTATGGTATATTTGGGTGTAGAAGCAGGATCTAAAGCCCACAGAATGTATGATCCAACTCACAACAAAGTTGTTGTGAGTAGGGATGTGAAATTTGAAGAGAATAAAGTGTACAATTGGAATTGGAATGCATTACTTGAAAATGGAAATTCTTCCAATTCAAGTTGGATGGAGTTCACTGTCCATGAAGATCAGATTAGTCAAAGTGATTTAGGTGGTGATTCTCAGATGGGCTTCAATGTGTCAATTAATGATGAAGCAACATGTGATGATCAAATAGATGAAGTGATGAATGAACAGCACCTTAGGAGATCAAGTAGAGTCTCTCAAGTGCCTAAAAGATTGAATAACTATGTACTAGAAGGAAGAGTTCACTATAATCCTGTGCAGCAGCAAGAAGTGGATCTGTTGTTAACACAAGAAGAAGAACCCACCTGCTTTCAAGAAGCAGTAAAAGCACAAGTGTGGAGGCAAGCTATGAATGAAGAGATTCAAGCAATTGAAAGAAACAAGACCTGGATTCTTACTGATGCACCTATAAAATGTAACCCAATTGGCTTGAAATGGCTATACAAGCTAAAGAGGGATGCAGCTGGTATGATAGTAAAGCACAAGGCCAGGCTTGTGGCAAAAGGGTATGTGCAACAGCCAGGTGTTGACTTTGAGGAGGCTTTTGCACCGGTGGCTAGAATAGAAACAATTAGATTGATCTTAGCATTAGCTGCTAAGAAGGGTTGGAGAGTGTTTCATCTAGATGTCAAAGCTGCATTCTTACATGGTGAACTCAAAGAAAGTGTGTATGTGAAACAACCTGAAGGTTATGAAAGAAAGGGTGCAGAGTACAAAGTTTACAAACTCATTAAAGCTCTCTATGGGTTAAGACAGGCTCCAAGAGCTTGGAATACAAGGCTGGATGAAGTGTTGAAAGAAATTGGGTTTAAGAGATGTCAACATGAGCAGGCTGTCACACCCCAACCTTGACGGCGGAAACATCGAGGTGTGAGGGTTAAGATTGTTCACAGCCACATAACGCTATGTTAAAGTATAAAATGCCATTAATCAATTGTTTTCAATCACCACATACATCAATGTCTCAAAATAAATCAAACAAAAACAAGAATTCAATCGTCTTTATTAAGCCTAGGTCCATGATCTAGGTTTATGCATTCCTTCAATCATTGCTAAGCTTGCACATTACCTGAAACATGTTGAAAATAAAGTCAACTAACTAGTTGGTGAATTCTCATGGTTTTAAATACAATAAGTATACAAAATGTGGCAATTCTAGTCAATGGTCACAAGATAGCAAGTATATAGAACATGCATAGTTACAATCAAGCCTCGACTGAATAATATGAATAAGCATGATTAGCTAAGTGTATTTGGTTCCCTAGTGCACAAGCATACGGCTCCTAGGAGTCGGCAATACATCGACTTTAGCACCAAATAGGCTTGTCAGGCCCAAAGATCTAAGACTTCGCTAGGCTAGCAATAGTTAATGATTGCACACGTATGTCACATCTCATATAATACTTAACATATCCAAACAACCACGACTATGTAAAGAATTGCACGTGTGTAATAAGTATCAAAGCGTGTATGTGTAAGTTTGTATAAGCAACATGTTTCACCCCGAAAGATGTGAAATAGTCGTAAAGCGGGGCATAAGAACTCACATGTTTAATAAGGAGACTTGTAGATGTAATAAGAATAACCACGAATAAGATTTCCAACACAAACGTCACAACGCACCTAAACGAAATAAAGTAGCGCGTTATAATTTGTTTGATGATTAATTGTAGGTCTAATATGATTTAATAATTATTCGTATTTATTACATGTTAATAACGTGATCGGTTAAATGGAACGAATGGATTATACTTGGTATAATCAATTGTTAGCGCGTAAAAGAAATAATAAATAAAACTTGATTAAATTGTACGTTGAACCGATTTTTAAGGATTGTATATAATAATTATAATAAGTGATCTAGCTATTGTAAGGGACTATATACAAATATATATATTTATAGGTATAAGTAATCAAACAATTTAATTGTTTGAATATACATCTAAATATATATACTAAACAATTATAATGTTGTGTAAAATAATCAATATAAATGATTTAGCTATTAAAAGAACTATGTATAAATATATATATATATAGGTATAAATAACTAAACAATTTAATTGTTTGAATATATATATAAATATACATACTAAACAATTATAATATCATGATTTAGTTATTAAAAGAACTATATATAAATATATTTATATAGGTATAAGTAATTAAACAATTTAATTATTTAAAATATATATATACATATACAAGTATTATGTTTACTCATTTCTTTTGTATTTTTAAAACTAAAATTATGTATTTATAAATACAAAAGTATTTTATAAAAATTAATTTGGTCACAAATTTATTAAACAAAAGTAAGAAAATAAATCTGCATTTTATAAAATATATTTTAGAAATTTTCAGAATTTAAAAAGGTTAAATAAATAAAAAGAAATGAAAAGAAAAGGAAAAGATCACAAAAGAAAAAGAAAAGAAGGAAAAGGGGCTGCCCGGGGTCGAACCCGGGGCTCCCCTGAAATCGTGGAGCGCAGGAACCAGTGAACCAGGGCCAAGGCCTTGGTTTCACTTGGTTTGTTTTAATTTTAAACCCAGTCTCCCAGGTTTCCCCTTTTCTTATGAACCCTAGGTTCAACCGGATCAAAATTGACCCTCGATTCGGTGTTAATCACCTAAATCGTCATAGGGCTTTTGATCCTTGATCAAAAACGAGTAGAATACAGGTTTGGATTACCTGTTTTGATTGGGTTTTGAGTGATATCGAGTTCGGTTTTGGTTTCGGGTGTTCTTGGGTTGGGGTTTTTTGATCAAGAGAATTTCTTATGAAATTAGGGGTTTGGAGAGTTCAGGAACTTCGAAATGGATCGAAAGGCCACAATATATAGCTTTGATTTCACGTGTTCGAGCTTAACTCGTTTGATTTGAAACCGCGTTCGAAGTTTACCAATTTAGGAGATTCGATCTGTTAATTTTTGCGAAATTAGTTGATCGATTGATTGATTCGACCGCGTATTAAGTTTGGAAGTGATTAATTTGGTTTAATTTGTGAAATTAGTCAAGATTTGAATTTGGATTTCGCCCGGTTAATCCTCGGCTCGAATTAGGGAGGTCAACGCGCGGGAACTCGAATTGGGTTAAGGCTCGGGTTCGAAACATGAGGCCGAGGGGTTTTGGGGGTTTAATTTGGGTCAAAATCGGTTTGAAATGGGGTTTTGGGGCATTGCCGGAGCTCGGCCGGAGCTCCGGCCGATGGTTACCGGAAAAACGGGGGGGGGGGGGGGGTGGGGTTTGGTTTGGGAAATTGCACAATCGGCCCCTCTTCTTTCGAATATTTATTATTTCAGGTTTTAAACTTTTATTCAAAGTTTTCAAAATGGCAAAACAACCCCCTGTACTTTAAATTCAAAGTTTTATTATTATTATTATTATTATTATTATTATTATTATTATTATTATTATATTATTATATTATTATTATTATTATTATTATTATTATTATATTATTATTATATTATCTATTATTATTATTGTTATTATATATATTTTTTTATATATATATAAAAATTTACTAATGATGCTATAAAATGGCATAAATAAAATGAAAAATACAGGATGTTACAGTCTCCCCAACTTAAAAGAATTTCGTCCCGAAATTAAGAATCAAAAAGGGTTACAAGAATAAGTAAGGGTAAGTCTTCTTCATATGTTCTTCACGCTCCCAAGTGAATTCCGCTCCTCGTTTATTCTCCCATCGAACCTTTACGATTGGGGTCGTAGAGGTCCTAGTCTTCTTCATAATGCGATCCATGATTTCGACGGGTTTTTCAACGAAGTGTAGTGACTCGTCGATCTGAATGTCTTCCAATGGCACATGCAAATTATCGTCGGCCAGACACTTCCTCAGATTCGAGACGTGGAAGACAGGGTGAATTCCACTAAGGTCGGAGGGTAGTTCTAGTTTGTAGGCCACTTTCCCGATCCTTTTCAGAACCTTGAAAGGCCCTACAAACCTTGGAGCTAACTTGCCTTTCCTTCCAAAGCGAACCACACCCTTCCACGGTGAGACCTTGAGAAGGACCATCTCCCCAACTTGGAATTCCAGTGGCTTGCGACGTTTGTCCGCGTAGCTCTTCTGTCGACTCCTGGCCACTTCCAGGTTCTTGCGGATGATAGCGACTTTGTCGGTCGTCTCTTGTATGAGCTCGGGACCGGTGATAAGATTTTCGCCAATGTCGGTCCAGCAGATTAGTGAACGACACTTACGACCGTAAAGTGCTTCGAACGGTGCCATTTGGATGCTTGAGTGGTAACTGTTGTTGTAGGAGAATTCTGCGAGCGGTAGGTGCGTATCCCAGTCGCCCCCAAAATCAAGGACACAGAGACGTAACAGGTCTTCCAGGGTTTGGATCGTCCGTTCGGTTTGGCCATCGGTTTGGGGATGGTAAGCCGTGCTTAAATCCAATTGGGTACCCAGAAGTTCTTGCATAGTAGACCAAAAGTGAGAAGTGAAGCGAGCGTCTCGGTCGGATATAATGTGAAGAGGCACACCATGACGGCTTACGATCTCGTCGATGTAAATCCGGGCTAATCTTGATGTCTTATATGTGTCGCGTATGGGTATGAAATGTGCCGACTTAGTCAATCGGTCGACGATTACCCATATGCTATCGTGCCCGCGAGATGTCCGAGGTAACTTGGTTATGAAGTCCATGGATATATGTTCCCACTTCCACATGGGAATTTCGGGTTGTTCAAGTAACCCACTTGGACGTTGATGCTCCGCTTTAACCTTCGTGCATGTAAGGCGCTTAGCAACATAGGTTGCTATGTCTCGTTTCATTCCGGGCCACCAATATTGACTCCGTAAGTCCATGTACATCTTATCGGAGCCCGGTGAATAGAATAACGAGTCCGATGTGCTTCGTTCATGATAGAAGCCCGAAGGTTATTGCGTTTGGGGATCCAGATTCGGTTTGCGAAATACCTTAGCCCATTGGCTCTTGTTTCTAATTGGGCTAAGAGATTTGGCTCGAGCTCTTCCTTCATACTCCCTTCGGTTTGCACCGCTTGCTGTGCTTCTCGAATACTCGCCTCGATGTCACAATCGATCCTTAAGTTCTGCAATAACACCGTAGCATTGTTGACATCGAGTCGGACTTCAGTATCAAACTCTCCCAATGTATCGAACCATTGGCGTCGGTCGCGAATCTCTTGAACGGAAACCATCTTTTGATGCGACTTTCGACTCAATGCATCGGCTACGACATTTGCCTTGCCGGGATGGTAGCGGATGTCACAATCGTAGTCGCTAATTAGTTCCACCCAACGACGTTGCCTCATATTGAGGTCCTTCTGATTGAAGACGTGTTGGAGGCTCTTGTGGTCCGTGTGGACTATACATTGCGTGCCGTATAGATAATGTCTCCAGATTTTCAAAGCAAAGACCACCGCTCCGAGCTCGAGATCGTGCGTCGTATAATTTACCTCGTGAACCTTCAATTGTCTCGAGGCATATGCGATGACCTTTCCCCGTTGCATGAGGACACAACCAAGGCCTTGTTTCGACGCGTCGCAGTATACCGTGAAGTCGTCATTTCCATCCGGTAGCGTCAGAATAGGAGCATTGCACAACTTGTGCTTCAATGTCTCAAACGCCTCTTCTTGCTCGGCTTTCCACTCGAAAATCTTGTTCTTCTGAGTCAAGGACGTGAGTGGCTTTGCGATTTTCGAGAAGTTGGCAATAAATCGCCGGTAATACCCGGCTAGACCAAGAAACGATCGAACTTCCGTCGGAGTTGTGGGAGCACTCCAATTCTTTACGGCTTCAACCTTCGCAGGGTCGACGTGAATTCCTTGACTATTCACAACGTGCCCTAAGAACTGTACTTCTTCAAGCCAAAACTCACATTTCGAGAATTTCGCGTACAGTTGTTCCTTCTTCAACAGTTCGAGGATTTGACGGAGATGAAGTTCATGATCGGAGCGAGACTTGGAATAAATAAGAATGTCGTCAATGAAAACGATGACGAACTTGTCTAGGTATGGCTTGCACACCCGATTCATAAGATCCATGAAGACCGCTGGAGCATTGGTTAAGCCGAAAGGCATAACCATGAACTCGTAATGCCCATACCGGGTGCGGAATGCAGTCTTTGGGATATCGTCGTCGTGGACTCGCAGTTGATGATAACCCGAACGCAAGTCGATTTTTGAAAAGATTGCAGCTCCTTGAAGTTGGTCGAAAAGATCGTCGATACGAGGAAGAGGATACCGGTTCTTGATGGTCAACTTGTTGAGCTCCCGGTAATCGATACACATGCGGAAAGACCCATCTTTCTTCTTCACAAATAAGACAGGTGCACCCCAAGGAGAAGAACTAGGGCGGATAAACCCCTTCTCGGATAATTCCTGGAGTTGGCTAGAGAGTTCTTGCATTTCCGATGGTGCGAGTCGGTAAGGTGATTTAGCCGCGGGGCTTGCTCCCGGAATCAAGTCGATTTTAAATTCTACTTCGCGTACGGGAGGTAACCCGCTAAGATCATCGGGAAAGACCTCAGGGAATTCTCGTACGACTGGAACATCTTTGAGTTCCTTCTCCTTGGTTTTGGTGTTGACTACATATGCCAAGAATGCCGGATAACTCTTACTTAGGCATTTCTGAGCCTTAGTACATGACATAAGCTTGAGTCCTTTGGAGGACCGTTCACCGAACACCTTCATCGTGTCACCGGAGGGTAAGGGTATGCGAATACACTTCTCGAAGCAGATGATCTCGGCATGGTTCTTGGATAACCAATCCATGCCAATAATAACGTCGAAACTTCCAAGCTTCATTGGAATAAGGTCGATAAGAAATTTATGGTTGTCGAGGCACAATAGACAATCGCGGATAACCACGTCGACGGTGATGGGTTCTCCATCAGCAACTTCGACGGTGAGAGGTCTCTCTAGATTTGAGCGAGGTTTAGAAAGTGTCGGCTCGAACTCTAAGGAAACGAAACTTCTATCGGCTCCCGAATCAAATAATACGTATGCATAGATGTCATTAATAAGAAACATACCTGTATGGTTTTAAAGGCACTTAAGGACACAAGTAAGGAATTTTAAGAGAAATTCTATGGAGATAGGGTTGCAATTTTTTTTTTTTTTTTTACGTACCGTTCACCACCTCGTTGTTCGCCTGAGCTTGGTTCGCGTTGATGTTGAAGGCACGCCCACGAGCTTGTGGAACATTGCCCACAAGACGAGGGCACTGGGGTCGGTAGTGACCTGGTTCTCCACAGTTGTAGCAGACCCGATTTGGTTCCGTCACTGCGTTTCCCAATGCTCGGCGACACGTTGCCACAAGGTGCCCGTACTTGCCACATAGTGTGCAGATGCGACACGGAAGATTGCCCGGGTGGTGATACCTACCCGTGTTACACATAGGTAGAGGGCCCGCATAAGCCCTTGCCACGGGCACTTGTGCTGCTGGAGTAGCCCCGGTAGTACACTGTCTTTGGGGCGGTTTAGGAGCAGCCACGGCGTAGTTCCGTGCCGGTACAAACTTCCGTTTCTTGTTATCAGGCTTGACCTCCTTAACCTCCTCGGGGGTCGTCTTCTCAGTCTTCTTGGCACCCTTTGCAGACATAGTGCCTGCTCGGATGTGGTTCTCCGTCAGCTGTGCAGTGATAGTGATGGCTTCTTCCAGAGTTGCGGGTCGGCTACCCACAACGGCATCCTGAATTTGAGGCGGCACACCCTTAATAAATTTTTCCACGTTTCGGGAAACAGTATCCACCATGTGTGGCAGCAGTATGCTTAGTTCATGATGACGGGTAGAATATGCCAGATGGTTCCCGCCATCCTGTTTCAAATTCCAGAATTCCTCCTCCAGTTTCTGGATTTCACTCCTCGGGCAAAACTTGGCTATGGCTATGTTTTTGAATTCCTCCCAAGTTAAAGCCAAGATTGCATCGGGGCCTCGGTTCCTCTTTTCACTGTTCCACCACGTTAAGGCCCGTTGCTGCAGCATACTGGTGGCATACCTTACTTTGAGTGCTTCGGGGCACTCACAGTTGACGAAGGTGTTCTCCATCCCTTCAAACCACTCTAAGAGACCGGTGGCACCTTCCTTGCCACTATAACTGGGAGGCTTGCATGAACTGAAATGCTTGAAGGTGCAAGACTGGGTGTTACGCCGTTGGTTTGCACTATTCTCCCCTTGACCATTGCTATTGTTCGTGACGTTTGCGATCATAGTGCTGCTGAGTTCAGCCACCATGGTCGGGATGACCGCAGCCATTTGCCGGGCAATCATGGCAGCAAGCTTACGGCCGGATCTTCCTCGGTTTCCGTGGAAACGAGACATGCTGGAAAAATACAAATTGGGTTAGGATCGGTTAAAAGGATAATAAGGATGGGCAATTAAGGTAAGAATCATGAATTATACGGAATGATTCCATTTGGTGACGCATCACCATTTGGAAACGTTGACACGTCAAGATGAATTGACCCATTCACCTCAGAAACTCGTGTATGTTGGTCATAGTTTATCACTCATCCCGGAAATCCCCAGGTAGCGTAACGGTTCCCTCAATGAGATTTATACGTATACGCTTGCCTTAGCCCGAGGGCCTTTTGCCAGAAAATCCAGAATACAGGTGTCTATGTACCACACTAGTTCTTTGGTTTATGAAATCAAAAATCTTGATGGGATATTTACAAGATTAGACATAAAGTCTAAAGAATTCCTATCAATAGATTCTACTTGGAGACGAGAATAAGTTTAAGAAATAGTAACTGTCGGGGAGAATTAACGTTTAAGATAAGTTTAGGGGAGACGGGTAACAATATGTAATCATGTAGAAAGGCACCTATGCTAAGGCATCACATTGCACATAATAAGGCATAGCGTTAGGCAGCATGCAAACAATAAGTATGTATTCATAAGAATACTATTCTATAAGGGTCATGCATAAACTATAGCCTAGGTCACCATTTCTAATAACCTAAATCCCTATAGTTATGGGCTCTGATACCAATCTGTCACACCCCAACCTTGACGGCGGAAACGTCGAGGTGTGAGGGTTAAGATTGTTCACAGCCACATAACGCTATGTTAAAGTATAAAATGCCATTAATCAATTGTTTTCAATCACCACATACATCAATGTCTCAAAATAAATCAAACAAAAACAAGAATTCAATCGTCTTTATTAAGCCTAGGTCCATGATCTAGGTTTATGCATTCCTTCAATCATTGCTAAGCTTGCACATTACCTGAAACATGTTGAAAATAAAGTCAACTAACTAGTTGGTGAATTCTCATGGTTTTAAATACAATAAGTATACAAAATGTGGCAATTCTAGTCAATGGTCACAAGATAGCAAGTATATAGAACATGCATAGTTACAATCAAGCCTCGACTGAATAATATGAATAAGCATGATTAGCTAAGTGTATTTGGTTCCCTAGTGCACAAGCATACGGCTCCTAGGAGTCGGCAATACATCGACTTTAGCACCAAATAGGCTTGTCAGGCCCAAAGATCTAAGACTTCGCTAGGCTAGCAATAGTTAATGATTGCACACGTATGTCACATCTCATATAATACTTAACATATCCAAACAACCACGACTATGTAAAGAATTGCACGTGTGTAATAAGTATCAAAGCGTGTATGTGTAAGTTTGTATAAGCAACATGTTTCACCCCGAAAGATGTGAAATAGTCGTAAAGCGGGGCATAAGAACTCACATGTTTAATAAGGAGACTTGTAGATGTAATAAGAATAACCACGAATAAGATTTCCAACACAAACGTCACAACGCACCTAAACGAAATAAAGTAGCGCGTTATAATTTGTTTGATGATTAATTGTAGGTCTAATATGATTTAATAATTATTCGTATTTATTACATGTTAATAACGTGATCGGTTAAATGGAACAAATGGATTATACTTGGTATAATCAATTGTTAGCGCGTAAAAGAAATAATAAATAAAACTTGATTAAATTGTACGTTGAACCGATTTTTAAGGATTGTATATAATAATTATAATAAGTGATCTAGCTATTGTAAGGGACTATATACAAATATATATATTTATAGGTATAAGTAATCAAACAATTTAATTGTTTGAATATACATCTAAATATATATACTAAACAATTATAATGTTGTGTAAAATAATCAATATAAATGATTTAGCTATTAAAAGAACTATGTATAAATATATATATATATAGGTATAAATAACTAAACAATTTAATTGTTTGAATATATATATAATATACATACTAAACAATTATAATATCATGATTTAGTTATTAAAAGAACTATATATAAATATATTATATAGGTATAAGTAATTAAACAATTTAATTATTTAAAATATATATATACATATACAAGTATTATGTTTACTCATTTCTTTTGTATTTTTAAAACTAAAATTATGTATTTATAAATACAAAAGTATTTTATAAAAATTAATTTGGTCACAAATTTATTAAACAAAAGTAAGAAAATAAATCTGCATTTTATAAAATATATTTTAGAAATTTTCAGAATTTAAAAAGGTTAAATAAATAAAAAGAAATGAAAAGAAAAGGAAAAGATCACAAAAGAAAAAGAAAAGAAGGAAAAGGGGCTGCCCGGGGTCGAACCCGGGGCTCCCCTGAAATCGTGGAGCGCAGGAACCAGTGAACCAGGGCCAAGGCCTTGGTTTCACTTGGTTTGTTTTAATTTTAAACCCAGTCTCCCAGGTTTCCCCTTTTCTTATGAACCCTAGGTTCAACCGGATCAAAATTGACCCTCGATTCGGTGTTAATCACCTAAATCGTCATAGGGCTTTTGATCCTTGATCAAAAACGAGTAGAATACAGGTTTGGATTACCTGTTTTGATTGGGTTTTGAGTGATATCGAGTTCGGTTTAGGTTTCGGGTGTTCTTGGGTTGGGGTTTTCTGATCAAGAGAATTTCTTATGAAATTGGGGGTTTGGAGAGTTCAGGAACTTCGAAATGGATCGAAAGGCCACAATATATAGCTTTGATTTCACGTGTTCGAGCTTAACTCGTTTGATTTGAAACCGCGTTCGAAGTTTACCAATTTAGGAGATTCGATCTGTTAATTTTTGCGAAATTAGTTGATCGATTGATTGATTCGACCGCGTATTAAGTTTGGAAGTGATTAATTTGGTTTAATTTGTGAAATTAGTCAAGATTTGAATTTGGATTTCGCCCGGTTAATCCTCGGCTCGAATTAGGGAGGTCAACGCGCGGGAACTCGAATTGGGTTAAGGCTCGGGTTCGAAACATGAGGCCGAGGGGTTTTGGGGTTTAATTTGGGTCAAAATCGGTTTGAAATGGGGTTTTGGGGCATTGCCGGAGCTCGGCCGGAGCTCCGGCCGATGGTTACCGGAAAAAACGGGGGGGGTGGGGGTTTGGTTTGGGAAATTGCACAATCGGCCCCTCTTCTTTCGAATATTTATTATTTCAGGTTTTAAACTTTTATTCAAAGTTTTCAAAATGGCAAAACAACCCCCTGTACTTTAAATTCAAAGTTTTATTATTATTATTATTATTATTATTATTATTATTTATATTATTATTATTATTATTATTATTATTATTATTATTATCTATTATTATTATTGTTATTATATATATATTTTTTTATATATATATAAAAATTTACTAATGATGCTATAAAATGGCATAAATAAAATGAAAAATACAGGATGTTACACAGGCAGTCTATGTGAGACTTAAGCCTACTTCTATTCTAATCTTGGGTGTATATGTAGATGATCTACTTGTAACTGGGAGTAATGAGCAAGAAGTAAAAGAGTTCAAGCTGCAGATGCAATCAAGGTTTGAAATGACAGATTTGGGAATGTTGTGCTACTATCTTGGCATTGAAGTTGCACAAGTAAGAGGAGATATACTTATCAGGCAATCTGCATATGCAAAGAAGGTGGTTAAGTTGGCAGGCCTAGAAGGGTGTAATGCAACTAAAACTCCAATGGAGCCTGGACTGAAATTGTTTAAAGATGAAGGAGGAGGAGAAGTAGATCAAGTATACTATAGAAGATTAGTTGGATCACTGAGGTACTTGACCCAAACCAGACCAGACTTAACTTTTGTAGTTGGCTATGTGAGCAGATTTATGCAAAGTCCTAGACTGGCACATATGCAAGCTGTGAAACATTTGGTTAGGTATGTATCAGGGACTAAGCCATCTAACTGATACAGATGATGGGAAGAGTACTTCAGGGAATGTCTTCTTCTTTAATGATTCGATTATTTCATGGCATTCACAGAAGCAAGCAACAGTTGCTTTGTCCTCGTGTGAAGCAGAATTTATGGCTGCTACCTCAGCAGCCTGTCAAGCATTGTGGCTTCAGGGTGTTATTGAGGAGATTACAAGTCAAAAGCTAGGTGCAGTGACTTTGTATGTGGACAACAAATCAGCGATACAGTTGATGAGGAATCCAGTTTTCCATGGGAGAAGTAAACACATCAACACTAGATATCACTTTATTAGGGAATGTATAGAGAAAGGCCAGATCAAAGTTGATTTTGTTAGTGGAGAATTGCAGCGGGCAGATGTATTAACCAAGCCACTGGCAAGAATAAAGTTTGCTGAAATGAGAGATATGCTAGGTGTTGAAGATCTGAGTAATGAGTTGTGGAATTAGGGGGAGTATGTAGGATAATGGTTTGATGTTAGGTTTGTAATTCCACTAGTGTTGAAGGGCTGAATATGTAAATATGTTTGTGTATAAGTAGTTGTACATGAAGCCTGTGTATTCATTCACTGAAAATAAAACAAATTGCATTTTCTTGATTGAGTTAGTTAGTTAGTTAATGACCGTTATCTTGGTACCTAGTTTCACATCGGTTTCCATTATAAGAATTAAATCCTCATCCTTTAAAAAAGAGACATTATTACACACACTTGGATATCGTCACGCCTCTATACCAAAAGCATTTTAGTGAAATAAATTATAAAGGAGTTTATTATAGATACACCCATCAATCTTTTTTTTTTCTATACATACATATAGATTAGTAAAAAGAGATCGAGAGATGTGAGTATTTCAATAACAAAAGTTGTGTGTTCATATAACTCGGGCCATTATAAATCTCATAGGAATATATAATATAGACATTAATGCATGTTTGACAGTTTTAGTATATGATAATAAATTTCATTAATGTCTGTACCAAAAGCAAGGTAGAAAGAATCTAGAAATGCCGATTTCTTTTCATTTCCTGAAAACCTTCAGAAAATTGTTTATTTTAACAAAAGAATTTCTTTTATGTATGTGTGTGTTTGTGTGTGTTTGTGTGTGAGGATTGAGCAAAAAGCAGAGAATAAAAAGGAGACCGGATGTTGACAAATTTCATGTCACTGTTCTTAGAAGGTCGTTTGTTTTGTTTGTGTGAAGATTTCTTATCTGGGATCTCTTTCTCTCTCTAAAAAACCCCATCTTTCTCTCTCTAAAACACCTTCCTTTCTTTCACAGAGAGACTCTGGCCCAGCAGATCGAAGATCTTCATCGTCTTTTTCATCAATTCATGATCTAACCCCCTTCAATGGCCGTTTTTCTCTCGTTCTTTATTGTTTCAACAATAATTGCTGTTGATTATCTGTTTTTGTTTCAAGATTCTTGACGAAAGTGGTCAATCATTTGGTCAATCTTGAATTCTTGAAGCAGGGGGCAAATAAGGATGTGGGTCTAAGGTAAATTTTGTGTACAGTCTAGCAGCTTCAAGATTCATGGTGGGTTTTTTTGGGTTTTGATTTTTGTAGTTTTATTATATAATTTTGGGGCTTTTTTTATATGATTTTTTTAGTTTCTTGATTTAGGATTTTGGTAATTAAGGTTTAGCATTTGATATGAATGATGATTAATATTCTGGATCTGTTATTTACTGGTTTTATTTTTTAATTTAGATTCTCCTTTGATTTTAAGTATCAAAAGGGGAAAAATTTTACAACTTTTACAAGTTTCCTTGCTAATTTGTGCTTCAAGATTGTTTGAATTTGCAATAGATTTAACCTGGGATTTGAAGCATAAATTCCTTTATTTAGAGCTTTATTTCACAAAATTAATCATCTTTATATTTCAGAACTGTGATCTCTAATGATTCAGAATTGCAATTCTTGTTCAATTTGAGGAGATAATTTGATTTTCTTTAGTGAATGTGATCTAGTGCTGCATTTAATTGCCATTATTGCTTATTAAAAGTAAATTAAAGCAAATCTTGTCATAATATTATTGTATTTGATCACTTCAGCATAATTATGTTGATCTTTATGACTTTATGTTAAAATCTGAAGTAGGACTCCTTTTGTTTGTGACAAGAAATATTATAAAGTTGACCATCTTTTTTGGGGATTAAGCAACTATTATTGTTGTTTTTAGGATGTTAATATTTGTAATTTAGCTATTACAAGAAGCATTAGTTTTTGCAGACTTGTTAGATATTGGTGTTTGTAGTTATACTTAAACTGGTGAGTTATATTGTTCTTTATAGGGGATTTGTACATAATTTGTTTGATATCTATCAATTGTCATTTGTTACTATATCTAAAGCTTTGGCAATACAATTCTCCTCACCAAAATTTCAATTCATATAGTGCTTGTTAAGTTTGAAATGAATGCAAAGAATTTCTTATCAATGTTCAACACATTTTTCTTTGTTTCTTTGAACAATTAATTGCATACCTCATATCAGTCGTGATGATTACGTACTGGTTTGACTATCTGCATTAGTATTAGAACAACACTTGCTGCTTCAAATAATAAGTGGATATGTATTAATTCATTTTTGCATTATAATTTGGCATTTGAATCTGTGACATATCTTATAAGCTTCTAAACAGACATATGAAATTCTGTTATTTTTTTAAAATTATGTTTTTTGCTCCACCATTGATCTAAAGTACAAAAGATTTGGATAAAGGAAGAGCTTTTACTGCACTTTATATGGTAAAAATTTATAAGGTTCATGTTTCTATGTTTTTTGCTCTTTTGGCAATTTCAAAATGCAGGGGTCCTATTTTTTTGACATGAAGAGAAATAAATGAAATCTTTATGTAGCCTCTAGCCTGATGAACTTGTGAAGTATTCTTAGTAATATGGTTGACTTTTATATGATTGGTCAACAGGTATGGGAACGGAAGTTCAATGCAAGAGCTCTTTTGAAGGGTATTACTCCATGAGGGATGTTAATGAGGATTCAAATAGTAGCAATTGGCCACTTTTTTATGGAGAAAAAGGCTTGACTAATGGCCATTACTACAACGGTTTTGCACCAAGGACGATAGTAGATGCAGATCCAGGGTGTGATAAGGATGCATTAAAGCAAAAAATGCTTGAACATGAAGCAATATTCAAGAATCAGGTAAAAAGAAGTTGATATTGGATTTTTAAACATCAAATATGTAACTTTATATGAACTAAAATAGGCTAGAGTTACCTTGTTTGAGTAGACAAAACCAACGAATACATCTTAAGGGGATGTTATAGATTTTGTTTTGAAACTGATTATTTGATTATTGAACCTTGTAGTTATGATAACCAGCACTAAAGTTTGCATGCATCGATTTGGCTTCTGATTATCTAATTATATAGCGTATATTATCATCTTCTTACCATGCTGCAACAGAAATGATTAGTAAATGCTAAGATAAATTCATAACAACTACATTTAACGTACCACAAGACTTTTTCCCCGTCTCACAATACAGTATCTCTTTTCTTCACAAAAGGTTTCCTTTTCAGGATAAGAACTAACAATGTTACATACAAACCGAATCTGAAAAGTACTTGGCTTAAATCTTTAAAGTCAAAGTCATTTCCTTTTCAAGAGTTCTTATTTATTTGGCTTTTATATTTCTTTTGGAAAAAAAACAGGTTTATGAACTTCATCGTCTTTATAGAAGACAAAGAGACATGATGGAAGAAGTTAAAAGAAATGAGTACCATAAACAACGTATTTCAATTGACACATCATCATCTTCAAGCCACCGACCGTCACAGAAGCCTTATGAAGATGGTCAAAAGTGGCAAATACCAAACTTCCCAGTGGCCAACTCTTGTGCTAGACCATCAATTTTGGAGCAGATATAAGTAATTCTCCTTTAAGTTGTTCAAAAGGGAATAATAATAGTAATTCAAAGGATTGTGACATGGAAAGTAGACCTTCAAAAGTTAGAAAAAAGTTATTTGATCTTGAACTCCCGCCCGATGACAACATTGACCATGAACATGAGGAAATTCAATGCAAACAAGCATCCGAAGAATCAAGTTATAAAGGTACTTCATCGGTCCAATGTTTTAGGGGATCAAATGGATTGGCTGATCTTAATGAACCCATTAATGTTGATGAACCGATGACTCATGGATCTGTTGATGGGCTTGGACCCTCGGCTAAACCAAAAGGGTCACCATTTCTTGGCCCAACCAGTGAGTTATTTGAGAAGTCTCAAAGTGGTGCATTTAACCCATTATTGCACGAGGGAAAAGGAAACGGGAGAGACTGGCTGTCGAATACTCGTGAAACAGGTATTTTTTTATGTTCTCTGTAACTCATGGTTTTTGTATATGATATGAGTTGTATATATAATAAATTGCTAAAAGTAGTACATATTAGTAAAGAAAATACTAAACATAATAGTGAGTTATATGGTTATTAAATAATAGCTAGCTTGCAGGTTCTCAACATAATATGAACCTGCTAGTCCTGTAAAAGCTGGATTTTTTTTTGGTTTTCTGATATCCTGTATAGATTGCAGTGTCTCCTTTTGTGTTAAAAAATATATATATTTTTGTGTATTTTCATCATCATAATTTTTTATCACAAGCCTTAATTTGTAACTATTTAAGTGCATATTAGATAATTAAGAAGAGGTGGTGGGTCAGGGTCAGGAAGGTTGACTAATATGCCAGAATGGATCTGGGTCAAAACAAGAAACATTTACTTGCATGGCAAATCGGTCAAAACAACTTCCTTCCCATTTGATCTATTTCCTATTTTATTATTAAGTTTTTATTTTACCTGTTTGACCTATCAGTGATAAAACATAACCACACTGATGAACTTTTGCATCTTTGAATTTTAGTAGTATTTTATTATCAGTGACCTATCATGTTTGACCTATTTTATTATTAAGTTTTTATTTTACCTGTTTGACCTATCAGTGATAAAACATAACCACACTGATGAACTTTTGCATCTTTGAATTTTTAGTAGTATTTTAAATTTATTATATACTTTTCATTTTTCAGCTGTGTTTTATTATCATAAATGGTGTGAATTTAATCTCATGTTGGATTAATTGATATGCTTGTTCTCCTAACAGGGAATAGTAGAAGCAACATGAACTTCACACAAGGAAATTATCCTGAGATTTCTACGAGACTTCATGATAATTCCCGTTTTACGCCTTTGCCCTTTCCGAATTCATGCTCGTCTAGTTCATACCAATATATGAATCCCACAGATTTGGTCAATTCTTGGGGAAAGTCAAATGGTAATTTGGGTCATAAATTGACTTCATTTCAGAAACAACCGCCTTTTTTATCATCTCCACAAAGCCATATGGTTTTTGGAGACAAGTGGCGTATGAATGGATGTTATACACCAAATGGATACTATCACGGGTCGTCATCAGGGCCAAGAGATCCACGTGCCGTATGCCTTCTAATGGGTTGATCATAGAAACAGCCAGAATCTTCATAGGCCACAAAAGATTTTCAAAGGTTCAAACTTTATAGATTTGACTGATACTACTAAAGGCATTGACTTGAATAATGACAGGAATAGTTCAAGAAAATGTGACCAAACAGTGTTGCCATGGCTTCAAGCAAAACCAGATGTTTGTAGAAATAATTCTCGCGGTGATGATCATCGAGTAAAAGGTGAGTGTTTGGGTAATAATGGAAAGATTCTAGGGTTTCCAGTTTTTGGGAATTCTGTGTTTCGAAGAACGACTCTCCATCGCTTGTGTCGACCTCAGCATCACTTCGTTTCCCTCGTGAAAATGGAAAAGTGAAAACCGAAATGGAGAACAGAGGATTTGATATTAACATTCCATGGGATGATCCTGCAAACAAACAGATTGATGTGGGTGATTGTAAACTTGAGGAAAAAACCGACACAGAAACTGATAAGATCAAGAATCATTTTGACTTGAATTCTTGTTTGACTGAGGTTGAAGATGTTTTAGTACAAGAGTCTGTTAAAAGCTTGAGTGATAAACCGAAGAAGATAACGATGGAGATAGATTTAGAAGCCTGCTGTTCCAGAGGTTGATGAAGAAGAAGCCATTGATGAAGTGAAAAAACTTGATGACTGTAATGATGCATTACTTGCCAAGGTGGCAGCTGAAGCGATAGTGCGATGACTGGGATATCCAGTCAGCAAGATCAAGCGGGGTCCGTGTCTGAGTTGGCGGCTTGTTCTGATGACAACGACCGCCTCCTATGGTTAGCTCAGGTAATTGAAAACTCGGGTTTTGTCTCTAATGAGTTGGATGAATTCGAAGAGTTGACTTTGCAACAAGAGTTGACTAAAGAAGAAGATTACATGCCAAAGCCTCTGGCTCTTGATTTCCAAGAGCCGGATGAAGCGGGCCCATCATCGGGCCGACCCGGCCCAGAAGAGGTCAAGCGAGACGAGGCAGGCCCAGGAGGGACTTCCAAAGGGACATCCTTCCCGGACTGGTTTCTCTTTCTAGACACGAGGTAACTGAAGATCTTCAGATATTTGGTGGGCTAATGAAAGCCACAGGACATTCATGGAATGTGGGACCGACAAGGAGAAACGGGACCCGGGGAAGGCGGAAATCCGTGGCGGTGGTTGTAGAGCCTCCGCCTCCACCTCCAGCATCATCCCCACCACCACCTCCACCGCCACCACCACCGTTGTCAGAGGCGGTGGGATTGGAAGAGAGAAGCCTAACGGGGTGGGGGAAGACGACTAGACGCCCTCGGAGACAACGATGTGCTGCGGGTACTTCTGTGGCGGTACCACAAACGTAATTTTTGTGCATTTGAGTTTTATATCATCTACATGAACTCTGAATTGCAGAGGGAGGTAAACCAATTTAGGGAAGCTTATTTATGGCTTGCTGAGAGTGAAATTGTTCATTGTTGTGGATATTGCCATTGTACATGCTGTCTGTCATACCCGACCCGACCCGACCCGTGTCTATCTGTTTCGTTATGCTAACTTGGTATTCCTAAAAATATTGAACCGACCGCGTGATTTCATCGTGTCATACAACATTATTCCTTCTAATCTCTGTTAGATCACCAGTGGTTGTTTTTGTTCAGTATATAACCTAAAGTGAGCAATCAATAATTCATAAATAACTTGTCATAAGTTTTTAGTTTGAGTAAATTTCGATTTGGTCCCTGTGGTTTAATCATTTTAACCATTTCAGTCCAAAAAGGAATCTTTGATCATATCATGTCCTATGGTTTCATTTTTGTAACGGTTTTGGTCCCTGACACTAACTCTGTTAGATTTTTTAGTTAAGTTGGAGGGTATTCGGTCAATTCACATGTGAAGGACTAGTTATGTAAATTACATAAGATCAGGATCATTGATTTGATTTTTTTAAATTATAAAAAAAACAAAAAAAACCAAACCTACTAACTACAGATAGCTTGTTCCTCACCCACCCCACCCTACACCGCCGACCAGAACCACCATGGCATCATTTGCCACCGGCTTTAACCTCCATATCGGTGGTAGTCGTTTGGCCCATTTAATTGAAGCTCAAACAGTTCAATCGAATCCCAATTTCATAGTACACTCAAAGTGCTTATGTACAGTAGTTTATAGATGAAGAATAAGAATGAAGCGGGAGGGATGACAATGGTGATGGTGGTTGTCGCGTGATGGCGCATTGTTGATCGAGAAGGGTGCAACAACAATGGCGGTCGACGATAGTTCGATGTTGGTGTAGCGGGTGGTGTGGGGCTGTGGGGTGGGACGATAGCGGTCGTCCGAAGATAGCGGCCTCGCTTATGTTCGTCGTTACACCACCACCATCCTTTTGAAACCCCCAAACCTAATCAAACAAATTCGAAGCCCTAATTTGAGCAGAATCTCAGATCGAATTTTTCCTTTAACCCATCCATAACCTAATAGCATATGATGATGTAATTATGTTCAAAGATGATGATGACGGTGACGGTGGTGGTGGATGGTTGGTGGTGAGAGATGAGGAAGATGAAGAATGATGATGGTGAAAGATGAAGATGAAAATGGTAAGAGATGAAGATGATGGTGGTGTTGGTGGTGTTGTGTGTGGTATTGGGGTGATAAAAAACAACCCTAAAGTTATTTATCTAGTTATAAAATAGTTCATGTATGTAAAATGACTAAAGTACCCTTCAACTTAACTGAAAAATCTAACAGAGTTAGTGTTAGGGATCAAAACTGTTACAAAAATGAAACCATAGGACATGATATGATTAAAGATTCCTTTTTAAACTGAAGTGATTAAAATGATTAAACCACATGGACCAAAACCAAAATTTACTCTTTTAGTTTTAGATAAGGTATCTCAGTATGCATATATCATGTGAATGTATGTTTGTATATTTGAGGGATAGAGAATCAATAATTGTACCACATGTAGTGTGTCCTTTGATGGTTTGGGGACACTTTGTGTAGTTGAAAGTGAAACATGAAGAAGTGGGCTATTTTGGTAGGGATAGATGGTTACTATTCTAGTTGTGGTAGGTACTTGAGTGGTGACTGTTGTTATTCTTGAAAGTAAAAAGGCACCTATTTTTCTGGAATGTGTTACAAATATTTTTAACGGTAGTTAATAATCATTCGTTTCTGTTAAAGATTAAACTTATATTTTTTAAGAGAAGCAAAACATTTTACCTTCCTTAACTATTAGGTCAAAAGATTATTGGTTGTATTATAACTTCATGCGTATAGGTATCTGGTATGTGTTACAATTTCATGTGTATAAATATGTGTATCTTTGGTTGCGTATATACTTTATTTTATAGGTGAATAGTGACATTTAAAAAATAATAATAACTAGCGTTCATGTCGACGAGGCTAGTAAACACGTACTTGTGGTTTTAAACGTTGATACGACGGTGGTGTTGAAATTTGTAATTTTAAAATAAATGAACAATAAAATGTATGTGACCCAAAACCCTATGCAAATAAAAAAGAAAAAAGAAAAGAAATAAAAAATTAATGAAAAAAGCAACAAACAATGAAGAAGTACAATAGACCTCAATTTAAAATGTATGTAGTTTTAATATAATAATACATTTGTGAGTTTAGATTTGGCTTTGTGTATCATATATTTTATTTATTATAATGGAAAAAACCCTCATGTGCAAGGAAAAGTGATGCATCACTATTAGTCGTGCATCTCATGGTTAATTAAGTAATTTATTTTTATATGATTGTATCGATACAACACATATGAAAATGATCATTTTATATTGTTGTTTGAAGGTTTAATTTCTTTATGTTTCTAATATTATATAACCAGTTAAATCAATGAGCTAATGAGTTGAACTAGTTAAACAAATGAGAACGATTTAAATGCATGTACAATAAAAAAAGAACGTAAATTATCTTTAGAGTAAATTACAAGATTATGTTATATGATTTAACACATCAAGTTCTTTAGTAAATTCATCTATACTAAACTGCTTTGAAATATGCATTTTATAAAAGTTAGATCCTATACATTAATTGAAGTTAAATTTTTTCTGTTAACTTAAGAGTAATTTGATATTTTCAAACCTAAAAGATTATTTATATAATTACTATTGATCTTTTAATTATTAATTTATGTATTTATGTAATTATTTATCTATAAATATGTATATGATTGTTTTACATATACTATATATATATATATATATATATATATTTACTATTAGTGTTATCATACCTTTTATATAATAATATTAATAATTATTATTATAAGTCAAATATATATTTAACACATAAACAGAAGTAAATATATTTTTAAAACTTACAACCTTGACTTCATATAAATTGATTTTTTTTATTTTTAAGTATTTTATATGATTCTATATTATTTCTTTAAACGTTCGTTTATTGTAAAAATATTTTCTAACAAACAAACATAAACAATACAACATGTCTGTTTAAGTAAGTATTTGTTTACGTTCATGTTTTCGATTAAACGTAATGAATGGTTAGGTTTACGATTTATACCAAAAACCAATCGTAATTCGACCGGCGCGCTATGTTATACGGAAGGGAATGATGGGCTATCAAAAAGGCATAAGCATGCGAGGTGCAGGCCATAGAGATGTGGATGTTAAGATGGATGTGCGAGCACACAAGATTAGATTGGATTAGAACAAGGTTTTTAAAGACAAGTTAGAAGTGATCAATATAGTGAATATGATAACACAGGGCATAGAGGTAATTTTTGTCTGCATCTTACTTCTTTAAGACCCTAGTAATAACTTTTATGAATGAGATTTTACTAGACATGATTAATTGATCAAAATCTGTCTGTACCAGACCGGACCACAAGGTTGGACTATATAGATTTTAAAAAATACTATATACCTATATATACACACACAACTTAATACAAACTAGGCTACTAACTGATTTTAATCTTCCATATAGGTTTAGTGAGTTGATGACAATATTTATAAGTGATTTACGTGACTTAAAGACCAATAAAAGCTCAAATCGTGAAATTAAAAGATAATCAAACCATTAGTAACGGTTTTGATTTAGTTTAGTTTAAACTTTAACGGTTTGGTTTCCTTTTCAACAGTAAAAAAAACCATTGGTAACGATTTGGCTCATGGTTTGACCTAAAAGCCATTAAAACTGAACTGTGAACACCCCTACATCTAACAGCTAACTGGTCCAGGTAAAAGTCTACCGTGTACGAACTCTTGGATCAGCTCCTAATCACTTTTAACATGTAAATATTCGAATTATCCAACAAAATCATGAGATGAATAGCTAAATATGACATTAAGAGACATCATATTTCATATACGAGTCAAATATGCTACTGAAATGAAATAACATTAGTAATTACAATGTGCTTTCAGCCTTAAATCATCTCCATGTTCATCACAAACTTCATTCTCGAGCATCTTACGGGATATGACAAACATCTAAGTGATCTAATAACACAAGCATCATGGCTCCAGCCCCCTCGCATGATCAAGTAAGAAACTGATCAAAATAATACTTCTCACTAGTACGCCATCATCGCGTATCTTCAACTTCTTCAGAACTTCATCAACTGATGTACCTTCTAGTCTATCTATGATACTCATCCACACACTCGTCTTTGCCGTATAGAAAAGCGCCCAAACTTTTAACGGCTGATGAATGCCCACCACATTTAGAAACCATATTTAGTGAAACCTCCGCGAAATCTTGTACAGGTTTACTTTCCCCAAACGCGTGCCTGCTAAAGAGTTCAGTAGCCTCTTTAGAATCTAGCATCCTGACGTTATGTATTATAACGTTGTGAGCATTCAACAGATCTTGGTTTCGAGTGGTGATTATTATTCGGCTCCCTTCACCAAAACAGTTTTTGGATTTAGCTAACATCTTTAGGTGGTCCATGTGGTCTACATCATCAAGGACAATTAAGAAACTGTTTTGACACAATATATCTTCCTGACATCATCATTATCCCTTGTTCAAAGCTCTTTAAGATCACTTTTGATTTCAAAACATTTGAGAGAATTTTCTCTTGTAATGCTTTCAACCCGTGCATTCTTGATTCGTCTCTAACATTTTCGACGAAGCAGCAACCTTCGAACTCGTGACTTATCTGGTCATAAACAGAAGACGCGAGTGCAGACTTACCACTACCCCACATACCGCATATTCCAACCATACGAACAACACCTGACCCAACTTTAAGAAGCGATTTAAGCTCTTGCACGCGGGTCTCTATGCCAATTAGGTCTGTGTTGGCACTTGCTTCAGCACGGTCTACATTAGCGCTTGCTTTAGATTGTGTCATCATGATAAGCAATCTGTGTGAAATGTTGTCACAAACTGCTCTGATGATCATTTCCTTTTCATGCCTCCTGCACATTGCATAAACGCGATCATTAATTAGTTCTTATTTACGCGCATTTGAACAAAAGAAAGAAGAAAACTACCCTTTGCCCGCGTCCCATCCAGGATTACTAGCTGCCCACACAAGTGCTTGTCTCCAAGATTTAACTTTGTTGTTGCTATTGTTGTTGTTATTGTTGTTGTTATTGTTGTAAGATCTGTCGATCTTCAAGAGTCGAGTAGATATGATCTACAAATGTCTTGCGGGTATCGTCTTCTCTAAAACTTATAAAGACATCGTATTTCCACGATTGAGAAGAAGCGGCAGGAGTGGATTGATTAGAAGAGGATGCCGGTAACCTGTTAAATTGTTTTGCAAATGAGGTTCCAAAAGATGTGACTTTTGCATCAAAACAAATATATGGAATGTGTAAAAGAAACTAGAATTAATATTACTGAAAGTTATATATTACAATACAGGGTAACCCTCAATATATGTGAAAACAAAAACAAGAAACTTTAGAAACCTTACTTGGACTACGGGCTAAACAGAACCGAATCTTAATAATAAACTATCTAATAATAAGAAAACGAATTCCTCATAAGAAAAGCAATATATATTTTATTTACCATTTGTGAGTTTAATATTTAAAAATCTACAGATTAGGAGTAAAATTGTGAGTTAGATATTTAAAAATCTGCTTCCCCTCTATGTAAGAGGTGGAGGGTAAAAATTATGTAATGTGCAGGTATAGTTGTTAATAGGAGTAAATTAGAAGCAGATTAGGAGTCGTTTTATAAAAAAAACAAAATAAAGAACAAATATTTATGACTTAATAATCAATTTCAGAAAATTGTGAGCTTATTTTAAAAAGTGTATTTTTACTACAAAGTATGAGAAGGCACAATTAGTTTATAAAAATCATAAAAAAAATTATATCTCACAATCTAAATCGAATTAAAAAAAAGTACTTTTTTGAAATTCGATTTAAATTGTGTGATATAATTTTTTTGTATTTTTTTTCTCATTGTGTTTTCTCACACTTTATAGCAAAAATACACTTTGTAGCAAAAATATACTTTGTATTTAAAACTCTTTCTTCAGAAAATACCTTGCAGATTGTCCTTGGAGATCATGAGCAGCAAAGTCATCATCATTTGACCATGAACTACTTGGTGCCTATGTGAGGTCAAACAACCAAATAAAAGAATTCCAGAGATCAGGAAAATAAAGAGAAACGTAAACCAATACGCGACTGCAACAACTTATTACCAGTTGATTGTCAAGAGCTTTCTCTAGTTGTTGGACGACCTTCTTCATTGTTGGACGTTCATTTCCGCTCATCAAACATTGGTACGCGATGCTTGAAAATGTAAGTAACGAAGCCGTCTTTATTTGCACCAGTAAATCGGGATGAATGATCTCATCTAATGTTTTCCTTCCCCAATGTATTTTCACCAAATTTATTAAAAATTCATGCTCTTCCTTGTACTTTGGAATGCGCGTTAACCTTCCACACAAAACTTCAAACAATACAACCCCAAAAGAGTAAACGTCAGACTTTTGTGTGAGATAACCATTATTCAAGTAGTCTGGATCAATATATCCAATCGTCCCACAAGCATTGGAGATAAGAAACGTGGACTGCATATTCGCAGGACCCATTCTGGACAACCCAAAGTCGGAGATTTTAGCTTTCCAGTTCTCATCCAAAAGAATATTCGAACTCTTGATATCACGGTGAAGAATTCTATGCTGACGTCCAACATCATCATGAAGGTACTTAATCCGCGAGCAGCATCTAGGCAAATCTGAAGTCGTTGGATCCAAGTTAGATTTGTGCTATTTAAATGCTTGTCGAGACTCCCATTGCTTTCATGCTTATAAACAAGTATCTTCGTCCCAGCTTCGTCACAAAACCCGAGAAGTGAGACAATGTTTTCATGTTTATAAACTGAAAGTAAAGCAATTTCTGTTCTAAATTCATGGTCTCCTTGCCCTTGCCGAGGATCCAACATCTTAACGGCGATGTTGCCATGTTTTACAGATACGCCCTTATAGACCTCTCCAAATCCACCCCTTGCAATGAGATTTTGATCCAGAAATCCGTCAGTTGCATCGGATAATTCTTGGAGAGGAATCTGCAAATGATTCACCTCTTCTTTAATGGAAGACATGAACTTTATATTGAAGATTTGAAAATATGTATAACTTGAACAGAAAAACAAAAGGTTAATGGCAACTCAAAGCTTATGAGAAGCTGATGATGGTTTTGAATCTTAAGAGAGAAAACACTCTTTTTAATAGGGGGTTAGTTAACTTAAAAAGGTCAACTAGTTTTGCTTATATCAACTTGTATTAAACAATTGAACGTGTTTAACACCTCATTAATCATGAATAAAATAATTTGAACAACTTGATTTGAAAACACCTTATTATAAATATAATAATTTTCAACTGCTTGATTTAAGAACACCTTGTTATTCCAAAAATCCAGCAAACCCGAAAAGCCTTGAGAATACAACACGGCTGGATCAAATCTGATGCAGATTTATATTATACTAATGATCAAATTGTTTATGCATTATATTGTTGCACTTTATGCTTAAGATGTTTTTAAAAAAATTGATTTTTACTTTTAATTCAAAGTTTTTTATTATTTGCAATGCAACCTTACAAAATTTGATTATTCCTTTTAACGTAAGACTTTTCATCTTTTGTATTTTAACCTCACAATTTTTTTACTTTCAACTTTGGTCCTATGTACTTTTCATCTTCCGTAAATTTTTGTTTTGCGTTTCGTTCTAAGTTTTGCAAGTAAACACGATGCAACATGCATGCGTGATTTAACATTTTTACATTTGCTTTAGGTTTTGTTCTGAGTATTGTTAGCTAACACGACGTAACATGCGTGTATGGTTTAACGTTTTTACATCTATTTTTTTTTCCGTTTGACATGTTTGTCAAAACGCTTTGATCCTGGATGGAATTAGTTATACTGTTCAATGTTTTATGTTTCAGTTTAAAATAATTCTATTCTTATTAATCAAAATGTCGGTGGTTTCAAGGTTGTATGGGACTTGGAAGCGCACGTGACCACCTGGCTTCTATGTCTCTTTGCTTTTAATGCCTCCACGTGCGATTCTTTCTCTTGTCCTCGCTTGACTTTCCACTTTCCACTCCATTTTGTTTTCAAAATGACTCACACTTGTGTCACTATATTAATATAACCCCTTAAAATAGATAGTTTAATTAATCAGGTTGTATAATTATCTGATTGCATAAACCGGGTACATAAGATCTGGGTTCAAGTCTAACATTTACTATACTTTACATGTTTTCTTAATTAACTTATATTTTAGTTTCTCATATAATAGTAGTAGTAGTTCAAATTATATCTATCTTAAAAACTTTATTATAAAATATTACGTGTTTATTTTTATGTGTAAATTTTATTTGGAACGAGTTGGGTCAAATATTATAATTTTATTTCGTTGGTATAAGTTCGAGTTACTCTATGTTTTGATGTAAATTTTGCTAGAAAATATGTTAGAGCGAATGTAATATATGTTTTATCATGTCGCTCATGTCTTTCCCGCACTTGCTTATTTTGATGTACATTTTGAGTTGTTATACGTTTTAACGTAAATTGTGTTTGAAATATAGTCAATTTAAATAAAATATATTTTATTTGATGGTACAAATTCGTGTTACTCCATGTTTTACGTAAATTTAGTTGAGTCGATTATATTTTATACTTGATCATGACACGTACGTTCGCCGCCGCCGCAACGGGCGACGAGTTAATCACTAGTTTATTATAAAAGATAAGAGTATTGATAACTCGAATAGTTGTCTTCAACGACAATTAACAATTAACCATCAACCACTCAGAACTTTTAACCCTTAAATACCAGTCTTAAGCATAAAAATGACATTATAAAAACCCATAATAATGAGAATTTTTTCTAAATAAAAACAATAAAATACCTATAATAATTACGTTGTTAAAAACAAAGTTACTGCATTACCATTCAAATTTATTCAACATGGATATTCCAAACAATAACAAATTTCTCATACGAATCTGTTGCATACAAAAACAAGCTAAGCTTCAAAACTTTACAAGGAGCAAAAAACAGAATGACAAAAAATTAAATACACCACAACTTACACTTTTGAAAGCACGAAACTCGGATAAAGCCAACAGAAACTTTGCATTGGTGTGTGCAAATCTTGGAGCCACTCCGGTTTGGGTTACAGCAACTTCTTTGCAAAAGGTTTCTCCTCCCGGTCTTTGTAGCCTTGGTGAATGGGTCCAGGTGTGCAAGAACAAGGTGATGTCCTAAGGTCGATGATATACATATTTTGTTCTTGGGTCAACGATAAGCCCTTTGCCTCCATTTACTTCTAAGTCATGCCTACATTATAAAAAAAGTGGTAGCATATGTAAGAGTTCCATTTAAAAACAGTAAATTAAAAAAAAATTGAATTTGAAGGAGAGAGATCGAGACTCAACTGGAACACGAAGTCAGGTATGGTTAGTTGCTCACGAGGAACGTATTTGAAAAGCTGAAGAAGTCGATCAACGTATACAGCCTTTTTCCACACCTGTTACCAAAAAAAAGAACTTCAGATATGCTGGAAACACATCCATAGTCACATGATCACATAATTTTGCCATTAATAAAAAGGGTATTGCAGTGCTTTCATGAACAATTTCATACAACATTTAAGTTAGGTAAACAACAAATGTTGCAATTTCTAAAGATGAAACGAATTTCAAGCATGTTCATACGTACTACATACCATGCCATCCACTAATAGTTGCAATGCAAGTATGGCAGCCTTCAGTCCAAAGGTCGGGTGGAGGATGTATATTGCCTGCGAGTGTTACACACATAAATGAATCAACCAACTAATAACGTTGAAAGATAGTTTAGAAACAAGATCCTTTTTTTTCATCTTTACTGAATGATGTTTTAGATTGTTTGCTTACATGAAGATTCCGCTGGCTTTTCCTACCAAGTATTTGCTGCAATCTTCTCATAAATCCCAGATCTGGCTGCCTGTTAAATCCAAAATGAAATTCATGAAGTATATTCATCATTTAAATAATCCAATATATTATATGAAAAAATATCATTTAAACAATGGATTTACAGATTGAGGCGAGCTAAAGCAATAAGAACTCACACTTGTAAAGATGCAGCAGAGTGAAAGTACACAATACTGTAAGGTCTCTGGATTAAGGGCTCAAACTCCTGAAATTCAACAATTTCAAGCAATGACTAATGTTCTATATGCTAAAATTTATACAGCAACTGGTGGCCATAGTTTCACTCCTGAAACAAAAAGGTCCAAATACTAGCAGAACAAGTGCCAAGAATCATTTTTACCTTTACTACATAAAGAACAAATCTTTCAAGATCAAGACACCGAAGTAGAAAATGTGCTCCAACTACAACCATTACAGGACGACCTTCACTATCAACTCCTCCCCGATACCTGAATCATAAGTACGGCTTGTAAGCACTCAGAAAACATTAATATATAGAATGACCATTAGTTAGTCAAATTCTATCAAAAATGATTTATTTCAAAGAATCTAACTTAAATAAAATGATTTAGGAGGTTTTATGCAATAAAAATACACTTTAGGGGATTTTCAACGCATCTAACATAATTCTTTTTAGCTACATTTTTATTATACCCATTAGAGATTTAACAAAAACCAAATATGTACATCTATAATTTTGTAATTTAAAAAAATAAAAAAACAGAACTTAAAATAAAACACAACAGCCACTTACAGAATCTTCATTTCTGCAATTTCAGAGAGATTAAGAGAATTTGCTTTGGCCAGGTATCTAGAATGGAGTGAGTATTCCTCAGCAGCAGAAAGTGGTGGGCCCCCAAGCTCACCAAATCCCAGCATTTTTGCAAAGTTGAACCCATTTTGGGCTCGAGCAGTTCTTTCCCATTGTTCCTGGCGCCTTTGATCAGGATCTTTAATTATGGACATGAAAGCAGGATCCAAATATGATTCCAAATATGAAGAGTTCCTGTCATCATATATACAGATATTAGAACATATATTATATTTCTTCATTCTTTATTATTTATGTGTGGCCACTTCATTTATTCTCACATGAAGTGAGCTCACAAAACAGAAAGGTTGGATGCCTTTAAAAAGTTGAGTTTTAAAGGTGGGTTATCTTATATTGTTTGATCAAAAGTTGTAACTAGTAAAAAACAGGATGCCGGATATATAGTATGGATATTTAAAATTGTAATAATAAGATAACCCCAAACATTTTTTACTGTTTGTCAATTTCTTATTTTCTAAACAACTAACAGTTAAATCGACCATATATGACATTTTTTAAAGAAAAAAAGGGTAGACTCCTTGTAAAAATGGAAAACCCACACAAATTAGGTTAAAAGACAGGTAAGCAGGTAATTTTATTTTACACCTAGATAATCAGTTTCATAGTCGCTCGCATGAAATTCATTTTTGATCCATAATTAACTTTATAATCAGAAGCAGAATTTGTTTATTAGAACATCGTAATAGTCAAACAATCAATTCTAGAATGCAAAGAAAAAAATCTCAAAAAAAAGGAAGTGGCTGTAATTTTAAAGTGCTAAAAACATGAATTTTACAGGTCACTAACCGTCTAGCCAATCCTTGATCACCAACAGGAACATCTAATGAGGCCCGGGGAGGTTTAGGAATTGTCTTTTTCACATTTGGTAGTGGTTTTATTCTAATTTTTCTTTCATCTATAACTGTTTCACCATTTTCATCTCCAACATCAGCAGGAAGCTTAGAAATGGCAATCTCTTCCTCTTTTTTATCACGGGGGAAATAGAGTGGAAGCAGTCTGCATTTGCAAATCAAATATAAGTGCACGTATTTACATACC
This sequence comes from Flaveria linearis, assembly GCA_024085815.1. Taxonomy (NCBI): domain Eukaryota; kingdom Viridiplantae; phylum Streptophyta; class Magnoliopsida; order Asterales; family Asteraceae; genus Flaveria; species Flaveria linearis. The sequence continues at coordinate 8,613,292 of CM044005.1, read as the reverse complement.
ATTTCAATAGAATATTCACTTGTACCCGCTCAAGCGTAAGGCAAGATGAGTGAGTGGGGCAAGGGTCAAGATAGATCAAGTTGGGTAGAGCCAGAAACATTTTTAAGTTGATCATCTAAAAATGAGATAATATATGTGGAGGTTACCCAAGCATTCAACTTTTATCGTTGAGACCACCCAATATATCGAAACTATTTTATGCGCCAACAAGTACATATCAAGCTCCAATTATACCAATTCGGGCAAAAAAAAGGCCACATGATGAAAATGCCCTTAAATTCATGAAAAGAAGAAAACTAACTTAGATAAAGTATCAACATGTTAGAGGCTGAAACTCTTGTCTTTTTTAAAAAAGTTAACAGCATTCTCATAATCCAAGAAGTTAGGTCAGAATCTGTATAATGAAATTGAGTACGTACTTGGGTGACCTTAATGAAAAAAGTACTCTGGTGACCTCCACATATATTAGCCCATTTTTATAGTTGACTGTTGACGCATTAAAAAATAGACTTTCAGGCAACTTTTAACCCATTTGACCAGTTCCCCTTCTAGCTATATTTTTTATTTGACTCGTTTGAGATAAAACTCAACCAATATCAACCCATTTATAAGTAAATATATCAAAATTGCCACCTAAACTGCATAGAGAAAAGAAACACATCAAGCAGCTTACCTCTTATATATTTCAGTATCAGTTGCTGTCGTTAAGCAAAATACTACACCTTTAATTTTATCCTTTTGTTTCTCAAGAAACCTGCGCACAGTTCCTGATAGAAATATGAATTAGTAAATATAGTATCAACTGAGTACAAGTGTCATATGGGCAAATATACCAAAAAGTATGTAAAAATAATACTTCTCTAAACCATATACAAGAACACATTTTTATATGCATGTTCCTTTAAAGCAACTTACTAATTGCCACGTGAGCTGCTGGTTCCCTTGGGTAATTTTTTGCCTCTGTGTATATGCAGCCCATTGCAATGCTGCATTCATACATTTCAGTAAATATTAAATAGTAAGCTCAATATTACCAAATAGGCAGATATACAGCACACTATGTGAAACTGGATAAAATAAAATGATTGTATAAATAACCTTTGAAGACCGTTCTCTATCAGGAGTTCTAAACAAGAACGATAGCAGTGACTCAAAGCATTTTCTGCTGCAGTATGATATTTTACAGCATACTTTGGTCCCACCGTATGTATAACCCTCCTGTAAGAAAAAACAAAAACGTGAAATATGTGCGTAAGGGTATAATTTGGAGATATAGGAGTATACTGAACAAAATACGGTCTTTGACAACAAAACAGAGAAACATATTTATTACTTTTTTATTTCCATTTTATGTGTGAATGTGTATAACAGGAAATTTTAGAAAGATAAATGTCTTTATGCTGATAGTTCAATAGTTCCGTCTCAAACAAACAACAATTTGAAAAAAAAAAACAACAGCTCACCTTGCAGGCAGATCATATGCATTAGTAACTTTCGCCATCCCTGTTCTGCAGCCACCCTGCGAGCCAAACAAATGCATATCTTTTGGTTACAGAAATTTTACATTAAGAAATTCAATAAAAGTATAGTGACACAAAAGGGTATAACAAGTTGTTTGATTCTTTTGAATAATCAACAATATCTCATGCAATATATCTCTTTTGTTTAAAATAAAACTATAGATAGAAAGATTGTAGTACCAATGTTGCACATTCTTCAGCAAGACCAGGCCCAGCTGCAGCATGCAAACCAGGACTGCAATGAGCTTCATCCAAGTTCTGCAATTAAAAAAACCAACTTCAGTAGTGCATCTGAAATGTCAAATTCAATAATTCCTAGTCAATAGATGTAGCTAACTGTAGCTATATAAAAGCATCATGAATGAGAAATTCAGCATCCTCTCCACATTAACAAGCACGAGGCCAATGATACATATTTAAGAAGAAAACTGGATTGTAGACTACTAAACCACATGATGAATAGGTCATACTGGTCGTGTTTCCAGATAGCCATTTACTTATTTATGGTAACAATGAGCGAATGTAACTCAGAAATACAAATTAAATACTATATATTCACGAGAATTAACTGCTGACCTCATTTGTGGAGTTGACAACCGCATCTACCTCAAGATTCCAAGGATTTCCTCTCCAAAGATAAATCTTCGAATTAACTTCATGATCAACAGGAAACCTAGAAACTTTTCCACTACTTTCTGCCCCAGACGACGAGGCTAACGGATCAGGAAAATGGATGCTTGGAAAATTCGGATCTTCAATTTCATATGAATATCTAAAATCTCCATCACTCCATCTAGGAACTTGATCAAGAGTCACCACAGCATCACCACTATCAGTGGGTTGCCCGCCACGGGTTTCCGTCGCCGCCATATGCCGGTACATTTGTTATCAATCAAATCTTCACCGTCCTCCTTCACCCACACAAACAATCACAACAAATATCACCCAATCAATCCCTCAAAACTCATACAACTTCAAAACACTGTAATTAACAATCATTATCCAATATTCCAATTAATCCCCAACAAAAACCTACAAACTACATGAGCTATTGAACACCTAAACTTCAACTAACGGTAAAATTGGGGGAAGCTAGGGATGTTAACGAATTGCATAATCGCATCACAAATCACAATCCATCAATCTCACGCAAAATTGACAACGATATCAAAAACATAACCCTAAATTGCTCGTTATTCCATAACTTATCGATTGAACCTCTACATCTTCGGTAAATTAAAAATTGAGACGGATTTTCGCATCGTATCATGATTATACAAAAGAACATTGAACAAATTATCAGATATTCAAAAATTTGGAATTTAACAAGTGACTGAAACATATTTAACATGCATAAAGTAGATTTACGATTGTTCATACCTTTGGTAATCGGTGAGAGATTTGGGGATAGAGAAATCGAGGGCAATTATTGGCTGGAGGTAGAGCTTGTGTGAAATTATTTAAAAAATAAAAAAATGAAGAGACCCCGATCTTCGATTTCTTTTTGTGTGGTTTCGACTTTCGATTTCGGCTTATGTATGTTGTCATAACCAACGACGAGAAATTGTTTACCCATATAAGGTTTGAACCTGTGACTTTTAAGAATATAAACTACTAGCCTAACGGTCTTTGTGTTACACGGATTGAAAAAACTAAAATAACGAATATTTACAATTAAAAACTAAGAACTAATATTAATAATCTTCTAATATATAAGAATAATATATAAGAATGATATATAAGGATGCGTAATTTAAGGGATGCAAAATTTTCATTAAAACAACTTTTCGCTATATGAATGACATGTGCCAATAACTTCTTGAGAGTGTGTCATATGACAACATATAACTTAAAAGCCAATAATTTATTAAAACATAAAATTGATAAAATGTTATAACAAACTTAGCCGCAAATGTGAAGAAACATGCCAACTTAAGTTGTATTGTGATTGTATATAAAATTAAATTATAAAAAACTAATCTCTTAACATTATGTTTGAAAATTTAGATTCTGTTTACCATAATTTTGGTTTAAAATCATTATACATATATTACAAAATGGCTTTTTATTTTCTAAAAATAAATTATGAGGAATATAAATAATGGTTTCTATTTTAACATTTATTTGAATATAAAACAAAAATGATATTAATTCAAACTTTAGAAACCTTTAATTTTAGGAAAACAAATTAAGAGAAATTTTTGAAGTTTAAATGAGTGTTTAATATGATAACAAGTGACAATATTTGTTTAATAATTTAACATGTGTCAAGAGTGTTTAATATGATTACAAGCGACAAAACCTTTTTCTTTTATTATATATAAACATACGAGGCTTTCATCTTTTCATTTATTAGTGTTAGGGTGGAGGGGGCACTGCTTCATCTGCAGGTAGGGTGGTCACACCGCTCGCAAATAGCTTGGGTGAGGCTAGCCCAATTAAGAGCCTCGTGGCTTGTTACACGTGGAGTGCTCTCCTAGTTTTAATAATATTATAATATATTATATCTTTTAGTAAAATGCTAGGGTATTTTTCATTCAAATATAGGTATCTCCCGTTAAAATACGTTAAAATAGTTTTGAATAAAAATGAGATGAAGGTGTTGTTTGTTTCTGAAGAGGTAAAACGTCTGCAGACCACATCTGCAGACATCTGTAGGAGAAGAGGTGGATCAAACCTCTGCAGCCTGTATTACGAAGACTGTTTGTTTTGTAACGTCTGCAGCAAAATAACAAGATTCAACATAAAGATTCAACATAAAGATTCAACATAAATAACAACATCAGCAGCAAAATAACAAGATTCAACATAAAGATTAGCAAAATAATTCCATTCAACATAAAGATTACTCATCATGCAGCTGTAAATCAAAATTCAAGATCAACAATACACCTCAAGATTTGAGCGACGGTGGAGGGCGAAGGATGAACTCGAGCAGAAGCGGGAACTCGGGCAGAAGGTCCCGACGATGGCGAAAGGGGTTGGCGAAAGGGGTTGGCGAAATGGGGAGTGGCGACGGGGGAGTGGCGACGGTGGAGAGGTCGCGAAAGGGGGAGTGGCGACGGGGGAGTGGCGACGGTGGCGAGGTCGCGAAAGGGGGAGTGGCGACGGTGGCGAGGTCGCGAAAGGAGGGGTTGGCGACGGTGGCGAGGTTGCGAAAGGGGGAGGTGAGAAGGAGTGGGGAGGTCGCGAAAGGGGAGGTCGCGACGGAGCAGAGGTTGTTGTGGGGAGGAGTGGGATGTGGGTATTTGGAGATGAGAAGTAGTTTAGGGTTGAAATGAACTCTGAAGAGGTTAGAAGAGGTGTGAAGACATTGTTTCACCTATTCTCTAATATGAGGTCACGCAGACGTTTTTTAATGAAACGTCTTCAAAAAAAACAAACACTCTGCAGACCTCAAACATCTGCCCGCCTCTTTTTGACGCAGACAAAAGAGCTTTAGAAGCTCTTTTTCTAAAAAACAAACACCACCGAAGTGTTTTACTTTGATGGAATCACCGTAATTTGGGTAAAACTGTTGTGCCCCTCCACCGCTTATAGAACAAATGATGTACGTATATGGATGAAAATGGACGGAATATGTGATTGGTATTCGTAAAATCAATCTAACATTCAACTATATAATCATGTTTCACACCTGATTTATATATCTACGGGGTATCTTACTTGCGGGGTATGCAAGTATAAATGTATACTCATTTATAATCTTACATGGTTAAATGTTATTTATTGGTGATGTGTGTAAAGTATATATATTTTAAAGAAGGATTTTTCACACAATTTGAGTTTTAATTTAAGAAACGATTATCACTCTTAAACCAACTACACACAATAGGCAAGCGCACCTATCGCATAATAGTATAGTTCTAGGTAAGAACCGAGTATCGATCCGTGGACACAATGGCTCCCAATACTAAATCATCATCACTATTTAACCGATCAATTGAGTTTGGATTTGTGAGTATTATAGTTAACTAAAACGATTAACAATTTAAACTAGTAAATTAAGAAAGTAAAGATGAAGATACACAATCAATTAAATATATCACTTGGACTTTGATTCCACTTGGCATAGAATTAACAACTAGCACAAATTCGAGGTGAGACCATTTCTTACACATGAAACATGGAAGTAGCCTAAACCCCCGTCAAGGATATCTAAACATATAACCATTCGGAAAGCTAGAACGATAAACACACAATAGCCACCTAAAGTTATGCCATGAAGAACTAATGATATAATTATGTCGATGTTAAAGATGAATTAGACTCCCTTTAGGGTTACCTAATTCCACAAATCTTTGGAAAGTTAACACGATAAACACATGATAACCACCTAAACTTGGAAAAAATAGACAAAACTATAATTACTCTTCAACTCATAAACTTCATACCACGATTACAAAACAATTCATAACCAATGACAAGAGATATTTATGACATACACTATGGTTTTCTCAAACATAAGCATAAGGATGCACATTTAACCAATTCTACGAAGTCTTCAACCTTCATTCACCATTCCTAGTCAAATGTCACAAGATTACATACAAAATATGCAATTATATGCATAAGTCTTGCAAGAACATGAAGTTTTCCAACATAACATGCTTCCAACACCCACAAGGTTGAACATTTCATCAAATTAGAACAAACACACACAATCATTGAAGAATAATCAAGTTTCATCATAGCATAAACATAAACATCACCAAGAATCATGAACAAGTTGTTAAATCATGCTAAGTTTCGTCTAATCCAAGTGATAATAAGAGATTAGCCCATAAGGCTTACAAAAGACACACCCAAACTCAAGAACATGGAAGAACTCATAGTAGATCTAGAGAAATTCAAACTAATTTTGAGGGGAAATGGGTGGATGATGTTAGATTCTTCTTGAAAGTGTGAAATCTTCAATCTTGACCTTCAAATCTTCCAAAAACTCTTGAGAAATGTTCAAAGACACCTAAAGGGTTTGAGAGGCTAAGGTTTTGAAAGAGATGAAAGTTTTTTGGAAATGAGGTGTGCTAGGGTTATAAACCCGTTTTCTGCCCGAATATGGCCATATCTGAAGTGATATGACCATATTCAGCATCAAAAAGGGGCTATTCGAGATTTGACAGCTTATATGGCCATATTCAGCTGAATATGGTCATATCAGGAGCATTTTTCCTCTTGAACCTCTTTAAATCTTGGACTTTCTTCACAAAAATCACCGAGCTTCATCCGAAACCTACAAGATTCAAATAAAACACAAATAAGTGTCTAAATATTGAATTTTGTAACAAAAATGACTTAAAATGCAAAGAAATACATATTAAAAATATGTATATTTATTATAATATCAAACATCCCCACACTTGAACTTTGCTTGTCCTCAAGCAAACTCTCATGCAACCATTTAATAAAAGAAATCCCATTGACATAAAAGATGGTGAGAGACAAACCATTTGTTACATGAAGATCCAAACTCATAATTGACTATCAAACATGGCACACTCATAAGAAGAAACCGAGTGTTTTAAGCTTGCTCTTTCAGAAATGTTCAAATGAGCATTACATGCCTACGAAGTTTCTTTTATGCATGAGTATAAACCGCTCACAAAAAATCACTCAACACTCGGTTATTTGTATGTATAAGTGTATCACTCAATGCCAACCAATGATACAAACATAGTAATAAGCTTGCAAAGGGGTCAAATCTCCACCAATTAACATAAGAGAATGCATAAAGCAAGAGGACTTTTAACGGGTTGTGACGGGGCTTGGGTAAAAGGGTATGGAATTTTTGGTAAAAGTGGTTAAACGGATAAAAATTCCGGAGGTCTAGATGCTAAGTATGATATATTACGCTAATATGTACACACGATTTAATATAACTAAACTAATACAAATATACTAAACGTGAGATATGCATGAAAATTGTTCTTTCTTATGCATCAAATAACTCACATTTATTTATTCCTATTCTAGACAACATAATATAACATTTTTCTCAGTTTTTTTTCTCAAATTTTTTTCTCTCTTTTTTTTTTTTTTTTCTCTCTTTTTTTTCATATTTTTATTTTTCTCTTTTTTTTCTTTTTTTTGAATAATGGACGTCTAATTAAAACTAGTAAGCATTAAACAAATTCGATGCCAAATTTAGACAACTAGAAATAACCGGAATTTTATCACAAGGGTTAAAAGATAAAAATGGCTAATTTGGCTAAGTAGCTAATGATGTGGGTAATAACAAAGAAAAAATGGAAAATGGTTCAACATGGTGACTAATGGTAACAATTGGGTGAAATGTAAGAGAAAGAAAAAAATTGGCTTATAAGGTGGGTATTCCTAATGCCTCTGTCATTTTCATGCAAAAACTTAGTTTATGGTCTTGAAATGCATATCCTAAGCAAGTTCTCACGTGGATGCACATTTGGCACACTCAAGAATCAACAAACATGTAAGCAAACACTAAATCATATGATTTCATGTGATATAGGCACAAATAAGCTTACGGAAATGGAGGGATAAAGGTAAAGTTCAAACTCATGCATAAATATCACATTTTCAACTTGCAATGCTCACTGAACATCTGAACATTTTATCATAATGCACTTGGTTTCTCTTAGTTCTGTGATGTTAACAATTCAATCATGGTTTAAGATCTAAAAGAAATATAAATGGATGTCATTTGTTCAACTTTTTGAAAAATTTTTGTCAAAAATAGGATTGTTTTAAGGCGCAATGAGATATACGTAAAAGACTTGCAAAAGTTCACAAAAACCCAAACATCCCCACACTTGAAACATACATTGTCCTCAATGTATCAATACATTGTCCTCAATGTATCAATACATGTAATGTAATGTAAGAAACAAATGGGGAGAGGGGGGAAAGAAGGTGAAACAGAAAACTCCCCTGAAGAAATCCAAGAGAAGAGGCCCAACAAAATCTCAAGCGTCCGCTAAACAAGTCATCACCCTCAAGATTCCACGAAAACTAGCAATAACAACAGTTTCTAAGGACGGGAGAGGAGTGCATTAACGCGGTTGGTTTCACCCAAAGCATCCAAAGCTTTCCAATCGATAGTGTGACCCGCTATTAGTTCCTTGTTTTGAATGGTGAGAAGTTTCTTCGCAGTCTGACTGCCACTTTCAAAACGAAGGAACGGATGAAGATCATCATTGGCCATGACCTGCAAAAGACATACAATATGTCAATTTTGATTCTTGTAAAAGAATTAAAACAAACATGATAGAAATATGAAAACAATGTTAACATATTTTGACATGTTAATGCCTAATCATTGCAAGAAACCAAATCAACTTATTTCATTAAAGAAGTTTACTAAAAGAAAAACACAAGTTTCACCAAATCATACCGTTTAAACAAAAGTCAAATGAAGACGGTTATAACATAAAAACAGAAAGAAAACGACACCCAACAACCTAAAGTTTACCAAAATCATAAAAAAACATCATATAACTCAACAACCTTCGACCATCAATGTCATGCTTTTTTTTTTTTTTTTCCAAAGAAACTTAGATTAGCACTTAAGCACAAGAGACTCCCTACACTCACAACTAAATCAACGTTCAGTTTCATTTGTCCTAAAAAAATTACTAACCTCCACTTGATAAAAAAAAATATGACATGATTCAACTAGATTACACCAACCAAGATCATTTTCAGTCTTAAACTTACAATAAACATCAAAAATAACCAAGAACAAGAACAAAAATTAGGTTGAAAGTAAAGAAAGATTACCTTGAAAGAAGAAAATTAAGACTTAAATAAATAACAAAAAAGAACTAGGCTGTGATTGTAGGTGGTGCTTGGAAGGTGTGAGAGATGGGGGTTGTGGAGATGAAGCTGCGGTGGTCGGGGCAGTGGTGGTGATGTGCGCAGGTGGTGGTTGCTCGGGAAGAGGGAAGAAGGTGGGTAGGTCGCGCGGGGTAGGCTCAGGAAGAGGGAAGAGGGACTGCGGGAAGAGGGAAGAGGGACTGCCGGCAGTGGTGGTGGTGGTGCCGCGCGGTTGGAGAAGAAGGTGGGTACGGGGTGGTGTCGCGGCGGTTGCAGGGTGGTGATGGTTCTCGGTTGCGCCGGCCTGTGGTTGAGGGCGACGGGGGAAAGGGGGGGCGATGGTTGCGGGCGATGGTTCGCTGGCGGGGTAGTGGCGGCGGCAGGGTGGTTGCGATGGGGTTAGTCGCGGCGGAGCTGGGGCGACGGCAGTGGTGGTTTGTGGTTTTGTGGTGGTGAGGGAAAGATGTTGGAGAAGAAAGCAGGTGAAGATGAAATTTGAAGGTCAAGATGAAAATGGAAATGCAGATGAAGATGGGGAAAATTGGTTAATAATGGTCAAAGTCAAGGGTTTTTTGTTTTGTAGGGTGTTAAAAATTTTTTCAGCCAATATGATCATATTTGTTTGAATATGATCATATCAGTAAGTTTCTTTAAAGTTCATCTTATTTTGAACCAGCTAATATGCGCATATACATTTAAATATGATCATATTAGTGATTATTTTTCAAAAATTTTTCTTAACTTAGAATACCTTCGTATTAAATCCTAAAGATCGGTTTGCTTCACACGCTCTCATTATAGATAACGTAATACACAACCGATGATGTCGACATCTTCGTTTTTTTTTTTTAAAATAAAATAAGATAAAATAAGATAAAATAAAATGAAACAAAATAAAGTAAGAACTAATTAAAGTATACTAATTAAAGAAATATGTAAAAACAAAAGGATACGGATGATTTTCAAAATCTCGGGTTTTCTCCCGCAAGTGCTTTGTTTATTTACGAGTCATTAGCTCGACTCGACCCCGCATTCACTTGTCCTTGGGGTGGAGCTCCATGACGTCAAACTCCTTCCCATCTCTCGGACCTTCAATGTAATGTTTTAAGCGATGACCATTAACCTTGAAAACCCTTCCGTCCGAATGTTCAACTTCAACGGTGCCATACGAGAATACTTGCTTCACGATATAAGGACCCGTCCATCTTGACTTTAATTTACCGGGAAACAAGCGAAGTCTTGAATTATAAAGCAATACACGATCCCCCACTTGGAATTGTTTGTTGTTCTTCAAATGGTTGTCATGTAATTTTTTCGTCCTTTCTTTGTAGATTGAGGAATTTTCGTATGCTTGATTCCTCAACTCTTCAAGTTCATCGACTTGCAAAAACCTATTTTCACCTGCATCTTTTAAATCAAGATTAACGGCCTTCAAGGCCCAATAAGCTTTGTGTTCGAGTTCAACGGGAAGGTGACAAGACTTTCCATAAACCAACTTAAATGGTGTGGTGCCAATTGGAGTTTTGTAAGCGGTTCGGAAAGCCCATAGAGCATCATCTAACTTATCCGCCCAATCCTTTTGGTTTTGCCCAACCGTTCGTTCCAAGATTCGTTTAAGACCTCTATTAGTGACCTCAACTTGACCACTTGTTTGTGGGTGGTAAGATGTTGAAAAATGATGTTTAACCCCATAACGAGTTAACGCTTTTTCAAGTTGATTATTACAAAAATGAGTGCCACGATCACTAATTAGAGCCTTAGGGGCACCAAACCGAGAGAAAAGCTTTTTCAGAAATTTCACCACTACCCTAGCATTATTTGTAGGCAAGGCTTGCGCCTCGGCCCACTTAGACACGTAGTCAACGGCTACTAAAATGTATTTGTGACCATGTGATGAAGGGAATGGTCCCATGAAGTCGATGCCCCAAACATCGAATACCTCGCATACTTGTATGCTATTTTGGGGCATCTCATCACGTGAAGAGATGTTACCTGCGCGTTGGCAAGCATCACATGCTTTAACCAACATGTGTGCATCCTTGAATACGGTAGGCCAATAAAAACCAGAATCAAAGACTTTCTTAGCGGTGTAATTTGCTCCATGATGACCACCGGTGGGTCCTTCATGACAATGGCGAAGTATGCTCATTGCCTCGATTCCGTGCACACATCTTCTCACCACTTGATCCGCGCAAACTCGAAAAAGATATGGATCTTCCCAAAAGTAGTACTTAACATCAGACATGAATTTTCTTTTTTGTTGATAAGTCATACCTTTCACGAGAACTCCACCTGCAAGATAGTTAGCAAGATCTGCGAACCAAGGGAATTCTTCTTCAATCGCCTGAACCTGTAAAAGAAACTCATGAGGGAAATTGTCATTTATGTTGGATTCCCTTAGTTCTTCCATGGATGGGTTCTCAAGGCGTGAGAGATGATCTGCCGCTGCGTTTTCAGCTCCTTTCTTGTCTCGGATCTCTATATCAAATTCTTGTAAAAGCAAAATCCACCTGATCAACCGTGGTTTTGCATCTTGCTTGCCAAATAGATATCTAAGAGCTGCATGATCAGTGTAAACAATGGTTTTAGATAAAACAAGATATGAACGAAACTTATCAAAAGCATATACTACAGCAAGTAATTCCTTTTCAGTGGTAGTGTAATTTTCTTGTGCATCATTCAATGTTTTGCTTGCGTAGTATATGGGATGAAAATGCTTGTCCTTTCTTTGCCCTAAAACCGCACCGACTGCATAGTCGCTTGCATCACACATCAACTCAAATGGAAGAGTCCAATCAGGAGCTACCATTATAGGGGCGTTTATCAGTTTTTCTTTTAAAAAGTTGAATGCATTTAAGCATTCCTCATTGAAAACAAATGGGACATCTTTTTCAAGAAGTTGTGTCATAGGCCTTGCAATTTTTGAAAAATCTTTAATAAAACGTCTATAAAATCCCGCATGACCTAGAAAACTTCTTATTGCTTTTACAGAAGTAGGTGGTGGTAATTTTGAAATAGTTTCAACTTTTGCTCTATCTACTTCTAAACCAACATTTGAAATTTTATGTCCCAACACAATGCCTTCTTTCACCATAAAATGGCATTTCTCCCAATTCAATACCAAGTTGGACTCTTCACATCTCGCGAGCATTTTCTTCAAATTACTTAAACAATTATCAAAAGAACATCCAAAAACTGAGAAGTCATCCATGAACACTTCCATGGAGTCTTCGATCATATCATGAAATATGGCCACCATACACCTTTGAAACGTAGCCGGGGCATTACACAATCCAAATGGCATTCGCCGATAAGCAAACGTGCCATAAGGACATGTGAATGTGGTCTTCTCTTGATCATCGGGTGCAATCTGGATTTGAAAGTAACCTGAAAAACCATCAAGAAAGCAATAAAACATATTCCCAGATAACCTTTCTAACATTTGATCTATAAAAGGAAGAGGGAAATAGTCCTTTCTCGTTGCATCGTTAAGTTTGCGATAATCAATGCAAACCCTCCAACCTGTGATGGTCCTTGTGGGTATCAATTCATTCTTTTCATTGGTTACCACCGTCATACCTCCTTTCTTTGGTACCACTTGTACCGGACTTACCCATGCAGAATCTGAGATTGGGTAAATCAAACCTGCATCAAGTAGTTTGATTACTTCCTTTTTAACCACTTCTTGCATATTAGGGTTGAGGCGACGTTGATGTTGGACAACTGGCTTGTAATCATCTTCCATTAAAATTTTATGGGTGCAAAAGGATGGATTGATCCCTTTTATATCCATAATCTTCCAAGCCATAGCTTTCTTGTGCATCTTTAAGACATCTAAAAGTTTGACTTTTTCATCACCTGTCAAACCAGAGGCAATAATAACAGGTAATTTGGAGTCATCATCAAGATAAGCATACTCAAGATGAGCGGGTAGCTCCTTGAGTTCCAATGATGGTGGTTCTTCAATTGATGACTTTGCTTTTGGTTCCTTCTCTCGATCAACCACTTCAAGAACTTCATGAACTTCCACATCAGAGGATGGTTCATCCGCTGACATACAAGTTAGCTCGCCACAAATCTGGTTAGCTTGATCGGCATCAAGCTTTTCATCATCAAACAACTGTGTTTCCAAAACATCATGTTCAAACATTTCATGCACACAATCATCCACATGACAATCAATAGTATCAACAAAATAAAGTGTATCATCATGGATTTGAGAATGTTGCATGGAATCCTTTATCTTAACGTTCTTGTCTTCATCCATATCAAGGATTACAAAATCCACAGGAAACACAAACTTACCAATTCTTACCAACATATTCTCAACTATACCTCTCGGGTATTTCACCGAGCGATCGGCAAGTTGAATGCTCATACGTGTTGGTTGTGGTTCTCCTAGGTCTAGCCTTTCAAACATGGAATATGGCATCAAGTTGATGCTAGCACCTAGGTCAGCTAGAGCATTATTTACAGTCAAACTACCAATCAAGCAAGGAAGTGTGAAACTTCCCGGGTCTTTCATTTTCTGTGGTAGCTTATTTTGAAGCACCGCTGAGCATTCTTCATTTAGAACCACATGTGAAAGTTCCTCAAGCTTCTGTTTATTTGTTAGAAGATATTTGAGAAATTTGGCATACTTGGGCATTTGTGACAAAGCTTCAACAAACGGTAAGTTTATATGTAATTGTTTAAATAGGTCAAGAAATTTACCGTATTGTTGGTCCATCTTTTCTTTCTTCAAACGCCCCGGGTATGGAATAGTGGGCTTGTACACTTTCAATGGTTCTTTGACTTGTGCTGTACTTTCTGGGCCTCGCCTAGTGTTAGGCACCTCGTCTTGAACCTCGAATTCTACCTCTTCCACCACCGGCTTAGATGTGGAAGTCGTCTCAATCTCTTTAGTGGTTTTACCACTCCTTAAAGTAATTGCTTTACAATCTCCTCGTGGATTTGTTTCGGTGTTACTCGGGAGTTTACCCTTCTCCCTCTCGGCTAGCAAACTAGCCATTTGACCCATTTGATTCTCAATACCCCGAATCGCCGAGCCTTGACTTCTTAATTCATCTGAAAATTGTTGTTGTCGAACTTCGGCTTGATCATGACGAGCTTCAGATTTTTGATGACGGGATTCGGCAGTGGACAAGAATTGTGCCATCATCTCTTCCAAATTTGATCTTTTCTCGGGTTGCGAACCACTACTTGAACCTTGATTTTGGTATTGATTTTGTTTTTGAGGTCGAGAGTGATCTTGGTGTTGTGGTTGAAATGATTGTTGGATTTGTTGGAATGGTGGTCTTTGTTGAAAACCCGGAGGTTGGTTGCTTCCACTTGCCTTCCAACTAAAGTTGGGATGATTCTTCCAACCTGGGTTATAAGTGTTACTATAAGGATTGTTTTGAGATCGATATTGGTTACTCATGAAATCCACTTGTTCATTCACATTGTAGACAACTCCATGTTGACAATCGGAGCTCATATGCGCACCACCACACAAATGACAACTTGCTTGCACTTGGTTCAATTGCATTTGATTAATTCTTTTAGCCATTGTTTCCATTTGTGCAGCTAGAGATGTGTAATCGTCTACATGGTGAACCCCTTGTCTTGATGGTCTACTTCGTGAAGATGGCCCTTGATAAGTGTTCATTGCCAATTGTTCAAGTATGGCATACCCCTCCGTAGGGGTTTTCATGGCTAAAGATCCTCCAGCTGTAGCATCGACTATTTGGCGATCTTGTGGATACAACTCGTTGTAAAAGGTAGTAACTTGCATCCACTCATCCAACCCGTGATGTGGACATTTCCTCATCATCTCCTTATATCGTTCCCAAGCTTCATAAAGTGATTCTCCTTCATCCTGCATAAAAGAAGTGATATTATTCCTCAATCTTGCAGTTTTAGATGGTGGAAAATATCTAAATAAAAATTTTTGAGCAAGATCCTCCCAAGTGGTTATAGAACCAGCAGGAAGTGAGTTTAACCAAGCCTTTGCTCGATCACGAAGGGAGAATGGGAAAAGCCTAAGCTTGCTTGCATCATCGGACAATCCGTTCGTCTTGAACGTATCACAAATTTCCAAAAAGTTTGCTATATGAGCATTCGGGTCTTCCTCTGATAAACCATAAAATTGAACATTGTTTTGAATCATTTGAATCATTTGTGGTCGAATTTCAAAGTTATTGGCTTCAACTGCCGGTCTGACAATACTTGATGCCAAACCACCCAACGATGGTCTTGCATAATCATAGATGGTTCTCTGTTCATTGTTTCGATTCCCCATGTCTTCCGAGTTTGTGTCCTCGGAATTGTCTTCTTCTTCGGTGTCGGTTTCCTCGGTAATTTGTGCACGAGTAGCTTCACTATCGATTTCCTTAGCTATTTGTATAGATTTTGCCCTTAAGTTTCTTCTCTTAAGTAATTTCTCCGGATTTGAATATGGTTCAATCAGGTCCTCGACAGGTGAAGATGTGGACATAAGCTTCCTGATAACACAACACAATACCAAGCACCGTAAAAAGGGACAAAAGATAAACACTAGTAAAATGTAAAAATGCGAAAATAAAAGATACACAAATGGTTAAAGTAGCAACTTCGATCTTTCTTGAAATCACCGTATCCCCGGCAACGGCGCCAAAAACTTGATGTTTGTAAAGTATATATATTTTAAAGAAGGATTTTTCACACAATTTGAGTTTTAATTTAAGAAACGATTATCACTCTTAAACCAACTACACACAATAGGCAAGCGCACCTATCGCATAATAGTATAGTTCTAGGTAAGAACCGAGTATCGATCCGTGGACACAATGGCTTCCAATACTAAATCATCATCACTATTTAACCGATCAATTGAGTTTGGATTTGTGAGTATTATAGTTAACTAAAACGATTAACAATTTAAACTAGTAAATTAAGAAAGTAAAGATGAAGATACACAATCAATTAAATATATCACTTGGACTTTGATTCCACTTGGCATAGAATTAACAACTAGCACAAATTCGAGGTGAGACCATTTCTTACACATGAAACATGGAAGTAGCCTAAACCCCCGTCAAGGATATCTAAACATATAACCATTCGGAAAGCTAGAACGATAAACACACAATAGCCACCTAAAGTTATGCCATGAAGAACTAATGATATAATTATGTCGATGTTAAAGATGAATTAGACTCCCGTTAGGGTTACCTAATTCCACAAATCTTTGGAAAGTTAACACGATAAACACATGATAACTACCTAAACTTGGAAAAAATAGACAAAACTATAATTACTCTTCAACTCATAAACTTCATACCACGATTACAAAACAATTCATAACCAATGACAAGAGATATTTATGACATACACTATGGTTTTCTCAAACATAAGCATAAGGATGCACATTTAACCAATTCTACTAAGTCTTCAACCTTCATTCACCATTCCTAGTCAAATGTCACAAGATTACATACAAAATATGCAATTATATGCATAAGTCTTGCAAGAACATGAAGTTTTCCAACATAACATGCTTCCAACACCCACAAGGTTGAACATTTCATCAAATTAGAACAAACACACACAATCATTGAAGAATAATCAAGTTTCATCATAGCATAAACATAAACATCACCAAGAATCATGAACAAGTTGTTAAATCATGCTAAGTTTCGTCTAATCCAAGTGATAATAAGAGATTAGCCCATAAGGCTTACAAAAGACACACCCAAACTTAAGAACATGGAAGAACTCATAGTAGATCTAGAGAAATTCAAACCAATTTTGAGGGGAAATGGGTGGATGATGTTAGATTCTTCTTGAAAGTGTGAAATCTTCAATCTTGACCTTCAAATCTTCCAAAAACTCTTGAGAAATGTTCAAAGACACCTAAAGGGTTTTGAGAGGCTAGGGTTTTGAAAGAGATGAAAGTTTTTTTGGAAATGAGGTGTGCTAGGGTTATAAACCCGTTTTCTGCCCGAATATGGCCATATCTGAAGTGATATGACCATATTCAGCATCAAAAAGGGGCTATTTGAGATTTGACAGCTTATATGGCCATATTCAGCTGAATATGGTCATATCAGGAGCATTTTTCCTCTTGAACCTCTTTAAATCTTGGACTTTCTTCACAAAAATCACCGAGCTTCATCCGAAACCTACAAGATTCAAATAAAACACAAATAAATGTCTAAATATTGAATTTTGTAACAAAAATGACTTAAAATGCAAAGAAATACATATTAAAAACATGTATATTTATTATAATATCAATTGGGATGCTTATTATCCTAAAACTTGATCTTAAACATATGTCAACAAACGACTTGGAATGTTAAACACCCAATTCACTTTTAAGAAGTTTAAAATTATCGAGTATCAAGTTTTTACCAACTTAACATAATATTCATTCTAATTTTAAATTATATAATTATGGTAATGTTAAAAAATTTTAAATAATACTTTCCGGTAAAGAGTTCTTTGTAACCAGGTAAGTATCATGGTATCACTTGATCTTATGTATATTCCCAACCCGAGAAATTCTAAAACTATTCTCATACTCGTCTCAACCATGTGAAAAGTATATGTGCGCACACACGTGTACATTATAAAATTTGTATATTTTTTTTTACATTATAATAAATTTCTTATGGCTTTTCCTTGCAAGAACTTTTAATATTTGATATTATATACATTTATGAATTTAGAATGATATAACTGATAAAAAAATTAAAAATCATATAAAGTACGAAGACTCAAAAAAAAAGACAAGAGCTTTAAACATTAGACATTCAAAGTTAAATGGTATCAAAGTTCAAACAATAATAATGTTAATGTTAAACATTTAGAAAGTATTCATCCAAACATAAAAACAAGCTGTTCTTTAACTTTTTTTATTAAAAAGAAGAAAAAAATAAAATTCTTAGTCCGTTTTGATTTTCAAAACAATATATTAAACCAACATGCTAACCAACTGCTATATAGAAATAATAAGATGTTCCAAATGCTTGTAGGTTCATGATGGAATATTCTCATTGAATCCATATTCTCACGCATCTAGCAACGTGCAAGTTTCAAGCTGGACACATGGTGGTAAAATGGTACGCTATGTTCAATCATGATATTAGGGTAGATTAAAAAGTAATGCTAAGTAAAGAGTAGGAATATATATGCGTATGTAAAAAGTCTTAAGTATAACTAACATGTAACAACTTTTTCGTTTTTTTCATTTTGAAGTCACATTAATCGTACCGTTTTTGTTTTTCAGTTTTATATTTGTTTTTTTTCTTTAACCATGATATCTCTATAGAAAGATGAATTATACAGATGTTGACGGTCAATTTTCCTGTTTAATATTGTAACACTTCCTCGTAAATGGCTTTCGAGATCATGGTGTTCTAGAAATGATGTATCTGAGGTATTTCATCAAACATTTTCTTAGCTACATTTAACATTTAACTTCCCACATTTACAATATATGTCCATCAACGCCATATCTCACACCACGTTCGATTTCACCTCATCTACTAGTTTATCTCCAAATCCTGATCTCTGAGTGATGCAAATGAGCACAAGCACCAAGTATGTTCACAAATACAACCTCATCAGGCGCAATGCTAATCGATTGCATCAACCGAAACACCTGTAAAACCGACTTAAGAACAATTATTCTGCACATACTCAGAAATCAAAGAACCCAAACTCCTCTACCCTTAACCGCTGCTGCATCAAATCCTATCGAGCGACCTCAGCAGCCCCAGTTTTAGCAATCCCGGTAATTAAAACTGTCCATGACTCAACGCAATGGCTCGACATTTCATCAAACACAAACTATGCATCTTCCATGTTACCAAACTCAAAATGTATAAACAATGCAACTCCAATAATGAATGCTAACTCAACGGTAACCTGAAATAATTCAACAACATATCATTCATTCATTCTAGGAACTCATGCAACCAGATTTCCTCATGGTGCTCAATCTACGGTGACAATTAAGAAATCAAACTACAAGAAAGGGATAACATTAGATACCCTATTGGTGTGGGCCAAAATGTTGAGAAGCAAGATATTGCTTTTTTGAAGGCCCAAGATCGCTTGTCAAAAGATGCTTGACTGAAATGACCATAACTTGAGCTAGAAGTCCCCATTTTAGACCTGCGACCAGTCAAAACGACTGTAGGCGGTTTGAGTCATCGTTTCGGCTAAAAATGGCTTATTTTATTAGTTATTTTACTCTGTCTTATTTTTAGATTTTCTTGAACTTTATTTTTACCCTAGATTTTGGCGTCTATGTTTTGTGGCTCATTCGACATTTGATTTGCTTTTTATATGCATGTAAGCAATGGGATAAGTTAGTTTTTGAAGTTTATAAAATATTTCTCTCTATCACAGTGTGTTGTGTTAGTGTGAAATTCTAATTATTGACATTCTTTATGAATTAACGATAGTTAGAAGAGTTGTTAATGGTATTCTCGTTGAATCAACATGTTCAATTGTTTATCTTTTACTTCGGCCTACATCACCTATTTGATAACCTGTTAATGAAAAAGTTGATCGGCTCCCTCTATTTTCACCATAGATAATTAAAGCAGTTAAAAAAATGAAGAAATGTTGATGTATAATGCAGCAATAGAATCCTTTAAACTCGAAAGCCATTAAAACAATAACATATACAATTTTGGAACGTGAATGCTTTATCAAGGTTTTTATGCTGAGCTACAAAATATTACCAGAACATGACTTTGAAATTCTTGTAATCATCAAGGAGGGTCACAAATAACGGTTGTTTGTGTGGGAGTGTATAGTAAGCTACTTATTCACTAGAAGCAAATTAAATCAAGTAATGAGCTGATTAAAACAAGAGGTCTGAGTCCGCGAGTTCAAGTACTTTGTGAATACCAATTGGGTTCACGCCCGGTTTAAATGCATTTCCTTCAATGTACCTGTCATATATACAATACTAATTGAGAAACGAAATGCGTGAAATTCAAAAATATCAATTATCGGTAGGCTATACAGGTGGCACAATGAGCAGGCTGGGTAATATGTAATTTTGTCTGGGTTGGGTAAGGTCGAGTCGGGTCAGGTCGTGTTTCGGTTTGACCTCTTGTCTAGTATTTTTATAATTAACTAGCAAGTAAAAATATGATTGCAAATACTATATTTATTGAAAAAAGATTTATTCTTTAGGATTAAATGATTTAAGATGTACAAACTAAAAGACTTTCAACACATTTGACCCGTTTCCATTTTAGCTCATTTCTTTACCCATTTAGTTCATAAGAGATCAAACATAACCGGAATTGACATCAAGTAAATTGGTCAATATTGCCCAAGGAAGCAGCCCATGGTTGTTGGGACTTGGGCCGGGCTCAAATGTCTACAAAGTTTCATAATATGTAAATTCTAGAAATGTAGGACTGGAAGGAGGGAATGAAAAGAGTAAGCTTACATTTCTTTCAAATATGGATGTTTGTAGAATGCATCAGGAATCCTGCCACTAAACTGATTGTGATCCAGGTACCTGAAATTTTGACATCGTGATAATAACAAATTCATTTTATTTATTTATTTATTTGCATACTCTGCTTAAGCAATAGCTTGAACTAGATCATCTCTATTGCAAAACATGTAATTAATTTCTCAACCAATAAGGTCTGCTGCTTGGATTAGATGAAAGCAATAGAAGACAAATTCTATGGTTTTATAGATTGTGAGAAATGAGCACACTTACAAGTAAGTTAATTTGGGAATATGAGCAAGTCCAAGTGGCACTATTCCAGACATTTTGTTATAAGATAAATGACTGAAACCAACACAATATTACATTAGCATAAGTTTTAAATATAACAGCTTCAGAGGAAAATTCAGTTTCCAAAAACATATTTGCATATTCAATACTCACAAAATTTCCAGATTGGTCAAGTTTGCAAGCTGTGCAGGAATACCTCCCGTTAGATGGTTGTTATTTAGATAACTGCAATCACATTACAAGGGTCAATAGAATCTTTAAAACAGCACTGACAGATGGAAAGCAATCTTAACTCGTTTAGTTACAAATGGAAGATTCAAGATATGTTATATTTAACAGGATAATAGAAGGATTTAGCTTACAAAGAAACAGGTCAAACGTTGCCCAACGTGTATATTTAGAGCATAAAACCTCCAGAATCATTTTATACGAATGTAAATTATTGTTGAAAAGGCATAATTTTTGTAATCATACGACAGACTAATGTTTACAAAGAAATTAAACAAACAGCTTTTCTGGCCAACCTGACGTGGCAGGTTGACCATTACTCAAATCAGCTTGACCCGCCCAATTTTAACCCAACTAGATGGAACTAGTACTGGGATGAGAGATTTTGAAGTAGCAAATAAAAATGGACATACAGGTTTCTTAGAGCTGGAAAACATCCTTCTATACGTATTAATTCCCTGATAGTTCCAACCAAATGATTGTCACCAACATCCCTAAAACACAAAGTTGCATATTCAGATCATCAGAGAGATTTAAATTAAAAAGCTTAACGCATAAAGTGATAGCAAGAGAGATGAACAGTACAAATGGCGAAGCTTTTGTAAGGAGCCTAATTCTGGTGGAATACGTCCAATGAACCGATTTTGGTGCAGATGGAGATACTGCAGCTCTGGAAGAGTAGCAAGCTCCCTGGGTATTTCCCCTTTGAAGCTATTAAAGCTCAAGTAACTGTAGCCATATGAATTAAGTAATCCAATCAGTTGTTTGTCACATAAATAGTTCACAAACACTACTGACCCCAATAAACACTCACAGGTGTGTTAATTTCTTCAGTTCACTGATTTCAGGAGGAATGACATCCTGCAGCTTATTCCACCTCAAATTACTGGAAAGAAAGAAAACCAGTCACATAACTGACTTCTATTAGGTTGCTCAATACCTTGTTAAGTGTACAGGATTAGGATCATAATGATAAAAATTCAAATAAATTTAGAAACTTTGAACATAAATCTTAGTGGGTCGTATTCTTTAATGTAATGTTTTTTTCTTTAAAGAATATACATAAATAATTATAAATCAAATTTCACATATATTGTCTCTGTCTCTTTACTAGTTACAACAGCACTAGCAAGCCAGATGTTGTCTGTACTTCTACGCTAGTTACAACATCACTAACTACCCAAATCTTAATGTTGAAAAGAAATCTAACCATGACTTCAAACTCCAGAAACGTTAATGAGTTAACAATTTAGAGGTGGCCATCTGACCCATTTACATGTGAATAATTAGGTTTGAGTTATTTTTTAACTTTAACAAGTCAATCATGCAAAACTCAAAAGGAAACAGGTCAAACTCACAAATTTAGAGGTGGCCATTTGACCCCTAAAGTGTGTTTTTCATGTAGAAAACATCATGTTATTTATTAAGTAACCAGTTTATTATTGAACTAAAATAGTTTTTGTAACTATATTTGATACAGTAATATTATAGAGAAAACAGACCAAAAGTGTACATATTTTTTATATGTTACCCAACTGGCTCAAGCCACCCATGTTACACCTCTAGTTAACATATGGTTGAAACTAATTTATCATACACAGTAAACTAGACAACCAATAGATCAAGCACCAGGCTAGAGGGGTAAGCCATTCGGGATCTCTCAAATACTAAAGCCTAATGGCATAAAAGTATAACATTAAAAGATGTTAAAAGCAGGTTGCAGACTCGGCATTTTTTATCCATGAAATCATGAACCGCAACAACACACATTGCCGAATGATCATTGCATGGGTGATGGGTCAAGTAAACCAAGGTATATCAGTAATCATAACAATGCATAAAAACTAACAGACAATATGAACCTATATGCAGAAGCATCAAATATATAAAGTTTCAAGGTAGACATCAGTACAGTATTTTAAGTCGCTTTAAACGCCCAATTTGAGGGGGAATTGGTCCGGTCAACTTATTGTTATGGAGATCCCTGCCAAAAAAGTTAAGTGAACTCAAAACACAAATCCAAACCAAATCACTACTATGTCAAAAGATAGTACCAAACTTGACTAGAAAACTCCACCACCACCCATAACTTAGAAGTTAGAAATTCAGGTGCAAACTGAACTAATTTAGCAACTAAAGAAGATCAGTAAATTAGTAGTGCAGAGAGTCATACAGCCTAGTAAGATCCAGCAGATTAGTTACAGCAGTAGGAAAAGGCCCGACAATTGACACTGCATATACTTCCCTGCAATATAGCTTATAATTAAAGTAAACAGTTATAGAAAATGCCAGATTCATTGTAAATTTTCAAAATTCAGTGACACATAGAAGATTGTTCGTAATGTAAAATGCAGGAACTAAGAAGAAGTGACAGCTTACAATTCGGTAACTACTCTATAATCACCTTGTGTGGAGCATGTGACACCA
Source organism: Flaveria linearis (assembly GCA_024085815.1). Lineage (NCBI taxonomy): Eukaryota > Viridiplantae > Streptophyta > Magnoliopsida > Asterales > Asteraceae > Flaveria > Flaveria linearis. Next base: position 8,589,589 of record CM044005.1, on the reverse strand, counting down.
GACCAAGCTGGTAAATCACCATCTCCACACGGATCATCTCCAACCCATGCATACACCACCCTCCATCCAAGAGAAGCTTTAATTTCATTAAGTGCTTTCACTGCAGGCAATAAAAAGATTAATAACCCGCTCAAGTACAACTTAATCATACTAACTTCCATCACTTTTAGATCAAATTCTCACAAACAACACATTAAAATTTTCTATCGATGTCGCGAATCGAAGGACTGTCAAGTGATACAAATGATGAAAGCCAGCCTCATCCAATTTATAGAATTTTTTGGAACACAAATCTGTATCTTGGAATTACAATTAGATCAAAAGTTCAAATGAATCAAATAACCAATCGGCCCCAAAACATTGATTCCACACTATCAATAACCATCTAATTCGAGCAGTAAGAGCTTGACTACGTTCAAATCACTCCACATCAGCTAAATCATCCCAAAAACAAACAAACTACTCCGAATTCCCCTAACATAGTGAGATCTAACTTCCAAGAGCAATCAAAGCTAGTCAATTAACAAAATCACAAACCTCATGCTAGATTCATATATAATCAAACCCTAAAGCAAGTATCGCAACTTCTAAATCTAGGTTATAGATAAAAACACATATGATCATGTATCCCAACAGAAAACACAACAAAATCGAGAAATTACCGTCTCTTTTAAGCGTTTTAGAGTGCACGGCAACATTGAGAACACAAAGCAGCAGTATAACCGATGAAAATCGTGCAGATGCTCGAAGACGGAGCATTGCTGATGTATATCTCCAAAACTGTAATTGCTTGTTTTTCGAATGATCAAACTCTCATTCGTTTGTGTGATCTATACACGTATGTATGTATGTATATATGTATGTATCAAGTAGATATTGATGAAGATCAAATAGAGTCTGTGAGTGAGATCTCAGAGTGAGATTGAGAGATTTTCGCAGTGAGAAAACGCGTAAGTTTGGCTTGATATCGTCGGTGATCCGTAAACTCTTTTTCATTGAGCTTTATTTTTTATTTAATATTTGTTGATTTAATGTCTATATATTTTCTTAATAGTTTTTTTCTTTTTTTTATAGTTTGTTGCTCTTAACCATTAGTAGTTACCGTGGTTTTTTAAACGATTCTAGTAGTCTAATATTTTTTACTTTCATCTTTAGAGGTTTTTTATGTTTAAAATTCAGTGTTGTTCTGTTGTTGTGGTTGTGTATCCTATTTGTTTATATCCTCATAGGTTTATTCAGGTTGGAGGAAGTTTGATCAAACGATAATTTATTTCGTTGTGATGTTGCCTACCATTTTATGATCGGTTGTGTGACTTTTACCCATCAAATATGCTATATACTAAAGATAACATAACCGGATAATGTTTAGAAAATTTTCAATAACTAACAAATTACAAGGATAAACTTAGAATAAGATAACAAGATATTCTATCATTATTATTATTTCCAATAGCAACTTCACATCAATATGAACTTCTTTTAGTTTGAAAACTGGTTTTTATGATGTTTCAAATAGATTTGATTGTAGATAATGATTGTTATAGATTTTCGAAGACAGAAGTGGCTCAAAAGAATTACTATCGACGTTTGTGGCAATGTTGTGTAGCTTTTGACCTTGGCTTGTTTTTACAAATTAAGATTTCATATCATTTTCCATGTGCTTGTCTTTATGTCGATCATGTCGGTACCACATTGCAACACAAACTTTTTACAAATTAAGATTTCATATCATTTTCCATGTGCTTGTCTTTATGTAGATCATGTCGGTATCACATTGTGATGGTGTTACCACATTGTAACATCGACGGAGGAGTGAAAGAGTCGAATAAGTTTTGAACCAAAGGAAGAAAGACGCGATCATGACGCTCATATCTCAATTAGAAAATGCCACATAACCATTTTTACCATAATAAGTATAAGCAAACTATTAAGATGAAAAAATCATGAAAGTATAAAACATCTTGCTACTTAATGAATTTAGCTATTTATTAATTGACTTGAAAGGACCACATAGATTCATAAATTTCATTTCAATGTGTCATGATCCTTGCCTAATTATAACCACATGTGAAAAAGACCCTCTTAAGTCTTACCCTCCATACTCCACATTGTATTACCATCTTCCTCATGAAAGCTTCAAACTTTAATGGAAGTCATGAACTTATCTTGATCATACGACGAAGTTTCCATCCCTAACTACACAAACCAAGGTACAACTATCATAGCCAATGGTACAACACTACTACAATCCACTATCCCCCATGCATCTTTGCATCTGTATCAAATCTTCAACAACTGTAACAATGTCGCCTTTGATCATGGGGTTCAAGAAAACATTAAAATCTGATAGAATCTTGAATTAATTCGATGGTGAAAACTGAAGAGAAATTAATGGGTTTTGTCAATTATGAAGTGGGTTGGGGCCAGAAGGGACTAATCTTTTCGAAACACCGTATCTTGGGTCAATATCTCCACCGTCCGGCAGTGGCGGCAGCGGTGGTTGTCGGTGGTGGTGACGGTGGTGGCAATCGGAGTTACAGAGAGGAGATGGGTATCTTTGAGTGGAGATGGTGATGCAAGAATTGTGATCATGGAGTTGGTGGCGGCGGTGAGGGTGGCAGGTGGCGGAGGCGGTGGTGGTGGTGGTGGTGGAGGTTTCTCCGGCGACGGTGGATGAAGATATGGTGGTGGTGATGATGAGAAAAGATATTGTTAGTGTGTCTAAAAGGGGTTGAATTGAAGATTGAGATTTCTTCATTGTGTGTTTTGGGGCTTTGGGTGACGGAGAGTGGTGGCGATTGGGTGGCGACGGTAGTGGTGTGGTGGCGACGGTGGGGCAGCGACGGCGGAAGTGAGAGATGATGATGATGATGATTGATGATGAAGTGTTGATGAAAGCTTAAAAGGAGTCACGTATACATGCGTTTGCGTTTCTGGTTAACTTGACAAAATGAAAGGGAAACTTTACATTAAAAGCCCTTTAAGTTTAAGATCTTTGGCATTATAGTCCGCTACAAAATTTTCAACTTACAAATATTAGGTAAAACATAAGGAGTAATGTTTTCCACGATGTTTAAACTAAAGAAAACTGTATTGAATACTCTGTTAATCATTGAGATTAGATGAAATGAAATGTATTTCGAGCCGGACAAGTGATCAGGGTAGATGATCCGGTAACATTTTTTAGTTTTAAACTAGATGATATGATTTCTTTTTACATTTGTAACAATTAGAAGCTAAAAGAACTCTTAACAATACTCTATTAACCGATGAGGACAGAGAAAACACGATATCATCATGACTTTTAAAAAGTTAAAAACAAAAAATCAGTGAACCATATTCTAACCTTAGAACTGTAGTCAAATGCTTACCATGCTGTCACACCCCGGGCCCAGAGGGGCGGGACGTCACGATTAGTAAACAACAACAAAAATGCGACGGAAACTAAATGGTTTAATACAATACAACTTTCAACATTTACATCAGAATATTGGCTTTATTTCAATTCACAAGGTGCCTAAATCTACAGCCTATAGGTGTCATGATCAATCTCTTGGTAAAGGTTTCTTGATGCTTCAGTAACTAAAGCTTCTAGGCTCGACTTTTGTCTTCAACACCTACCCTCACTTCTTGCCTCGGATTTAAGTATCTTTTATAGCTCAACTATTCTCCCTAGCTGTACTTGAAGACATGCTCAAAAAGATTTTGTGTCAATATAAAGTTGGTGAGTTCAAGTACTTAAAGTTTAGAAACAAAAGTCTCTTTGGAATCCATTAGTTGACTTTCAAGTCATAAGTGCTTAAAGTCTTTAAAACAAAAGGGACTCTTAAAGTCCACAATTTAAAGTTTAGAATCAAGTGTGAAAACTTATAAAAAATCTCATTTGATTTTTGAAAGCATCATTTTTAATATCAATCATGGTGGGGTATCACAATCAACCCTGCACTCGGTCCCCGGTTGGCCTCTTCTAAACTTGTGTTTAACCGGATATTCTTGAAGGAAGGAACCAAGCCTCAAAACAGTGAACCATACCTGCCAGGATGGTTCACCATAGTTTCTTAATCAAAACCTGTTACATGCCACATACGATCCCTCAGGATCTCAGTGGGGTACCTCCCTGTAGCGGGAGCCACTGTGTGTGGGGGATTCCCCAAATAGATCTATCCACATAAAACAAGCGGTTCACAAAATAGTTAATGATCATGATATAAGTATCAGCATGTATCCATAAGTCCCACATACAAGCATCAAGTAAAGCACATTTATAGTTCATAAAACAACAGAGCATGCTTCATCCTAAAACAATAGTAAAAAGGGATCATTAGAACTCACCTGGTATCCTTATATAATTTCAGAGCTTGATAAAGGAAAGTGATGATCACTAATAAAGCAATCCTAACTAGAACATATAAGATTCACGTTTAGAATTAGCACGATGTTATTACATGCGTGCAGTTGAGCTCTTTAGTTAAATTAATGTTGGTGATTAGTATCCTTAACTTCTTGTGTATTTGTTAATTGACATGAATTAACTAGTGTACATTAGGTTAGTTAATGCATTTAATCAAGAATTGAGTCTTAGCAGGAAGAATGTGGAAAATCAATTTATATCATGGATTCCAAATCTTTATAAATAATTTGCATTGACGATGTAAGTAATATGTAATGTTTCAAGCGATGATTATAATGTTCACGTTTATATCATATTTGTTAACTTGGTTGACGCTAAATAATCCAATTGTTGATGATAGCTGATGATATTTGTATAAAAAGAGTGTTACAATTAATATTTATTTCAATAACAATGAGATAACCGACAATTAATAACAACACGACGATGGATCATTATAGCATTTTAGGTCTTTTATCTTAAATAAAACTTGTAGATGCCGGTTAACCTAAATATCTATTGTATATATATATACAAATGCACAATCGTATTTGAATGTATTTTACATCTCTAAGTCTTGTAACGATTTAACGTGACATGAAATTAACTTATTTGTTTAATCAATAACATGCTATAACCATTTCCCAAATGTAATGTTTTATATATTTTATCTAGGATGATTTCTAATAAAGTATCGTTGCTAAGCAAATCTCGGTCCAAGCCATCCATTTTAAATCAAATATTTATAACAAGTGACGTTCATTTTCGTTTATAATTCACATATTTTATAATTTATGCTTTTTATATACTTAGAGCTCAATAACACGTATGCAAATTATAATTTAATTTCAAATGCGTTGTGCGTGCGATTTTACCTTCCACACGGTCATATATTCTAACCCACTCGTTTACGCCTTGATTTAATCGCGTTCCCGTTCCGTTGACTGCTCGTTGACCCCGTTGACCCAAGCCTTACTTTGCCATCCTAACACTTCTGTTACCATAATCGACTACACTTCCACATTCAGCATCATTGATTAACATCACTATGCCATCACTTAAACACCATCACAACCAAACTTGAAAAACCACCACCAAAAATCATAATCGCAACCATCTTTACCATTATCGTTATTCACCACCATAACCAACGACCTACATCACCATTGTTGCTACAGAATCAACACCCACAACCATCATTAACTACTCCTAAACGACACTACTACCGCCATCTTCATCGTCTACCATAGCCACTACGATCGACATCTAACACCACAACCGACACATGCACAACTATCAACCACCCTCAATAATCCCAATCATCACCACATCGACATTTACAGCCCTAACCGACACCTAATCGACTACTTTGACCGCCTTTAACCAACGCAACAGCCCATTTCATGGACACAGCCACATTGGGCAGCCTTCGGGTGCCCTAAATCGACCACCACCGTCCGTCATAACCATCACAACCATCGCCGACTGTCACCACTATCGCGCCAAGCTGCAACCGTCACCTTTTGCTTCTAGATCCAAAATCATCGCCGCCTACAACCCAACAGCCAACCACACCAACAGAACCCACTGTCACACCCCAACCTTGACGGCGGAAACGTCGAGGTGTGAGGGTTAAGATTGTTCACAGCCACATAACGCTATGTTTAAAATGTAAAATGCCATTAATCAATTGTTTCAACATCACATACATCAAGTCTCATGAATAGTAGAACAAACAAAAATAGAAATCCAATTGTTTTTCTTATTAAGTCTAGGTCCATGTCCTAGGTTTGAGCATTTCTTCAATCATCATTAAGCTTGCACATTACCTGAAACATGTTGAAAATAAAGTCAAGTAACGAGTTGGTGAGTTCTCATGGTTTTATATATAATAAGTGTACAAAAATGTGGCAATTCTAGTCAATGGTCACAAGATAGTAAGTATATAGAACATGCATAGTTACAATCAAACCTCGACTGAATAATATGAATAAGCATGATTAGCTAAGTGTATTTGGTTCCTAGTGCACAATCATACGGCTCCTAGGAGCCGGCAATCCCTCGGCTTTAGCACCAAATAGGCTTGTCAGGCCCAAAGATCTAAGACTTCGCTAGGCTAGCAATAGTTAATGATTGCACACGTATGTCACATCTCATATAATACTTAACATATTCAAACAACCACGACTATGTAAAGAATTGCACGTATGTGATAAGTATCAAAGCGTGTATGTGTAAGTTTGTATAAGCAACATGTTTCACCCCGAAAGGTGTGAAATAATCGTAAAGCAGGGCATAAGAACTCACATGTTTGAATAATAGAAGACTCGTAGATGAAATAAGAGTAATCACGAATAAGATTTCCAACACACGTCACAAGGCACCTAAATGAAATAAAGTAGCGCGTTATAATTTGTTTGATGATTAATTATGTTTTTAGGGTTGTAGGTCTAATAGGATTTATTATTAGTATTTATTACATGTTACTAATGTGATCGGGTTAATGGAACGAATGGATCTTTTTATACTTGAAATAATTAATTGTTTGCGCGTATGAGAAAGAATTAGCAAAACTTGATTTAATTGTACGTTAAACCGATTTATAAAGATTGTATATAATAATTACAACACGAGATTTAACTATTAAAAATGAACTATATATATATATATATATATATTTATATAGTAATAAGTAGCTAAACAATTTAATTATTTAAATATATATATACATATACAAGTATTATATTCACACATTTCTTTTGTATTTTTAGAAATACAATAATGTATTTATAAATACAAAAGTATTTTATAAAAATTAATTTAGTCACAAATTAATTAAACAAAAGTAAAAAAAATAATCTGCATTTTATAAAATTAATTTTAGAAATTTTTAGAATTTAAAAAGTTTAAATAAATAAAAAGAAATGAAGAAAGAAAGAAAATTAGAAAAGAAAAAGAAAAGGGGGGCTGTCGGGGTCGAACCCGAGACCTCCCCTAGGATATGGGGTGCGGAGACCAGTGAACCAGGGCCGTGGCCGTGGTTCATATTGCTTTGAAATCATTTTAAAACTTAGTCCCCGATTTTCCCCAAATGGATGAACCCTAGTTCTGTTCAAATCCAAAATTGATCCCTCGATTCGGTGTTAATCACCTAAATCATCATAGGGCTTTTGATCTTTGAACAAAACCGAGTAGAAAACAAGTTTTAATTACCTGTTTTGATGAGATTTTGAGTGATTTCGAGTTCGGTTTTGGTTCGGATGTTCTTGGGTTGGGGCTTTCTGATCGAGAGAGTTATGGTGAAATTGAGGGTTCAGAGAGTTTAGGAACTTCAAAATGAACCGAAAGCCCCCAATTTATAAACTTGATTTCATGGTTTCGAGCATAATCCGTTTGATTTTAAAACCGCGTTCCTGTTTACCAAATTTGAGAGATTCGAATGTTGATTGATTTATTAATTGATTAGGCCGCGTATTAACTTTAGGTGTGATTGATTTGGTTTAATTTGTGAAATTGGTCAAGATTTGATTCGAAATTTCCTCACGGTTAATCCTCGGCTCGATTAGAAAGGTCAACGCGCGAGAAAACGAAATTAAACTAAGGCTTGGGTTCGAATCACAGGGTCGAGAGGGTTGGGCCGGTTAATTTGATCGAAAACGAGAAAATGGTGGGGTTTTTGGGGTCGCCGGAGCTCGCCGGAGCTCGCCGGCGTCCTCGCCGGAAAAACGGGGAGAAAGAGGGGAAATGGGTTTGGAGTTTGAAACTTTTACACAAATGGTCCCTCAACTTTGAATTTTTATTATTTTATGCTAAAACTTAAATTTAAAGTTTATAAAATGACATTAAGACCACTCTAACTTATTTAATTATTCAAGTTTTAGTATTATTAATATTCTTATCATTATTATTATTATTACTTTATTATTATTATTATTATTATTATTATTATTATTATCTATTATCTATCATTATTATTATTATTATTATTATTATTATAAAAAAAAGAAAATTTACTAAGGATGCTATACATTTGCATAAATAAAGTGAACACAAAAATACAGGATGTTACACCCACCATCGCAGCCGCAAAACCATAGCCAACACACCAACAGCCACGACCAACACAACATTCGAACCAAAACCCAGCTGCCGCCACATTCTTTGCCTCCTAACTTTCAATCTGCTACGAGTTATAGGGTGAGGCTACCACCATTGGAAAGATCTCGTCGAGACGAAGAAGTGCATGGGTGGCACTCACCGCCACTCGCCGCCAGCCGCCGGCTGCGGCGGCCGGAATATCGCCGGAACCCTAGCCACCACACCTCCTTCTCTCTTCCATAACTTTCTCTTCTATGCGAATCAGAAGAAGCCACCATCGCCATCGTGTTCGTCTTTCCGAGACCTTCGATTTGATATATGGTACTCGCCGGGGCGCCGGAACTTCGCCGGAGTTCGCAAAAGGAGGAGGGTTGCGGCTCTCTCTCTCTACCAGCTTTGTTTTGAATGTGTAAAACCCTAAAATGGGGGAATATGTTGCTTTTATACTAAGGTTAAATGATGGGTTAGAATACGGGTCGGTTCGTACATGTTCGATTAAGTTTTCGCGCAACGTTAAACTTTTCTTTTCCCGTTAGATTCGGTTATACAAAACGTTATAAATATTCCAAGATTATAAATTTTATCGTATTAAAAACATATCGAATAATTAAACGAGGTTGTACATTGACGCGTAACTAACACGTTTAACGGTTTTACGCGTTTTTATCGAATGAGCGTTATTATGATCCTTTTAGTGTCAAATTATATGCAATTAAGTATTAAAATGATATTTTGAGGGTTAACTTCCCATGTTAGTCACGTTAAACCTTATCTGACGAATTCTCGGGTTTGACCTGATCGTAACCCGGTTCGCGTCACGGTCGCGTTTCGGAACGCATTTATTCCGGACAACGTATCACTCACCAATTTAATATGATATGATAATAAACAATGATTAGATAATTGTTTACGGAGTTACGAGGTTCGGTCGACGTATCAGATGACATTTAAATGCCGGTGAAAACCTGTATTCGCGTTTCAGTTATGAAATTCCGTTGTTTATGCATGATTGATGAAAAATCTTTTAGCAAGCATTATTTACTTTATTGTTAAGATCAATAATGATTACTATGGGATGACAAGCCATGATAATAATTTCTGAATGAATTCAGACGTTAGAACGCGTTAGATTGCCGGATTTTACCCGGTATGGGTTCCGAATCTGTTTTTAATTTGGATCTTTTCATAATTATTTCAAATCACATAATAATTTATTGTTTCATGGTTTCGCATTTAATTAGTTCGTAAACATGCATATGGGCCTTAAATGGGCCTTGTTATAAGTTCGGGCCCTTATTGAGCTTTTGGGCCCAAAAGGCTAGTTTCGTTTTGCAAGGTTTCTTTGGTAAGCCCAAATCATTCCGGACCTTTATTGGGTCCTATAATACATTAAGCTTTCTAATTGGGCTAGATTTCAGAGGTGTTACATTCTCCCATCCTTTTATTTTACGGAAGTTTCCAGTTCATGCTTAATGTAGCTCTCCATATATTTTCTCAGCTTCAATAGGGCGACTAGAAAATTGTCTTGTACTGTTGCATCAACACATATCTGAAACTTTCTTATACGCGCCCAAACGAATTCCGCTTTTCTCCAAGGATAACGATGCCAGTCGTATAGCTACATGAATCAAGTTTTATTAATCCTTTTACAACTTTCTCCTAACCCTAAGCATTGACGCATCTTAATGGGGTTTTACTTCTCCCGGAATTTTATAGTTTCAAATTATAGCAACTTGTCTTGAATTTCGTGCTTATTAATAGTAACAAAATGACATACATGTCTAAGTATATCCTGCAAAATCCTATCCATGAGACTCCTGAATACTGTGAAATGTGTAGGTCCTCCCACACGGGCTTGACCACAACCTTCGTACTTGCCATATCTTGTTTTAACAGCTACTTTTGTAATGTCGTTTTCCTTATAATCATGGCTGATAACAACTAAGATGTAGGTAACATCTTGAAATTGATTAAGCAGGTTAGCATCTCTAGGAAGACGATATCACTTATCCTTGGTGACTTTATTTAACTCTCAATAGTCTATCAATACTCGGAGCATCCTATTTTCCTTCCACAAAGAGTATTAAGTTTCCTCAAGGCGACATACCAGGTCTTATGGACTGTTTATCTAGCAGCTATTGAATTACTTTCCTTCCACTAGCTCCTTAATATAAGTTTCAAGTCCAGCACCTCCGTACATATATTACTTCTATTTTCCGACTCAATTCCCTTAAGAGCAACCTCAACTGTTGTCTTAAGCTATAGAATTGTTGCAAACGTTTCCACTAATTCCTTCATAGTGCTTCCCAATTAAGGTCAACCTTCTAGATGACCTCTTCCTTGGTCCATATTCTACAAGGTAACTGTGCCCTGTAGAGGGTCTATTCGTGAAGCAAGTAACTCTGTTTAGATTCCAATCCTTTATAATCATATCAATTGTTCCAACGAGATATGGGAGTAAGACTTTTTGCTCGAATTTCCGACGATACGGAGCGTTCTAGGGTAAGGCATTAGAGAATCACTTTAGGAAAGATTTAAAATTTAAAGAAGAACAACACCAACGCTTACGATCGGGGGTGATTATGCAGACTTCTTTGTCTACAATCTGCTGCATGTTTATCACTTCATTGTGGTTGGATCTCAAGTGATTTAACACATAAGATTTCTTGTAGCTGATCTTCTATGCTTCTTAATACATCTTTTGAGCAATACCATCCTTTAAGTTCGACCATGAGTTCTTCCTATGAATTCTTCATTATTATCGACCGTATCGATTCGAACAAGTTTAGGACTTTATCAAGGTGCTCGCTAGCACAAGAAGGTTAACTACCACTCTAATAACTTATCGTATAGTTCGAGATTGTATTCTACTTCAGATCTTCGCGCTCGAATCACGAACTTATCACTCAAGTAGTAGAGGTCTCCGAGTAGAGATATCTTACAAGGTTTTAAAGTTTTCCGCATCGGCTATCACGCGTTTCCAAAGATGAGGGTTATGCTAGAGGGCTTAAGGTGAGTAGCACTACTCGTTAAGAGAATAAATCGAGAATAGAGGTGAGTGGAAAAATCAGGGATCCACTGAAGTTGTACATTCATATTTTTGTTTTGAAATCTCGAAGGTTAGTTTTTCTTGGCAAATATCCCTGGCACTTGAGCATTTATCTCCGAAGAATCTGAATTTTAGAACGAGGATTCATTTCCTGCGTAGCCTGATGCTCAGAAATTTTACCAACAACACGGTCAGTTAAAAGCATGGTTAAGATAACTCAACTTAAGTTTCGAGTGAAGATTGTCATTAGGTTACTAATGGTTAAAATGATGAAAGATTTCACGAGCATAGTATTAAGAAAGGTGATTATCAATCATAATCAGAGCTGATACCCGGGATATTCTTTTGAGTAGGTGGTTCCATTACAATGAATAGGTATAGAGAAGTCATATTCCTTAAGGACTTTAAGAAAATAATCAGAGGAATTCTAGAATCCGGAAGATCCTATGAAGTGTGAACTACTAAGAAAGAAAGAAGTGACAAGTCTTCTATGTCATTGACTACAAAAGGCGTTTCTCGGAAATTTATTACTCCGGTGTGTTCTCCGTTGCACAAGCCTTGTTATGAAGTCTCCCACTATGTCGGGAAAACTTTGAGGAGTTCAATGTTGGGTAGGAAGAAATTTTCAGGCATCGCTAAAAATAGTATGGCTAAAGTACACGCATAACGAGGTGAAGTGCCATACTCAGCACGAGACCAGTTAAGTTTGAGAACATCATTTAATGATCTTCAGAGTCTGATGGTCTTATCATTATAATTCCAATAGGAGAGTAGAATAAAAGAAAAGAGAAGAAGAGAAATGAATAGTTACTGCAACATCGTCCTTGATAGCTCTTCAAGTGTCAAATGGTTTTCGCCCAGCATGAAAGTTTTGAACCTGAAATCATTGAATATATTCCAAATATTTGTGTTTATTCTTGTATTTATTGGTTCTTTAAGTGTTATTCATAGATATTAGTTTACATGACAGGGCCCACCAAAATTCAAGTGTACCTGTAAATTCACCATTACGTGTGCACCTGTAATCATCAATTTACCTTACACTATCATTCTAGTCATTCCCATCATAAGTTCCAAGTTTTATGTATTTAGGTCCTGGAGTTAAAAATTTTCATTTAGTCATCATCTGTAATTAAGCACACTTAGATTCCAATTATGCTAATCATTCAAGTTAACCCAGAAATTGTTTCAAAGTAAGTTTCAGCAAATCAAGCAATAAATGAGCATTCAGGTACATGCTATCCTAGGGAGCATAACAAACAAAAGGCGTCATGGTTAATATCTTATCACTAAATTCCAACATGTATCATCTTACAAATGAGGCATATAAGCAAGTATCATCATTTCAACAAGTATCATTATAGCAGTTGTCTCATGTAACGACACAAGTCGTATCGAGTGTATAGCTAACAGCAGTTGTTTCATATAGTGACAAAAGTCAACTTTGCAATTATATAGGTTTCTCTCCAGGATTTAAGTCCTAATTTATATGCACACCATTGGTTTCTAACATTCTTAGTACTTGACATTCAGTAGTCCTAATAGTCAAGTCCAAATGATTCCATGCCCTCTTGGTTTACTCGGGTGCACCTATCATAGGTAATACCCTAATGTATCAAGATTTCTTATAGGGTAGAAAATTCTTAATGGGATATATGAAATCCTTAAGGTATCCAGGTTAAAGAAGGGTGTTCTTACGGAAACCTATTCTTGCTGCAAATTTTGGATCACTGGATCATGAAAACAACCTACTAGGCTGGTCTTATTTATGGTTACAGCTTAGGTATTGCAAAGCAAACCCATATTTCTACACCATTGGTTCAGCAAAGCTCAGAAGAGTCATCTTACTAAGGTGGTCCTATGAGGTTCATATGGTTGTAGTTTAGGTCTCGCGAAGCAGACCTACTTCGCTACAACCTTTGGCTCTGATACCAATCTGTCACACCCCGGGCCCAGAGGGGCGGGACGTCACGATTAGTAAACAACAACCAAAATGCCGCGGAAACTAAATGTTTAATACAATACAACTTTCAACATTTACATCAGAATATTGGCTTTGTTTCAATTTACAAGGTGCCTAAATCTACAGTCTATAGATGTCATGATCAATGTTTTGGTAAAGGTTTCTTGATGCTTCAGTAACTAAAGCTTCTAGGCTCGACTTTTGTCTTCAACACCTACTCTATAACTTAACTATTCTCCCTAGCTGTACCTAAAGACATGCTCAAAAAGATTTTATGTCAACATAAAATTGGTGAGTTCAAGTACTTAAAGTTTAGAAACAAAAGTCTCTTTGGAATCCATTAGTTGACTTTCAAGTCATAAGTGCTTAAAGTCTTTAAAACAAAAGGGACTCTTGAAGTCCACAATTTAAAGTTTAGAATCAAGTGTGAAAGCTTATGAAAAATCTCATTTGATTTTTGAAAGCATCATTTTTAGTATCAATCATGGTGGGGTATCACAATCAACCCTGCACTCGGTCCCCGGTTGGCCTCTTCTAAACTTGTGTTTAACCGGATATTCCCGAAGGAAGGAACCAAGCCTCAAAACAGTGAACCATACCTGCCAGGATGGTTCACCATAGTTTCTTAATCAAAACCTGTTACATGCCACATACGATCCCTCAGGATCTCAGTGGGGTACCTCCCAATAGCGGGAGCCACTGTGTGTGGGGGATTCCCCAAATAGATCTATCCACATAAAACAAGCGGTTCATAAAATAGTTAATGATCATGATATAAGTATCAGCATGTATCCATAAGTCCCACATACAAGCATCAAGTAAAGCACATTTATAGTTCATAAAACAACAGAGCATGCTTCATCCCAAAACAATAGTAAAAAGGGATCACTAGAACCCACCTGGTATCCTTATATAATTTCAGAGCTTGATAAAGGAAAGTGATGATCACCAACAAAGCAATCCTAACTAGAACATATAAGATTCACGTTTAGAATTAGCACGATGTTATTACATGCGTGCAGTTGAGCTCTTTAGTTAAATTAATGTTGGTGATTAGTATCCTTAACTTCTTGTGTATTTGTTAATTGTCATGAATTAACTCGTGTACATTAGGTTAGTTAATGCATTTAATCAAGAATTGAGTCTTAGCAGGAAGAATGTAGAAAATCAATTTATATCATGGATTCCAAATCTTTATAAATAACTTGCATTAACGATGTAAGTAATATATAATGTTTTAAGCGATGATTATAATGTTCACGTTTATATCATATTTGTTAACTTGGTTGACGCTAAATAATCCAATTGTTGATGATAGCTGATGATATTTTGTATAAAAAGAGTGTTACAATTAATATTTATTTCAATAACAATGAGATGACCGACAATTAATAACAACACGACGATGGATCATTATAGCATTTTAGGTCTTTTATCTTAAATAAAACTTGTAGATGCCGGTTAACCAAAATATCTATTGTATATATATATATATATATACAAATGCACAATCGTATTTGAATGTATTTTACATCTCTAAGTCTTGTAACGATTTAACCTGACATGAAATCAACTTATTTGTTTAATCAATAACATGCTATAACCATTTCCCAAATGTAATGTTTTATATATTTTATCTAGGTTAATTTCTAATAAAGTATCGTTGCTAAGCAAATCTCGATCCAAGCCATCTATTTTAAATCAAATATTTATAACAAGTGACGTTCATTTTCATTTATAATTCACATATTTTATAATTTATGCCTTTTATATAATTAGAGCTCAATAACACGTACGCAAATTATAATTTAATTTCAAATGCGTTGCACGTGCGATTTTACCTTCCACACGGTCATATATTCTAACCCACTCGTTTACGCCTTGATTTAATCGCGTTCCCGTTCCGTTGACCGCTCGTTGACCCCATTGACCCAAGCCTTACTTTGCCATCCTAACACTTCCGTTTCCATAATCGACGACACTTCCACATTCATCATCATTGATCAACATCACTATGCCATCACTTAAACACCATCACAACCAAACTTGAAAAACCACCACCAAAAATCATAATCGCAACCATCTTTACCATTATCGTTATTCACCACCACAACCAACGACCTACATCACCATTGTTGCTACAAAATCAACACCCACAACCATCATTAACTACTCCTAAACGACACTACTACCGCCATCTTCACCGTCTACCATAGCCACTACGATCGACATCTAACACCACAACCGACACATGCACAACTATCAACCACCCTCAATAATCCCAATCACCACCACATCGACATTTACAGCCCTAACCGACACCTAATCGACTACTTTGACCGCCTTTAACCAACTCAACAGCCCATTTCATGGACACAGCCACATTGGGCAGCCTTCGGGTGCCCTAAATCGACCACCACCGTCCGTCATAACCATCACAACCATCGCCGACTGTCACCACCATCGCGCCAAGCTGCAACCGTCACCTTTTGCTTCTAGATCCAAAATCATCGCCGCCTACAACCCAACAGCCAACCACACCAACAGAACCCACCATCGCAGCCGCAAAACCATAGCCAACACACCAACAGCCACGACCAACACAGCATTCGAACCAAAACCCAGCTGCCGCCACATTCTTTGCCTCCTAACTTTCAATCTGCTACGAGTTATAAGGTGAGGCTACCACTATTGGAAAGATCTCGCCGAGATGAAGAAGTGCATGGGTGGCACTAGCTGCCACTCGCCGCCAGCCGCCGGCTACGGCGGCCGGAATATCGTCGGAACCCTAGCCGCCACACCTCCTTCTCTCTTCCATAACTTTCTCTTTGATGCGAATCAGAAGAAGCCACCACCGCCATCATGTTCGTCTTTCCGATAGCTTCGATTTGATATATGGTACTCGCCGGGGCGTCGCCGGAATCGCCGCCGGTGGCCGAAACTTCACCGGAGTTCGCAAAAGGAGGAGGGTTGCGGCTCTCTCTCTCTACCAGCTTTGTTTTGAATGTGTAAAACCCTAAAATGGGGGAATATGTTGCTTTTATACTAGGGTTAAATGATGGGTTAGAATACGGGTCGGTTCGTACACGTTTGATTAAGTTTTCGCGCAACGTTAAACTTTTCTTTTCCTGTTAGTTTCGGTTATACAAAACGTTATAAATATTCCAAGATTATAAATTTTATCGTATTAAAAACATATCGAATAATTAAACGAGGTTGTACATTGACGCGTAACTAACACGTTTAACGGTTTTACGCGTTTTTATCGAATGAGCGTTATTATGATCCTTTTAGTGTCAAATTATATGCAATTAAGTATTAAAATGATATTTTGAGGATTAACTTCCCATGTTAGTCACGTTAAAACCTTATCTGACGAATTCTCGGGTTTGACCTGATCGTAACCCGGTTCGCGTCACGGTCGCGTTTCGGAACGCATTTATTCCGGATAACGTATCACTCACCAATTTAATATGATATGATAATAAACAATGATTAGATAATTGTTTACGGAGTTACGAGGTTCGGTCGACGTATCAGATGACATTTAAATGCCGGTGAAAACCTGTATTCGCGTTTCAGTTATGAAATTCCGTTGTTTATGCATGATTGATGAAAAATCTTTTAGCAAGCATTATTTACTTTATTGTTAAGATCAATAATGATTACTATGGGATGACAAGCCATGATAATAATTTCTGAATGAATTCAGACGTTAGAACGCGTTAGATTGCCGGATTTTACCCGGTATGGGTTCCGAATCTGTTTTTAATTTGGATCTTTTCATAATTATTTCAAATCACATAATAATTTATTGTTTCATGGTTTCGCATTTAATTAGTTCGTAAACATGCATATGGGCCTTAAATGGGCTTGTTATAAGTTCGGGCCCTTATTGGGCTTTTTGGGCCCAAAAGGCTAGTTTCGTTTTGCAAGGTTTCTTTGGTAAGCCCAAATCAATCCGGACCTTTATTGGGTCCTATAATACATTAGGTTTTCTAATTGGGCTGGATTTCAGAGGTGTTAGACATGCCTTGAAGGTCGAATGATTTGGTTTCACGTATATAATAACTTTTTTGATTCATTGGATATAATTCGGAAGGCTAGTAATAAAAGTACTGCTTGTAAAAAAGGCGATTAATTAATATTTTTATTAGATGTTTAAAAACCGTTGAAACATTGATTAATATTGTGGATTATAAGGTTTCGTTTTCAAAATCATAAAATTAGTTGTTAATTAACTAGTTATACTTGGACCACAATAGGTGGGCTATTCACCTTGAAGGTTCTGATTTAAATCATTTTCATTTTAGTTGAAACCATTAAACACATTAATTGAGTCCACAACTTTGGTTTCGTTTGCAATAATTAATAAATAATAATCAATGTACCATCATTTTTTCTTTTTTTAACGACAAATGTACGACCTTGCTTTGAAGGATAGATGCTATCTTAATCAGGTTCACATATCCGTTTCCCAGCCGGAACCGCACCCCTAACCCCTTCAGGAGGAAACTCATTGCTAAGAAAACCCTCCGGCTGAACTCTAAGCACTTTTTGCTCAGAGTGAGACTTGAATATATTACTTCTCTTTTATTTACATATCATAGGTAACTCACCTTAACCAGTTAGGCTAAGGATCATTGGTTCATTGTTGCTCATTTAGTTTGTCGACCTGAAATGGTAGTTCTAGAAAAATTTGTTTTCAAATTAATGCTAAAGTCATTTGAGTAGTCACAAAGTAGCATTGGCTCGGCTTTAGTCACCATAAATCGTTAGTATTTCTATGAAAAGGTAGATAAAAACAACTAGGTATATTTTATAACCTAATTAGGTTTCATAATCGTTTCCCTAACAAAATTATATTATTTTAAACAAGGTTTCATGGTTGTATTTATTAGGCGATATGCCTTTATATACGGAACTTTAGAAAAGTGGAAAAATGTGATTCAGATGGTTACAATAACCTTAATCCTTTTATTTAAAAATTTATATTATAGTTTAAAATATGGTTTTATAATTATATATTAAATCATATATACTAATTTTGAGAAATGATAAAATAATTGTTTGAAGTTAGAACGTAAGTTAGACACTTAGACTGGTTGCATTTTGTTGAAAATCTTGTGGCCCAATTACACAACCAGCCCATGAGCCCAATAGGTCCATTATATCACCTCTTAACTTTCTAGAGGTGACTGCTTTCATAGGGTGCAAGTCTCAATCCAAAAATGTTGAAACAAGATAAATGTCAAAAATATACAAAGTGCTCATACTATATTGAGTCTTAGTTTGAATTGGGTTCAGGTTTTGTTAATGTCTAGGGCCCAACCTAAACTAGCAAGATGTAACATTGGCTTAGGCCCAACCGCCCAAGGCCCAACTATAGTCACAACTCAACTCACAACTCACAAAGTCACAAGCATCTAAACTAAAAAGTAAACATCTATATAAGATGAATTGATGAAATATTTTGCATTTGTAATGCAATTTATTCATATAAAAAAAGAATAGGTACAACAACATGGAGTGGATATGAAGTTGGATGAGACATGTTCTATTTTGCGACCAGCTTACGTGCACGGTTATTCGCGCCTTTGACTCGACTGTTCAGCTCATCAACGTCCTCAGAAAGATTATCAAGAGCTTTGTTTTGCCTATTATCCATCAAATTTAATTTCCGTTAGAACAAAAAAAGTATCATGTCAAAACATGTAACATTTGATATGGATTGGTTTGGGTTAGGTTAACACACATCAGTTTGTGTCCAAAATATTGAATATTTTATAGATAGTTAGTTTGTCAAATATTATTACAATAACTATATTAGATTTAGGAGTTTTTTTGCATTAAAAAGATCATTTTGGATGACTTTTGACATGTAAAACCTGTTTAATCCATTACATTTTTAGCTATCTTTTTAATTTACCTGTTTGACTATTTAGAAATCAAACATAACCAGAATTGTGATCTCGACTATTAAGCCAAAAAGAAAAACTGACCTGTCGAGTTCAGATCCCATATCGCTAGCCATTCCCTTGAGATCACCCAATACACTGCTTAAATCATCAAGTGCATCATCTTGTTTTGCTTTCTCCAACTGATTCAAAAAGAATTATAAAGATCAAATAAAGATTCAAACGTATCAAAAAGACAAATACATTAGCTCGTATACGCAAACGGTTGATGGAACATGGCTCTAAACAACACATACCTCAACTTTTTGCATGGCATCCTTTGGTTCACTAGAAGCTGCTTTAGAGGCCTTCTTTGCCTTACTTCCATGATCCAAACCCAACTTCTCTCTTTGCTCCTTGCCTGCTTTCTTTTTTGCTTTCCAGTCCTCTAATGAAACCGAACACATCACATTAATATACAGGTGACAAAATGAACGGGTTAAACAGTTGGGTCATAGGTCTAACCCGAGATGTTTTGGTATTGGCTTCAACTTTTTATAAACAATTAGTGTGTAAAATATGATTAGCAAAACTAAATTATTTTAGTGGTAACGTGTTTGAACAAAAAGATTCTTGTTACTATTTTATTTACTTGCTTGATGTCTTAAAAATAAAACATAATTCAAATCGACTGATTTATGTAGATGACGAGCGACATAGAGTGCAAACCTTTTGGTTCTGGCCCTTTAATTTCTTTGCCCTTTTTTGGCTTCCAAGTCATGGAAAACATGCCTCCAAGGTTCCCTAACATCTTTTCACCCTGTAACGTTTATTCAACAAAATGTAACAGATGTAAGATGTTTATTTAATAAGACTTTGCTTTGATGTTCTAAAAGTAACTTTATATGTCTAGACCAGAGAACTAGATCACATTATTTTTATCAATATATTACTATTGTAAGTATAAAAAAGAGAGAGTTTCAGAATTCCTTTCAACTTTCCTTCCTAAACAGTTTCTTCACTGTTTTGCTATGTCTTTCATAAACAATATCTTTTTCTCTTTTAAATGTATACAGTATAACAATAAAAACGTGCTAAACTTTCAGTGTAATGTAGTATTTAAACATTTTGTTAAAAGAAATTATGAGGTAATGTAGTATTTAAACATTTTGTTAAAACAAATTATGATTTCAACCAGTTTTTATAGCCCCTTCCAACCGGTCCCACCAACGAACCAGAGCGCAACTGCTTCAATAACTGTTTAATTTCTAAAAGATTATGAAAATTTGACCTTGCTTAAATCTTTTTCCATGTCAGCAGCCTTCTCATGGGTCCTGTGAATCTGCTCCCCTTGAGCATGCAAAGTATCAAGTGTCTTATTTGCATCCTCTCTAATATCCTCTGCTATTTTCAAGCAATTATTTACACTTTTGGTAGTTTCTTCAGCTTGATCAACAGCATAGCCCTCTAATTCTTGAGTAGACATGTTGTCAAGTTCGGCTTTACTCTTCGGTTTCTTTTTAAGTGTTGAAGTTTTCGCCTTTCCAAAAAAATCATCGTCGTCGTCATCAAAAGGGTTGCTTGAACCCTTTTTGGAGTCTGGCACAGGCTGAGAAGTTGTTTTTTTAGCAGGTGCATCTTTCTTATCTGTTTCGGCTTCCTTAGCCGGGGCGGGTGTAGCTTTTCTAAACCCAAACATGTTTCTAAGTTAGATTATATCTATAGCCTAAAGCTAGATTCTTCAATAGTGATACCTGAAAACTGGCAAGATAAATTTGCACTAGTGAGAAAAATATGTCAATTCTAGACTTGAAATGAGTCAATTATACAATATTATTTACTAAACTTTGGCTTTAAAAGTGCTATGAGGCGTTTGGGTCCCAAATGCGGAGGCGTGAGGGGAGAGCTTCATGTATGCGAGATGTTAGTTGCATCTGTCTTATTTGTGTTACATAGTAATCTTTTTAAAAAATAAAACATGCATAAACTATCGTAATATGTTTTTTTTGCTCTCGCTGACATTATTAAAAATAAAACATGCATAAACTATCGTAATATGTTTTTTTGCTCTCGCTGACATTATTAAAAAATAAAACATGCATAAACTATCGTAATATGTTTTTTTTGCTCTCGCTGACACTAAATGTGACTAATTTTGAGCCATATGTGCATGAAGCACCTCCTTAAGGCCCTCTACGCGCTTCTCGAGACTCAGGTGTGTGCTATTTAAAACCAAGTTGGTAGATGTAACTATGCAATTGTGTTCATTAAGCAACACATGCAAGCAAAATATACTCCTCTACCATAATGAAATGAAATTATATCTTTTGTTAGTGATTCAAATTCTAGGTGAATTTGGGGCAAATCATTCAATGTTGTATCTTCAATTGCAACAATAATCAGCTTTAGATGTTGAACATCAAATAAATCCTTTTGATTTAAAAACCAATTAATATATGTAATTAACGAATTCTAACTTTCAAAAAGAAGTTTGAATCAAACAAATGCTTATTGATGCATACATTTAAGCATAACTTCACACACAATCCCAAGAACACACACTAAACAAACAAGATAAATAATCAAAATCACCTGAATCTGAAAATTAGGAGCAATATACAGAAACAATTAAGTAACGATTATCCTCCGACCGATCAAATTATTTTATAGGTAATGGCGTCGGAGGGAGAGAAAACAGTGAAATGGTCTTCTCTCCGATGAAGAGATGAAATGAGAAATGTATGAGATATTTAGGTTTGAAAGTTGGGGATTATGAGGTTGAGATGAATTGCATAAAAATCACAAAGATAATTTGAGAGGCATTGCGAAAATTCATGTTTGCTTCAATAAAATTTGTTTGTTCGGCCATATTTAATATTTGGAGAATAGACCGTTTGTGTTCATTTTGCATGGTATGTAATTTTAAAATAATATTACATGAATTGTTTCTCCCTTTTATTACTTTGGTATACTAATGAAGGGCAAACAAATCTTCATACATCTTTGATCTTTCAATATCCGTCATATATAGTGTCGTAAATACCTTAACTAACCAAAAAGATTAGTCAAATCGTAATTGTGTTGGACATATAACCTTTCAAAAGTTATGGACATTAGATCTATAGTAAAAGTGAATCATGACCCTTAGCTCTATTATGAATCCTAAAACAGCCTTTAGTAAATCATTCAAAAAAATCATATGTCAAAAGAATATTATTACTTTTTTTATGTTTTAGTTGACGATAAGCACTTTATTGTAGCAAAAATAAGTTACTTTTTTTATGTTTTAGTTGACGATAAGCACCTTATTGTAGCAAAAATAAGTTTATATTTTATGTGATCATCGTATTACGTTTTGTAATTATCAAATGATATTCATAACTAGTGACAATTTTAAAATTTGTCAAGATGTCTCATTCATACAATATTTAAAATTCTAAAAAATATGAGAATTCTATGCCACTTATGTAATTTATGTTCTCGACAAACAAAATTACGGTTGGGGACATAATCATATTTGAATTGAAACAACATGTGTGCAAAAGCTTGAGAAGCAAACACGTATCTTGCTCATTATACATGTGTTTGACATGATAAAAAATGTACGTATGAAGAAAACAAAATAATTTATGTGTGTATATATTGTTTTTTTGTAACTTTTATCAACTAGACGCATAATGAGCACTAGATATGTACATAGCCACGTGTCTTGTACGTTCTTTTTAGAAATAATTTCTAATCAAGATCAAAATCGGAGCTAAAGTTGATGCAAAAATTATACGAAAAGATAACAAAAAGGCTTAAAATTGTAGAGACTGTAAAAGAGAACTGTGTGTATTATATGAAAGCATGTTTCGATTTCAAGTTTTTATTCCTCTTTTGAAACACAAAGTCACCCCATCAGCATATGATGAGAATACACTAATACAGAAGTTAAAAGAACAAAAAAAAAACTTTGAAGTATCTTTTAAATTTTGATCACGTTTAGAAAATTTCTCTAAAATTAACATGACGCAGACAATTAAAATATGCATTATAAGGAAGGTTTTCTACAGAATTCTTATATTTTTTAGAAAGTCAAGGCAACATAAAGATTTGAAATAATCATGGTAAAATAAAATATAAACATAAAAAAAGATTTCGTACCCCTTGTCTTTAAGATTTTATGCATATAGTGAAGTTATTGTAGTTTTATAAGATAGTTTTTTAAGAAGTGTAAAAGGGGATATTCACCCTTCGATTGCTTAAAATATATGAATTTGCGGTAAAATTATAGTTAATGTTAAGTTAATTTTGTATTACGGAGCAATATATAAAATGCAAAAATAGAAATTATATGACTTAATTTCTATATTATATTTTAAGTTGGAGTTAATTACATACACGATCGATCCATGTAATTTGAGTAAAACAGTTTGTTTGGGTACTAGTAAATTAAGCGACAAAATCATTACTGATTTTTTATTTTGTGATAAGTTTAGATATTAAGATTAACTTTCGTTAATTGTATTTAATTCTTTTACTAAATTATAATTAAATGTTAGTAACCAAATCTGTTTATTGTGCTAACCTTTCTGTAAAATCAGGACGAAAAATTAGTTTTAATACTTAAACTTGTACCAAAATAATATTACTACCCAAACATGTTATTTTATTTCTTTTTTCTTAGTTATTAAACTTGTTATTTGCTCAAACCACAACAATCATCTTTGTAATTAACTTTAAAGTTAATCAAAATAAGTTTCGACCAAACTTTTTAAGTTTATAAATCTTTAAAAAAGTTAAGAGTTATTTGTTATTTAAGTTCATATGAGTTTAATTATATAGTAAATTACACTTTTCCTCCTTTAGTTTTATATAAAATTTCAGGTTTCGTCTTTGAAGAAAATAAATTATAGTAAACATTTCTAAATTTATTTTTTATAATAGTCTACATCAGTTCCTCTAAAGAACATTAATTGTCCGTTAAAACCCGTCCCACACCTCTTCTTCTCTCGATCTATAGTTCTACACCTCTCTTCCTCTCTCTCTCTCTCTCTCTCTCTCTCTCTCTCACATAGAAAAAACACAAGCATCATCCACCACCACCACAACATCCCTTACTCTCTCTACTCTTACTTTACTATATACTCTATAACAACCCTAGTTTTTGAGTCTTAAATTTTTTTTTCAGAAACCTTATTCGGTCACATCTTGACACCAAACATTGTCTAGGAGCCCATGAATAGGGTCCAATGACATTGGGCTTAGAGCCACATCAATATACATACCTAAATGGGCCTTGGCCCATTAAACCCTAATTGGACCATTGGGCCATGAACTTAATGGGCTTCGATCCACCTAACTAATATGGGCCAATAGACCAACATATGACTATGAAGCATGATGAACCGATCAAATGGGTCTCGGCTCAGGATTTATAAGCACAACACGAGGAAGTAGGAACGATAGCGGTAATGGAAGCTTCATTGAAGTAAATATTGATTCGTTCAAGTTGAAAACCGGAGGTGGACCCACTGTACCTTTCGATGTGATCACTATTTCCAGTGAAAACCCGTCCCTCTTTTCCCTACCTGTAAATCGACTAGTAGTGTACCCTAACGATCTTGACCGTTATTCCAGGTGATTTATTGAAATTGAACATGGTGGCGATCGATGGTGAAGATCAATGGTTGATAAATAAGAAGAAGTAAAATATAGATAGCAGAGAGATCGCGAAGAGAAAGTAAAGAGAGATTGAGAGAGATTTTTATGTATACTTTGTTTTATTTTTTTGTATATATATTATTATATTTATTATGTAAATAGGTAAAATGACTAACCTGTCTCATGTGCAATGTACATGACTGGACTTAACTGAAAAATTAAGTTTTGTTTTATAAAATGCAAATTGTTACAAACTATTAACATAAAGGATGTTTAGTATTATTTCTTTTGTTTAAAGACAAAACTTAGAAAATTTCTATAAACTTAAATGACCGGAACTGTAATTTACTCTTAATTATATTATTTGGAAAACAACATTTTTAGTAAAGTTAATATGACATGCATCACACATGGTGCATAAAAATAATACATATTAGAAAGTGGACATATTTGTGATTTGATATACTATTTTTTAACAAAGACAATCTACACATCTATTTATTTATATTATTAAAGTAAACTAATTTTTAATTTATTTTATATTAAGATTTAAACTCTAATAGTTTTTTAAAAATACAACATTCTTTGCCATCTAGCTTTAACTACAATGACAAAACAATCGTAGCATGAGTATTTAACGTCACTCATTCTAATATTAAATCCTTGACAAAAACGCTTAAAAACGTTTAACTATGAAGTTTTGATGAGATCATGTGGATTAATGATGGTATGATCACAACTTCTTGTTTCTTAAAGCTAATCATGGGATGAAGTCAAAGACATAAACATGTCAACATCTTTCACTTTCAAAGATTTCCTTAAATAGTGGTTTTAGATTCAACAATCTTATCACCACTAACTTTATGATGATGAGATAATACCAACTATAGTATTAGTGGTGCTTCTAATCATCATTTCAACAAGGTTCATTGTTCTTACCCCTTAATTTATTTACTTTCATGAATGAATGATGGTTATTACGTATATTTCGTGTCGGCAAACTTAAGGTTTGTTTTTGTACATCGATGCTTTAGGTGCACCAAATAAAGCAACAAGAATCACGCTACAATAAGCTATATTCGATATAGTATTATTATACAATTCATGTCTTTATCCCAACATATTTTAAGAGTACTGTTTAGTGAATGTGGGGGTGTTAAACAAACAAAAAAATCCAAAATTTGTACCGTATCAAAATCGAAAAAATAAAACAGTTTTAAAATTTTATCCATATCGGTTCCTATCCTACATTATTCAGTTATGGATCAGTATCCGATATACAAAAGTTTCCTCATTTGAATTGGTTCGGACTTCAAATAGGGTCCTAAAATTTTTAAATTCAAATAAAACTATCCGAATTAATCGAATAGTTATTATCTCAACTGATGGATGCACCTAAGTGAATGTGGGTTTTAAATCATGACGTTATGGTATGAGTTTAAAATTACATATGGGATTCTATGTTTTAGAATCGTTAACTTTTCTCGCTATTGCTGCTTATGGGTTAACATTTGGATCGGTATGGGATCAAAATGGAATATCAAATCAAAGATTGTAATGAACAATTTCAGTTAGACCATACTCTACTAGAAAATCAACTATTACCAACAAAACAACACTAAGCTTGTTTTTTTAGTAGTTTTTGATGGATAGACGACCGAAATCCAAAAACAAAATAAAAAAATCTACAAAATTATTCACTAATCTCTTGGCTCATAAGTCATCGTTAGATAGTCTAAACTAAGAAAAAATTAATTCCAGATAGTATTTGGTCTCTAGCTTTTGAGTTGATGTTGGTTAACCATTGTTGCGATGACAATAGCCATCAGTAACCTGCCATAACTGCACTCTATAAACAACCTCATCCCCCCTCTAGTTTTCGCATTCATGTTCATCGATATATGCTTCAACTGATCAGTAATCTTTAACGCCTTCTCTGTTTTCATCGATGTTTAATAACCGATATATAATCTTTTGTTAAGATTTTACAGAATAAAAAGCTAAAAAGTATCTCATGTCACACGACTTTTACCCTTGATTGTACTATGGTGGATATGAAAACCAAATATGCATAGGTATTCAGTGTAATTATGTAAAAACTAATGGGCCACATATTAATAATTATATAAAAACCAATGCGGCACATCTCACATGCATCGAATGTAATTAAGAAAAATATTAGTATTTATCTTAAGCTTTAAACACGTATGTTAAAAAAAACTACTTAGAATTTATCTTGTAAGAATGAAGTTTTGATCACTTTAGGTGTAGTTAATTTTGTTAAAATATTACTCTACTATTCAAAGTGCTTTTATAGCGAGAAGAAATTTTATTATTGATCCCATAATACTATACGAAATGGTATTATGGTCTAAAGCTGCAAAAAAGAAGATGATGTTTTTCAGAGGAGACTTTGATAACGTATTCGATACTCTTAATTGGTCTTTTTAAGAATCTCTTATGGAGCAATGGAATTTCCTTACTTATAAAGGGATAAGATTAAAGAATGCATGTCATTGGTAACATCAGCTTTACTAATAAACGGTTATTAACTTTCAACAACACCAAATGTTGTGTAAACGTTTAAAGTTTACATTTTGAAACCTAAGCTGGGCTGCATGAAAAAAGCCCAGATAAAACTTTCAAAATTTATTAACTTCAAATATTATTGTAATTAGTTAAAGTATAAAATATGATATTTTATTTTTTTTTATTTTGGATTTAATGTATTATTGTTATTAGTGTAATTATGAGTATACCGTTGCAACATGATTGTATATGTCTACATTGACGTACCTGCGGCGTGCTCAGTTCTATCTACGTTTTCAGGCCGTCATTTTATCTTTTAGTTATGCGGTTTCACCTATGCACACACATGCAATCCCGATGTGCTTGGGTGTAAATATTTAGCTAGTAAAGTGTTGAAAGACTTGAATTACATGGGTTTCAATATGCAAAAAAAGAATTTTAAGCAGATAAGATTGGGAACGGGTACATGTTTTTTTGGGTTGGGGAATCATACGGACAGTTTACAGTGACATATCTAGAATTTCTTTTTATGAGGGTCGGATAATTTTTTGATGGTCCATTGGATGGAATAAAAAAATAAATTATTGCGGTGCGATTTTGGTCGGGTCTTGTCCATTGGCTATAGCAAATATAAAATAAAAATTACTGTTGCTAATTTCAATTCCAGCCGACTTGTCGATCAATTTTTTAATCATAGAGACAACTGACAATTTAAAATGGAAAGTGTGCTCCACCGCTCCTTGTTGATCTGCGAGCCTGCGACGTTTCTGTCCACCACTCCATCGATGGTTTAAGATTAAAGTTTTTTTAGTGATTTAATTTAATGGGTTATGTGTATTGGTCAATTGCGTGATAAAAGTTGAAATTTAGGATTAAGAGTATTAACTTATTGGATAATAAGGGTTAAAACTCATGAGTTTAATCCAGTGGTCCAAAATCATGTTTTAATAAATTTATATTTGTTATTTTTTGTTATAACATATCGATTTATATTTATAAAACTCTTAAATTTTATATATTTTAATATCGTTGGTAATAAAAAAATATATCATTTTATATTTAGAAAATCAAGGGGGTCGTCGTCAAAATTTTTTGAGGAATTATCGGAAATATAACATATACAAGAGTATAATTCTTTAGGGGGTCGGGTGAACTCTAACCATTATGGTTGGATCCGCCCCTGACAGTTTATAATGTCATCGGTCAAAAGCTTCATAGAAAAGAGGTTGTTGAGCTGAATTGAATGTAACAACTTACGAATGGATTAATTGGATTCCTATAAAAGTAATTAAATTTCAATGGACCGGGTTTTCATTGGGTCCTCTACCTACTAATGAGGAATTAATAAAAAGAAATGTTGAAGTTTCAAACTCAACATGTTGCGTTTGCGAGAATCAGATAGATTGAAACGCTGGACCACATTCTTGTGGGGTATCGTTTAGTATATGTGTATGGAACAAACTTATAGAACGGTGAAGAACTGAAGATCGTATACCGCAAAGGGATACAACGATATAAATGCTTAAAAGGGTGGCCGACGTAGAGGGTAATAATCTTTTTTAAGAAAATATTTCAATCAATTACATCCTTCTAGTGCATATATACAATAGCATTCACACTAGCTTCCTCATCTCATTCTCATCCTTATATTACTATTAAATTAAAATGTTTGGTCGGTGGTGCATTTTCCTTTTTTTTTTAATTTTCTTTTGTTAATTTTGTTTGTGTGTTTTTTTTTGTTTGTGTTTTAATATGGTTTGTTTTGTGTGTAGGTTCGAGATTTTGGGATGATGTTTTTATATCTGGACACTTGTTTTTGATTTGTAGGGTTCGTTGATGTTTTTTTTCTCCGGGTTCGTGCTTTCTTTCTTTTTAAAAGGTTTGGTCGGTGGGGATTTTCCCTGTTTTTTTTTTTAAATTTTCTTTGTGTGTATATTTTGTTTGTGTGTTTATTTTTTCTTTTTTTTGTTTGTGCTATAATATGGTTTGTTTTGTGTGTGGGCTCGAGAATTTGGAATGGGGTTTTTTGTATCTGGACATGTGTTTTTGATTTGTAGGGTTCGTTGACGTTGTCTTTCTCCGGTTTCCTGCTTTCTTTCTTTCGTTATCGATACCCTGACGATTCTCGCTATTAATGTTTGGGTTTTCCTTTTGTTTGCTCTTTTTGAAGCTTTGATTTTCGTCGGTTTTCTATTTTGGACTGTATTGCTTTCTTACGGCTTTGATTTTCGTTTGTTTTGTGTATGGTGTTGGGCTTTGATTTAGTTTTTGGGTTCCGCATGTTCTGGTGTGTTATGGATTTGGGGTTTTGGTATGTTTTACTTTATGTATTTTACTGATTTTTATGGTTTTGAACAATCATTTTGCTTTTGATTTGGGTTACATTAAAACTCGCATACTCGCGGCAACGCGCGCGCCATAATTACTAGTTTACATTACAAACATTACTTTTTTACTCTATATTTTAATTAAGTAATATTTTTATATCATTATCATTTTTTTTCTTTAGTTTTCACTAATAAAAACTTTTAAAAATGTTAAAAAATGAGGCTGGTACAGTGTTTCCCCAAATATGGGGAATCGCGGTACAATTCTCATACATTTTTCACTCATTCACTCACAAGTTATAACCATTTACAACCATATACACACTCATATTAAAAAAAAGAAATAAAAATCTCTTTAGAGGTAGCAACTGGAGTATAAAAAAGGCGTTTTAGGACATCAAAACTGCATCTTTTATTTGGATAAATATAGGAGAAACTGGGATGTGTTAAATTCAAATACTTTCTGCGAGTTTCGAATGCTTTCTGCGAGTTTCGAATACTTTCTGCGAGTTTCAAATGTTCTTATGACTTTTCCATAATTGCTCTAGCTTTTTGTTTGAGTTTGTTTTATTTATGTATATACTAGGTTAGAGCCCATGTATTACATGAGTGGAATAAATAAAACATATCAAAATCATTAGTTTTTTAAATATTTTATTTTCTAAATTTAATTAGCTATTGGTGAAATAAAAATATAATAAATATTTAAAAGTTATAACAAAAAATAAAATCTAAAATTATTACTCTATATTTAAAGATAAAATAAGTCTAAAATCATATAATTTAGTATATATTAATAAATTATTAAAAAAAGAATATTTATATTTTAGATATTTAATATTTTAATTTACTTATTTAAAATAATTATCATTTAATATGAGAGAGACAATAAACATAAATGTTTATATATTTGTTTTAAGATATTTTAGTAAAAAAGGAAAGTCAAATTGATTATTTTTATAATTTTCGTATTTATTATGAGAGGGAGGCGGGAAAATGATTTTTCGGATATGCTAAAATGATGACACGTGTCATTTGATATGCTAGATTGATGACACGTGTCAAAAAAAACATTCTTTTATTATATGTTATAGATTGGTGTTACCGATATAAATATCTAAATAAATTAAAATTATAAGTTCAGGCCATTAATTTTAAATTATTGTAACATGACATGAATTTATATCTTTATAAATGCATAAATTTGAATGCGGGTATTGAAGTCTATCGATTAATGAGGGTAAGAGGGCTCGGGACTACTTTATTGTAATTTATGTTTGAGACAATTACAAAAGTAGTTATATTTTAAATGAACTTAACAATGTTATTCATATTTTGTGAATCTTACGTAAAATTATTGTAAACTAACCAAACATGCTTTTAAATAAACATTGTTGAACATCCGACCCATTTCAATTTGTAACCCGAACTCGTTCATATTAGTAAATGAAATCTACTCGTTGAAAACACATTAATGTTGTCATTTAATTCAAATAATAATCATATATCTTTATAAATTTATAAAGTTATATTAGTATTATGAAGCTTAGTTATCAAATTTGAAAATAAATAAAATAACTTTAAATATTTTCAGGTTTTCAAAGATTTAACAAAAAAATAATAATAATAATACTAATAATAAAATTATTTTTAAAAACTTAACCCTAAAAGTTTTGGGTTAAAAGTGTAACATTTAAAACTTATTTTATGAAACTTTAACATAAAATGACAACAATGTAAACCATAGGGGCCAAAGTGTAAATTTTTTTAAACCCATCCCCCATCCCGTCGCCCCCCTTCTTCTCTCCGGCCACATTCCGACCACCCTCCGGCGAGCCAAAACACCAAAAACCACTCGATTTCAACCCAATTAAACACTCCCGACAATATCACGTGGGAGATTCGAACCTATGCCCTACTACAATTTGAAAATTTGAGTCGATTAGTGCGATTTAGAACCGACCCAACCACCCCACTAAAACCGATTCGAATTTGAATGGAAACATCGAGTAGTGGACTCAATCAACCAACCTAAAATTGCATAATCACAATTATAATAATAATCAAAGCATCAATTTAACATAAAATCGGTTCAATCACATACCAAATCGACCCGAACATTCAACAATCAAGTTGGAACCGTTCGAGTAGTTTAACATCAAATTACCCCTATAAATAGAGGGCAAACGCTTCTTTACTCTCACCTAAACTCTCTGCAACTCCAATTTGATCAAACACACACGTACACATCGATTCAAGATCGGGTTTCAACCGCGACCTGCTCGAACTCGACTCCATCGATTTCTAACATCTTTCGGGTAATTAAACACATCACCCTACTCGAAATCAGCTAAGGAAGCAAAGCCCTATGTTTAATTTCGTTATCATGATCATCTTGATGTTCAATTTGGATCAAAAGCGATCTAGGGTTCATACGGTTGGGGGTTAATTTGTGCTTGAGTTTAAAAGGTTTTGGAACCGAGAATAACCGCGACTGTATGCCTTGGTTCACCGGTTCCCAACTCAGAATCTAACCTTGAGGTCTCGGGTTCGACCCCGGGCACCCTCATATATTTTTTTAAAGGTTTTTCAACCTTAATAAAATTGTAGAAAATTTTTGATATATATAAAAATTATTTCTATAAACTTCAAATATTTTAAAAGCCGCCAAATATTTTCTGTAAATTTTCTAAGTTTACATGAATATATTTTTATTAATAAAATATTTTTACAAAGATTGTTCTTGAATAATTTCTTGTAAAAAATGGATTATAAATAATAACTACTCTATTTGACAAAGAACCCTAAACTTGTTTGTAAATTTTAAAAGTTTATAAATTATTATCTTTAATCAAAAGCATTTCAAAAGATAAACTAACAAATTAATTTTCTAAATTAATTATTCCATTGATCATTAATTATTTACTAATTATTATTTTCACTCTTTAACATATTAAGTTGGTATTTTAAAAAAAAATCACCAAAGATGATCTAAATCTTTCCAAATCATTTCCATTTCTTTTAGTCACTTAAATAACTAAATTTTAATTAATTAGCATATAATTAATTAATAAAATTAGTTATTTATTCTTCTCACACCTTAATAATCTAACAAATGGTCAAATGTATTGATATATTTATTTCTATTAATTTTCAACCATACTCACTCTAAATAAATTCATGTTATTTCAAGACATTCAAACTAAATAAATTATTTTATTTAAACTATCATTCAAAATCCAATGGAAACCCTAATACATTCCAAATTCTCAAATCACTATTATTCTAATTCGAGGCACCGTTCCTTAGGTTAATCATAAGGAAATCGTCGGCGCCTAATCTATCACATCCAAATTTAATCTCATCAATCAGGTGAGTATTCATAAACCCCATTTTATATCATTTCTTATTTGGAGGAAATCATGTGACCCAATATTCAATCGTGTTATTATATTGTTATTCGTTCTAAATTCAATTCAAGACATGTTATGTTATTACTTGCAACTATGTGAACATACTATGATAAACTGAACGGCAGTAGGAACCCTAATACAATCAATCAATCAATTCTGGTATCAATGGTAGATCTACTAGTTTGGATAACCCACCCCACATGAATAGTCGAGTGGTGATTGTGCTGGAGGCAAATAGTCAATCTATGGTGTATGTGTGCAAGTGTATTATTTGCAAAATGTCAAGTCAAGGGGTTTATATTGTGTCAGTTTATCTATATGCTCCGCTATTGCATTATAAGTCTTAACATTACCTTGTGAATTGGATTATTCTCAATCAAACAATCAATCTTTATGTATATCAAGCTGTGATTACTCACCAGCTAACTCGTTAGCTGACTTTATTTTCTCACATGATTTCAGGACATGCTGCATAGTTGGATTTTCTGCAAGCTTACAATTAGGACTTTTGGACTTAGTTAAAAATGAATATCTTTTGTGACTTCAACTATTGTATTTGCATATGTTAAACTCATGCTATCTTGTAATCTGATTTTAATATTATCTCCACTATTAGACGACCATGTGTTATGAACAATCAATCATCCCCTCGTCCGCTCTGATGATTCCGCCGTCGGTCAGGGTGTGACAGATTGGTATCAGAGCCATGGTTATAGGGAATTAGGTTATTAGAAACGGAATGACCTAGACTATAACTAAGACCTTACTTACGAGTCCCCTCGTACTTAAATGGGATTTTTACGTGCCTTACATGTTAGACACTCTTCTAGGTTAGGTGCTTTACATGGATATCCTCTTACTCTTGAACATGACTAATACACACCTAAAATTCCCAAAACATATACTAAGGCATTGGTGCCTAAATCACATGGTTTCCAAATTTCAAATTTCAAATCTCAAATCGATATTTATGGTTTTCAAATCTCATCAAAGTCTGTGTCCCACAACTGAATACATGCAATGCTGGAAGAGTGAGATGCCTGTATCTCGAGGTATTCTGTCTAGGCAAGGTACTCATATAAATCCAAATCAACCGATGGATCCGTTTACCTTACTTGGGAACCCTTGGGGTGAGTGTCCACTTATAGATACGCGTGTCTTCCGTAAAGTTATGGTTGACGTAACACTTTGAGAAGTCAACGCATTCCCCTTTTATTTGGAACCGAACGTTCACATCTCATTGTTATGTTGAATTATTTCCGTCATTGATCTTGTTTTCCTGGCTTAAACCATTCATGATTTGGTACTTATCACGTTTAACTCTGTTATCCTGAACTTCAACCTTAATCCCAGCAAGCATGATTTTCTCTTCCTGTTAATATTACATTGATGTAATTTGAAGTTTCTGAGTTTCTAGCCGATATTCTCTTCGTTTGCTAAGCCGGGCTTTGTAAAATCTTCTAACCGTTTTCTATTGTAAGCAATGCAAGAGTCCGCAAGTCAACTTAGGACTAAGGACACCCGTATCTCCTAGATGATTCTATCTCATCAAAATAGGGGTAACTCTCTTACTTTGGTGATGACTTCCCAGTTGCGATTATTGTTTTTATGAAATTTCATCATCAAGACAG
The DNA here is from genome assembly GCA_024085815.1 of Flaveria linearis. Taxonomy (NCBI): domain Eukaryota; kingdom Viridiplantae; phylum Streptophyta; class Magnoliopsida; order Asterales; family Asteraceae; genus Flaveria; species Flaveria linearis. The sequence goes on along the minus strand of CM044005.1, from coordinate 8,554,646 downwards.
AAGTGAACCTTTTACCTTGATGACCATTTCTCCTTCTTGTTATTACGAATTCGCATTTTGCCAGTGGAATTACCTCCTTGAGATAGGAGTAAAATTTCATATCTCGATGATGGTTTTTAATTTTTCTATTGTGTGTTTTATGAAATCCCATTCTCTGAATCGGGGTGATTTCCTTGTTTTGAGGACTGATTTCAATCATTTTCCTTTTGAACTCGTATTTCACGAATGAAATGACATTATCAAAATAGGATTGAATCCCGTACTTTGGTGATCGATGTTAATTCTCGATTGTTTTCTTGTTATTATGAAATTCAATCATCAAGATAGGCGTGGAATTCATACCTTGATGATAATTTCACCCGTTTAAAATTTTATGGATGGTATTTTACTCAAATGAAATGACCTCATCAAAGTAAGGAGTGAACTCTGTACTTTGGTGAAGCTTTTCATTTTGCTATATTTTGTTTCTATAAAACTTCACTACTAAGATAGGAGTGATTATCCTTATAAAACTTCACCACTAAGATAGGAGTGATTATCCTTACTTTAATGGTAAGTCACCTCATTTTATTTATGTGGATCCTAAACAAAGAGTTAAGATCCAACTCTCGCTTAGTAGTTAAGAGTCGTACTTTGGGAAATACCCCACCAAGCTAGGAGTGATAACCACATCTTGGTGACTATTCTTATTCCTTGATCTCAAACCTAGAAAGGTTTTAAAACTTCAATTGATAAGAAATACGTAAATAACTTGAAGGGTGAACACTGTTATCTGATTAATCGACGATAGTGTTCTAACCAGTCAAGCTAAAGCATGATTCCTGAACTCAAAAGTGGTCGTTGTCACCTTAGGGTAACCTCAGTTCCAATCCTGGAACATTTAAATTTTAAATCGATTTCTTCTCTCGTGCTTTTATGTTTTAATTTGATGTTTGATCTAGCTTTATGGAACCTTTTTATCGACCTTCATTCTGAGTTATCATCAAAACCTAATTGGACGATGATGACACTCTCAAAACAATCATCCGTACAAGATAAGGTCCTTATAAATCTATGCTTTCTGGTTATAGCAATGTACGGTGGTGTTCATGGGTTTGATGAACCGCATGTGCAAGCCGTACTTGGAAAGCTATTTGTGATTGCCTTTATTGTCGATATTCTGGATTATTTAAATCCTAATCCGATCATGAACGACATCCTTGTTTCACTCTTTACACTTAATTAAGAATGCAATTCCCATTATTTTGGATAATCTTTGAATTCCTAATTTTGAAAATCTCTAAACCTCTATCTTGACTGCAAGACTTGTTATTACATTCATTTCGATGTGGACAAAAAGGTCATGAATTTCCGCGATTGGTATTCATGTTTTGGCATAAAGGAAAAGTGAACATAGCTTGTTGTATGTCCAAATTGCCTCGTATTTCTTGATGACATAATGACATTTGGTGCATTATTGACTGACTGACTAGTTTCGCGCATTTCATGTTGACTCATGTAAGATAACGAGTCGAGAAATTGACTCGTACCTACCTCTAATAGTCAGTCGGCATGGTGTACCTTTAGATATTATCTCGGATCGCGATGGTCGCTTCATCTCTCGTTTCTGGAAAAGTCTCCAATCAGCTCTCGGAACTCAACTGAATCTTAGCACAGCCTATCACCCGCAAACCGACGGTCAGACTGAAAGAACAATACAAACCCTCGAGTATATGCTCCGGGCTTGTGTCATTGATTTCAGTGGATTGTGGGATTCTTATCTTCCGTTGATCGAATTCTCTTACAATAACAGTTACCATACCAGCATCCAGATGGCACCATTTGAGGCCTTGTATGGCCGAAAGTGTCGATCTCCCATCTGTTGGTCTGAAGTTGGTGAATCACAGATTACTGGTCCGGAATTGAAACAAGAAACAACCGACAAAATTCATAAGATCGGTGATAACTTGGTCGCTGCTAGAAATCGTCAAAAGCATTATGCTGATAAAGGACGAAGACCCATGGAATACAATGTCGGTGATCTCGTACTTCTTAAGGTATCACTTTGGAAGGGAGTGAATCGCTTTGGAAAGAAAGGGAAGCTAGCACCTCGTTACGTGGGTCCATTCAAAGTGCTCGAGTGAATTGGGAAAGTGACCTACAAGCTTGAACTACCCCAAGAACTCAGCAATATGCATCCGACGTTTCATGTTTCAAACCTCAAGAAATGCCTAGCCGATGAAAATCTCCACATCCCACTCGACGAAGTTCAGATTGATGAATCTATGCACTTTATTGAGAAACCTATGGAAATTATGGATCGGGAAGTCAAACAACTCAAACGCAGCCGGATACCGATTGTCAAGATTCGTTGGGAGTCTAAATGTGGGCCAGAGTTCACCTGGGAACGTGAGGACCAAATGAAATCTAAGTACCCTCATCTTTTCGTTTCAGCCTCCTCGTGATTAAAATTTCAGAACGAAATTTCCTAAAGCAGGGGAGACTGTAACATCCGACCCATTCCAATTTGTAACCCGAACTCGTTCATATTAGTAAATGAAATCTACTCGTTGAAAACACATTAATGTTGTCATTTAATTCAAATAATAATCATATATCTTTATAAATTTATAAAGTTATATTAGTATTATGAAGCTTAGTTATCAAATTTGAAAATAAATAAAATAACTTTAAATATTTTCAGGTTTTCAAAGATTTAACAAATAATAATAATAATAATAATACTAATAATAAAATTTATTTTTAAAAACTTAACCCTAAAAGTTTTGGGTTAAAAGTGTAACATTTAAAAATTATTTTATGAAACTTTAACATAAAATGACAACAATGTAAACCACAGGGGCCAAAGTGCAATTTTTTTAAACCCATCCTCCATCCCGTCGCCCCCCTTCTTCTCTCCGGCGACATTCCGGTCACCCTCCGGCGAGCCAAAACACCAAAAACCACTCGATTTCAACCCAATTAAACATTCCCGACAATATCACGTGGGAGATTCGAACCTATGCCCCACTACAATTTGAAAATTTGAGTCGATTAGTGCGATTTATAACCGACCCAACCACCCCACTAAAACCGATTCGAATTTGAATGGAAACATCGAGTAGTGGACTCAATCAACCAACCTGGAATTGCATAATCACAATTATAATAATAATCAAAGCATTAATTTAACATAAAATCGGTTCAATCACATACCAAATCGATCCGAACATGCAACAATCAAGCTGGAACCGTTCGAGTAGTTTAACATCAAATTACCCCTATAAATAGAGGGCAAATGCTCCTTTACTCTCACCTAAACTCTCTGCAACTCCAATTTGATCAAACACACACGTACACATCGATTCAAGATCGGGTTTTAACCGCGACCTGCTCGAACTCGACTCCATCGATTTCTAACATCTTTCGAGTAATTAAACACATCACCCTACTCGAAATCAGCTAGGGAAGCAATGCCCTATGTTTAATTTCGTTATCATGATCATCTTGATGTTCAATTTGGATCGAAAGCGATCTAGGGTTCATACGGTTGGGGGTTAATTTGTGCTTGAGTTTAAAAGGTTTGGGAACCGAGAATAACCGCGGCTGTATGCCTTGGTTCACCGGTTCCCGACTCACAATCTAACCTTGAGGTCCCGGGTTCGACCCCGGGCACCCTCATATATTTTTTAAAGGTTTTTCAACCTTAATAAAATTGTAGAAAATTTTTGATATATATAAAAATTATTTCTATAAACTTCAAATATTTTTAAAAGCCGCCAAATATTTTCTGTAAATTTTCTAAGTTTACATGAATATATTTTTATTAATAAAACATTTTTACAAAGATTGTTCTTGAATAATTTCTTGTTAAATATGGATTATAAATAATAACTACTCTATTTGACAAAGAATCCTAAACTTGTTTGTAAATTTTAAAAGTTTATAAATTATTATCTTTAATCAAAAGCATTTCAAAAGATAAACTAACAAATTAATTTTCCAAATTAATTATTCCATTAATCATTAATTATTTACTAATTATTATTTTCACTCTTTAACATATTAAGTTGGTATTTTAAAAAAAAAAATCACCAAAGATGATCTAAATCTTTCCAAATCATTTCAATTTCTTTTAGTCACTTAAATAACTAAATATTTTAATTAATTAGCATATAATTAATTAATAAAATTAGTTATTTATTCTTCTCACGCCTTAATAATCTAACAAATGGTCAAATGTATTGATAGATTTATTTCTATTAATTTTCAACCATATTCACTCTAAATAAATTCATGTTATTTCAAGACATTCAAACTAAATAAATTATTTTATTTAAATTATCATTCAAAACCGAATGGAAACCCTAATACATTCCAAATTCTCAAATCACTATTATTTTAATTCGAGGCACCGTTCCTTAGGTTAATCATAAGGAAATCGTTGGCGCCTAATCTATCACGTCCAAATTCTAATCTCATCAATCAGGTGAGTATTCATAACCCCATTTTATATCATTTCTTATTTGGGGGAAATCATGTGACCCAATATTCAATCGTGTTATTATATTGTTATTCGTTCTAAATTTAATTCAAGACATGTTATGTTATTACTTGCAACTATGTGAACATACTATGATAAACTGAACGGCAGTAGGAACCCTAATACAATCAATCAATCAATTCTGGTATCAATGGTAGATCTACTGGTTTGGATAACCCACCCCACATGAATAGTCGAGTGGTGATTGTGCCGGAGGCAAATAGTCAATCTATGGTGTATGTGTGCAAGTGTATTATTTGCAAAATGTCAAGTCAAGGGGTTTATATTGTGTCGGTTTATCTATATGCTTCGCTATTGCATTATAAGTCTTAACATTACCTTGTGAATTGGATTATTCTCAATCAAACAATCAATCTTTATGTATATCAAGTTGTGATTACTCACAAGATAACTCGTTAGCTGACTTTATTTTCTCACATGATTTCAGGACATGCTGCATAGTTGGATTATCTGCAAGCTTACAGTTAAGACTTTTGGACTTAGTTAAAAATGAATATCTTTTTGACTTCAACTGTTGTATTTGCATATGTTAAACTCATGCTATCTTGTAATCTGATTTTAATATTATCTCCACTATTAGACGACCATGTGTTATGAACAATCAATCATCCCCTCGTCCGCTCCGATGATTCCGCCGTCGGTCGTTGTGTGACACATTGAAGGAATAGGATATTGGTCATGTTCTTTCAAGAATAGTAATATAGCATGGAATTCGTTAGTGCTTTCGCATACCTTTTTGTTTATCATTATGAATATGAATTATGAATAATAAACTTAGTGGGCATGTTCGTGTAATATCATTAATTTATATATTTAATATTTAGAAAGGTTCTATTTTTGTGACAAGTTAGGAAACTTTATTTCAAACTGAGAACTACTTTTCATTTCTATTATATCATCGGTTCGATAAATTTAAAATACAATGTTTATTTTTGGTACAAAATATACAAAGTTAATGTAGAATTCTTATACTAGAAGGACACTTACAAGGGAAACATCAAACATAGGTTATACTTGTGTAAAACTATTATGTAGAGATATAATTATAACGTAAGAATACATTTCTCGTGATAATATTATCAATACGTATAATTAAGAGTTACATATATGTAAGGGTTATGTATATTTAAGTACGTGTTACCAACTGTACAACTAAAGTTACGCACATTTAACTCATACAAGTTACGTATACGTAACTCGATTCGTTATCATCGTCGACTTTGGAGTTTAAACTAAAAATAAATAATGACCTCAAAAAATAAGGTTAAAGTTTACTCAAATATACTTTAAACAATTAAAAAATTAAATCAATTATAAACAATGTGATTGGATAGTGGTGATTTTCACGGTTTTCAATTATTACATGGTTTTCATTTAATCCCTCCCCTATATATATATATATATATATATATATATATATATATATATATATATATATATATATATATATATATATATATATATATATAGGATGAGGTTAATTTGAGAACCCATGGTTTATGTGAAAACCCTTTAACCCATATTTGAACCCTTGATCTCTAAAGCAACTTTTGATCCAAGGACCAGGAATATTTTGTGATTAAATAATACATGCTGCAGGATTAACTTCTACTTTTAAGGGTATTCTGGTAATTTGACATTGTGGTTGAAGTACTCAACCGTACCAAGTATGGTTAACCCCAAAAGCAAAAGTCACATCAGTCAATCTTCACAACCACCATCCCCTTTTCAAAATTTTTCAAACCCCAAATAGATTGAAATCAGTTCACCCCACCCCCGTAAATTTCTCTTGCTCGCTTTCTTCTTCCTTGTTCGCCGGGTTCACAGCACCTTTGTGAAAATTCGATTTCGGTTTGCATCAAATCGACGGGGACAGATCATCGGAACAGTAGTTTCATCTTCATTTGGGAAGAAAAATGGAGGAGACGTCAATGGGGTAAGTCTTTTAATTATTTAAATATATATATATATGTATCAAGCAATTGAAAACACACAATTCCACCATGATAGCAGCACTCATTTAACAGTAGCGACTACGATGACCCCATTCTCAATTCCAATCACTCTATTACATCTATCATCCTCCCTCACATACACCATTGCATCATCAACTAACTACTAAGGCATCATCGTATCTGAAAGGGATATGAATTTGAATGAGGCTTTGTCCTGTTCTTAAGTAATCGATCACCAGTGACGACTATCAGATCGGTGATGTGCTAACTTTAGCACACAGGGGATTCTTTGCAAATATTGATTATTTGATCGAAAACCCTACATAATTTATTCTACTTACCGACCACCGATCTGATCGAGCGTGCAGCTCCATCTTGACTTTCCTTTTTGAAATAGAACACAACCTTCCTTCTTGCAAGCGTTTATTGTTCAATGAAAGTGAGGAAAATGTTTAATTAGTGAAGATTCAAATTGGGGGTTTGCAAATATACGTTCTTGTATAGTTGTAAAGTTGAGGGTTTTATTTTGGGTTTTATTTTGGGCTTGTTTATTTGTACATACGTATAGCTTTGTATTTAAGTACTTATAAATTTTTCATAAGCAAAAAGTTTTCTTAAAAAAGTGGGTGTGTTTTAATTAAGTGTAAGAAAGGTGTAATAATAAAAATTCAGTTAATTGAGATATATAATATTCTGTTGTGTAATCGTTTGTCATTCTTATGTAGTAGTCAGTGTGTCGTTGGTCAAAAAAAAGAATCACTGTAGTATAATGTATAATTAAGGTACTACTAGAATATAGGAAATGTTTAGCCATTGTAAAACTCAAAGTTGAACTCTTTTAATGTATCTTGCAGGTCCATGTAAAAAAAAGTTACTGGGGTAGTTAAAAATCGGGGGCGGGACATTTTTGGTTTGATTGATAAGTTGAAAGTATGTGTTGTTTTAGATTTATGTTTTAGTAAATTTAGTTTAACTGACATTAGAATCTGGTTTTATTAAAAGGGATTATTCATGGTAGTTTTTGTTTTCTTAAATTCACTGCAATATTCAGTATAATTATGTAAGAATATGTAAGTACATGTAAGAACATGTAGGCGAAAGATTAGTCAACGTCCATAATACGTTCAGCTGTGTATCTATGCACAGAGGCATTTTAGCTTTTATTATATGTATGATTATAGTTAACTTAGTATTAGAATGAAAGAAAATATGTACCAATTTTACGACTCAATCCAACTGTCTTCCTGCATAGGTAAGAACATGTAAAAAATGATGCTGGATTGGGATTGGGATGGGGGGGACATGTTTTGTAGGATTAACAACATGTAAGTACGTGCTGATTCATCTCCTGTTACGTATTTTCTTGGAATTTAACAGAAAGCCTTAATGAACATATCTTGTGGAATGAAACACATAAATGGAATACATGAAACTTAGGCAAAGGTCACATTATGAGCCAGAAGTGATGTAATTGAGTGTATGAATATACGTTGTACTGGAAACTGAACTTACATGTAACATAATGTAAATAACATGTAATTTTCATGTATTTACTTGTAATTTCAATGTAAATGTAATACAATGGATCATGTATACTGGAAACTGAAAATACAATGTAATAACATGTAAATGGATGTACGGAATAAAAGTTGTGCTATTATTGTAAGATGTACTGACATGCATATTGTAGAATAAAAATGTATTGTAGATGACAATATATGTATGGTACCGTTAAAAGGACATCCTTTAATAATAAAAAAAATTGGTTACACAGAGTTAGTTGTATAAAAAAACAAAACAAAATATTAATGGAACACATGAAAGTTTTACAAAAATCACGTTACTAAGTGTTATGTTAGATTTGGTTTATTTTATCTGATAATGTGATGTGTACTGGTGGAAAAATGTTAGTGGTAAGTAAAAACTTAAAACCTGTTTTTGATTATTACATATTATTACACATGGTTATATAAGCTTACACAGAGTTCGTTTTTCATATTTTTCAACATGTAACCAGGTGTAATTACATGTAACTTCATGTAACTACATGTAACTTCATGTAAGAACATGTAACTACGTGTAAAAAAATGAGAAATAAATAATAAAGCTTAACTGCTTCCAGAAAATTATTTTACTGCAGTCACATGTATGTTTGAGTAAGGTCATATAATTACAAGTAATAACATGTAACTGATAGCAACCTAGTACATGTAAGAGGGGGTGGTAAAATCAATAATTTTATAAATTAGTACTCATTTTTAACAATAGATTGGAAGTGACAAAAGTTTTATTTTGTGTTCGTTAAATTAATGGTTGACTAATAGAAAATTGTTATGTTGTATGCAGAAACATATCTTCATAGGCAACACAGGGACATATTGAGATGTTCATGGGCAACACAGGGACGAAGTTTGACTGCGGGTTCACGTGTAATGAAAGAGCATTGAAGTCACAAATTAAAATCCTAAGGAAGAAATATGCCGCTCGAATAATGCTATCGGATATAAACGTTCACAAGGAAAAACGCTCGAAAGGTTAAAGTGTTGTTTTGTTGGACCAAATGTTTGGATGATAAATGATGAAAATGGTATGTATTTGTTGTTTAATGACATAGAATGTTAGAACGTGACTTGTAGTGGGATGTGCAAATATTTTGGGACAAATGGGCAATGATAGGATTCAAAGAATTTGGCTGTATTAGCCAACAAAAATTGTGGGGTTGGATGTTCTTGTTATAATGGCATGATGTAAAAAATTGTAATATTAGGTTAAAGGATGTTTGAATTGATAGAAAATTAACATGTACGCTGCAAAAAAAAGTAAATTTATGTATTAATATAATATGTAACTGGATGTAAGACTTAGACATAAGTTGTAGTATGAATATACATTATAAGCCTGACGTGATGTTGTGTAATGAAACACATAAAAATGGACCCACATGAAGCTTATGAAAAAAAGACGTTAATAGCCAGACGTGATGTAATATAACTTTTAATGAAACATTGCAAAAACATGTACTATGTTTTGTAAAAACACATGTACCATTCTTCTAATTACATGTATTGCACACCTTGGTATTACATGAAACAGATGATAGTTTTACAATAAAACACGTTAATAAGTGTTAAGTTAAAGTGGTTAATTTCATCTTATTATGTGGAGTGTGTAGTATGGGAAAATATTAGTGTTAAGTGAAAATGTAAAACCTTTGCTGGTTAATTACATGTTATTACGTGTTTTTGAACATTATTTATGTAGGGACACATACACTGGTAATACCATACTACACATGGATATATAAGCTGGCACAGACTTAGGTTTGCACTATTAGAAAAAGGAAGCAGACACTCGTAATACCATGTAATTTCATGTAATTTCGGGTAATTCAAAAACTAACACAACATAAAAAAACACTTAACTGTTTTCTAAAAAAACATTTGGTTTTTCCAAAATATCACATATACAACCAAAAAAAATTCACATTCATTCACGCTATAAACATACCAAAAAATGTTAAACGTCTTTAGATAGGGTTACACAGCCACTTGTAAAATAACATTTTACTTCATGTAATTACATGTAAAGCCAAACCCCCATTAACACCAAAAAGAAAAAAACTTACCTGTTTACAGACAAAATCTTTTAAATGATTCAAAAAAATCACATATACAATGACATAAACATTCACATTCATTTTAAGGATAAAAATTAAACATAAACACATAACGTCAAATTTAAAAGGTGGTTGTTACAAAGTCTTAATAATCAAATGATGTTTCATAACACCATATGTATGCGTTACCCCAAACAAAATCTAAAAAGGGTAACCAAAAAACATATGGCAAAGAAACATAATGATCTAACATAACAAACAACCGTGCACCAAAAAATATAATGTCATTGAAATAGGAGAATAATCGTTGGTACATTTTCATGACGTGTTGCCATGAACAGAAAATAGCACAAACGTAAGGCTTATCATCTACAGAAAGCTCAGGAACCCAAAACTTAGTTCCATTTGGACTTTGAAAAATTTTACTACAATGATTTCCTGCAAATAAAAAATATATAGGACCATTAATCATATGGTTTGAACAAAAAATCTTCTGTTAATAAACAAAAAAATGGTTGTTAGCCCTAAGCTACATGTTCTTACAGTATATTACATGTTCTTGCAGGGTTAAAACATAGTAAACCACTCCCCCCAGGTAAAGCAAGTGTACGAAAATTTCTTGGTTATTAAAATTTCCCAATTCATTTTTTGAAAGAAAAAATTAAATTAAAGAAATGAAAATTCTAGCACAGCATGTTTTCCGTATACGTACTTACATGATATTACAACAACCGAACATTACCACTGTATAACATACAAAGTACCACTTTAAGTGTTTATTGTTTAACTACGTGGTGGGGTAGTCTTTTGAGCTTACTCGTAATTACATGCAAATTTGTTGTTATTAAAAATACAACTGCTATTGCTTGTATTTACATGTAGTTACACACTAAAAAACATATTCTTACATCATTCTTGCATACAGTACCACTGTATTGCATACGTGTTTTAAGTGTGAATTGTTTTAGTAAAATACAAAAAAAGTTACACGTACTATTTCTTTAGTGAGTGTGACTACAAAAATGCAACATCTAGGAGTTCGGGTTTGAGCAACAAAGTTTTTAAATAAGTGACCTTAAAACTGCATGACTTTCACTTTAAAAAGTCATTAACACTGATATTACTTTCAAAAGGTTTAAAGGTGTTTTTTATAGAAAAAACTACATTAAACTACATGAAAATTTAATAAAACCACGTTCTCCTTACATATACTTACATGTAATTACATAATATTACATGTATTTGAGCGTGCAAAAAAAGTTTTCAGCTTGTGCTGATAAAGTAAAAGTCACAAAAAACCTAAATCAAAAGTTTCAGTTACGGTTTTCAATTACATGATCTTACATGTATTTGGGACAACAGCATAAGTTCTTATTTTTAAAAAAGTAATCATTTATTTATTTAAAAAAAATAAATGTTAAAGGGCGTTAACCACCAAAAAAAACAACAACAAAAATAAATAGCAGTGCGATAATTAAAATAAAAAAATTAAAATACAATCACACAAACATTGTAAAAACTAAAGGCTAACACATGCTGAAAGTTATACTTACATTTTTTTTACATGTTACTTTGTTAGGGTTTTGGTGGTGGTTTAAACAACAACTAAAAAAACCATAAAAAACAAACAAAAGAATACATTGTTGTAAAAAACACTTCTTTAACAAACTTTTGGTTTCTAACTACAACCTGAAAAAGAATAAAGAAGAATAAACTTTAACATGAAAAAAGTAAAAAAAAATTAACAACAACAAAAATTAGCCCGGTCAAATAAGAACACAACAATTAATATCTAACCACGACGATCATAACCGACGTATCGCAGAGGAGAAATTGAATAAACAGGGTCAGGTGGAGAGGTTTCGTTAGCAGGAGAATCTTCATCATGAACACAAACCCCCTTTTCCGAATTCTCAACAGGATCGGTTGTGGATGGAGGAACGCGGTTCGGTAAAGGTGGAAGCACACTAACGTCTACAGGTTGCAATGGTTGTGAAGTGGGTGGAGGAGTAACATCACCGCCACCCATGAAGAAGGTGATCGGTTGATCTTGGTCAAGAAATAAACAAGTTAAGTGCTTAAAAAATGGTGAAAAGTGGATGAATTGTGTAAAGTGAATTATGGATTTGAAAAAAAAGTGTGGATATAGTACAAAAATATGGTGTCTCGAGATTTTGGAAAAGATAATATGGATGTGATTGGTAGGTGGAAAGTGGGTTGACATAGTACAACAAGTACTATGACAAGGTATGACAAGCAAAATGGTGGTGGGGGGCCCACTACAAGAAAAACAGTTTTTTGCGACGAACTTTTTTGCGGCGATAATAATTTCGTCGCAAAAAAGTCGATAAACGACAAAAAAGTTTGCTTTTTTGACTTTTCCAGTCAAAATGAGATTTTGCGGCGATAATTTCGTCGCAAATAACAAAAATATTTTTTTTTTAATTTTTTCATTTCACGACAATTTTTTAAAGGGCAGGAAAATTCCCGGCAATTAATTTGCGGCGACATTTCGTCGCAAAAAAGATGTGATAAAAAATAAAGTTTTATTTTTTATTTTTTAATTATAGAATAAATATTTGCGGCGATAAATCGTCGCAAAAAAGTGTATCTAAATTTATTTTTATTTTTATTTGATGTAAAAGTGTCGTCGCAATTGGTTTTTTGCGGCGATATATCGCCGCAAAAAGTTTCTGCATGTTTTAAAGTCGTGCAGTCTTCAGATCTTGTTCGCATCTCTCAACCAACACACACCCACATACGCCAACCCCACCCCGACGGCCCACCCCCACACTACTCCCGGCGACCGGCCACCCCCACCCTACTCCCGGCGCCCGGCGACGACCGGCATCCCCTACCTCACTCCCCGTCGGCCGGCGACACCTACCGTCGCTCCACCACTGCCATTTTCAAAGTTGCTGCTCACCACCGCCGGTCCACCACCGTCGCCGCCTCACCACCGTCGCCGCCTCCTTTACACCCTAGCCACCACCACCACTCCTGATTTTAGGTAATATCCTCAATTTTACCTAATTTTATGTTAATTTTTAGTTAATATTTTGAAATTAGGGTAATAAAGTTTATGTGGTTATGAAAACAAAGATGTTTAACATGTGTGTATGTATGTATTTAAGAATGTATGTATTTAGTGTGTTAATTTGTAGTTGTTTGGTTTGAAGTTTATTTTGTTTATGAAAATATGGATGTTTAACATGTGTGTATGTAAAAATATAAGAATGTAGTTTATGAAGTTTATGAAAATATGGAATGTTAAGTTTGGGATTTTGTAGTTTATGTAAGAAGTTTATTTTGTTTATGAAAATATTGAATGTTAAATTTATGTTAATATGTAGTTGTTGTTGAAATTAGGTTTATTAATTTTGTATTAACATTGTGTATGTTTGTATTAAGATTGTTTGAAATAACATGTGTTTGGTATGTTAATACAAGAATGTATGTATGTTTGAAATAACATGTAGTTTATGAAGTTTATGAAAATATGGAATGTTAAGTTTGGGATTTTGTAGTTTATGTAAGAAGTTTATTTTGTTTATGAAAATATTGAATGTTAAATTTATGTTAATATGTAGTTGTTGTTGAAATTAGGTTTATTAATTTTGTATTAACATTGTGTATGTTTGTATTAAGATTGTTTGAAATAACATGTGTTTGGTATGTTAATATAAGAATGTATGTATGTATTTGGTATGAATATAAGTATGTATATATGTATTTGGTATGTTAAATTGTATTAATATGTAGTTATTGTTTGAATATAAGAATGTATATATGTTTGTATTTCCCTAGTTTTAAATGTGTTAAGATAATTAATATTTGTTTGTAGACGCAGTTATGACGATTGATAAGACTTGGACTACTTTAGAAAATAAATTTTCTAAAGAATATCTGATTGGTCTTAAAGCATTCATGGAAAGGTGTAAGAATTATATGAATGGCCAAAATAAAGCTCGATGTCCGTGTAATAATTGCAATAACAGTTATTGGTTTCCTCTTCCAACAATAGAGCGTCATATACATAATAATGGTTTTTGTCGATTTTACAAAACGTGGAGGTATCATGGTGAATCATCTGTTCCGTCACCGGTAGTTCCAGTCATACCTCAAACGACAGACCCAATACATGATTTTATTAACGATGTTCGTCAGGAGAATGTCCCACAAGAGGACAACACATACGACGACGACGAACCAATGAACACAACAGATACACCGATTGATACAAATGATGAACTTGCTGAATTACTGAAACTTGCCGACACCGAACTATACCCTGGTTGTGACTGGATGTCTTCATTGGATTTCTTGGCAAAACTGAGTCACATGAAGGCCATCAATAAATGGACCGATACATCGTTTGACCAATTGTTAGAATTTCTGAAAACTGCATTTCCGCTTGCTAAAATCCCACCGTCAAACTATGAAGCCAAGAAGATAATGAAGAAAGTTGGGTTAGGATATGAATCGATCCACGTTTGTAAGAACGACTGTTGTTTATTTTGGGGGAAGGATAACCAAGATTTGCAAAAATGTCCAATATGTGATGAAAGTAGATGGAAGGACGCAAACACTAAGAGGAAGAAAGTTGCCAACAAGGTTATGCGTTACTTTCCATTAATTCCTAGATTAAAGCGTATTTATAGCTCAAGACACACTGCAAAGCATATGACATGGCATGCTTCTGGACGTTGCACGGAAGATGGTAAGTTACGTCACCCGGTGGATGGTACATCATGGAAAGAATTCGATTCAATGTATCCTGATTTTGCCAAAGAACCTAGAAATGTTAGATTAGGGTTGGCTGCTGATGGCTTCAATCCATTTGGGAACATGAGTACGTCGTATAGCATGTGGCCGGTAATACTGACAACATACAATACGCCACCATGGTTATGTATGAAAGAGTCTTCATTCATGCTGACGTTATTAATCCCTGGCCCTAAATCACCTGGGAAGGACATTGATGTTTTTTAAGACCATTGGTTGATGAATTGAAAAGTCTTTGGTCGGACGGAGTCGTGACAAAAGATGCAGTTACAAACACTTTCTTCACATTACGTGCAATGCTTTTATGGACTATCAATGATTTCCCTGCTCGTAGTAGCTTGTCTGGTTGGAGTGGGCAAGGTTACTTTGCATGCCCAACATGTAAGGAAGACACTCCATCTGTTCATGTATTGGGAAAAACTGCTTATGTTGGACATAGAAGATGGTTACCAACAAATCATAAATGGAGGAAGGACAAGTCATTCAATGGTCAGAACGAGACTAGACGTCCTCCTAACAGGAAAACTAATGATCAGATTTTGGAACAACTTAATAAATTGCCGCCCCGTATTTCTGGGAAACATGTTCAGTTTGGTGGTAAGAAGAGAAAACGTGATTCCGATGTTGAATTGAATTGGACCAAGCGTTCTATTTTCTTCGAGCTTGAATATTGGTCTTCAATTCAACTAAAACATAATTTGGATGTCATGCATATCGAAAAGAATGTGTGCGAGAGTTTGTTGAATACGTTGATGATGAACAAGGAAAAATCCAAAGACACTAATAAGGCAAGAATGGTGTTAGAACAATGGAACATTCGACGTGACTTGTGGCTTGTAGATAACGGTCGCGGTAAGCTCTCAAAGCCTCATCCCAAGTTCTCTTTCTCAAACGCCGAAAGGAGTCTTTTTTGTCAATTCATTAAGGAAGTAAAACTACCTGATGGTTTTGGCTCTAACTTTAAACATAAGGTAACCGATAATGATACCCAAATAACGGGGATGAAATCACATGATCATCATATAATGATGCAACGGTTGCTTCCGATTGGTGCTCAAGCGTACTTGGATAAAAACATTTCAACACCAATAATTGAGATGTGCTTATTCTTTAAGCAACTTTGTGCTCGAAACTTGATGTCATCTGACATGCAAGATGCTGAGGAGAAGTTGATTAAAATTTGTGTTCTTTCGAGCAAATATTTCCTCCGTCATTTTTTGACATAATGATTCATTTGGTTATGCATTTACCTGAGGAGGCCATTCAAGGTGGGCCAGTTTATATGAGGTGGATGTATCCATTTGAAAGATACATGAAAAAGTTGAAAAATTATGTTAGAAATAAGGCTAGGCCCGAAGGTTCCATTGCGGAGGGGTATGTCGCAGATGAAGCCTTAACTTTCTGTTCAAGGTATCTTGACGGTGTACCGACGAGATTTAATCGGCCGGACAGAAACGAAGATGCCCCAGTTCCCACACGTGAGTTTTATGTCTTCCAATCGCTATGCACACCTATCAGCAAGGGGGTTGATAAAAAAATGGATGGTGTGCTTTGGGCAAATCTAAATTGGTTTGTTCTTAACAACAGCTCTGAGATCGAAGAATACAAAGAGTAAGTATTTTCTATTTCGGGTTGTGTTTTCGTAAGTTATCTTTATAGTGATTATTATTAACGCAAGTAACATTATTTATAGTGAATTTATTACTCAAATGCCGCATGGAACTGACTTGGAAGCAAATTTTCCTAACTGGTTTAAACAGAAGGTAAACTCATTTGTGTATAAAACCGATTATACAAACCGATCATACAAATTTTTCTAATTTTCTCTTATTTCAAATAGATCAACCGTCGGCGAGTAAATGATGAATCTAGTGTTAGTCCTCAGTTATTTGCTTTAGCAAATGGACCACGACATGCAAACTCTTACACCGCTTGTATAGTTAACGGTGTGAGATTTGTAGTTCATAGCCGAGACGTACGCCGTGCAACTCAAAATAGCGGCATCTCAACAACTGGTCAAGATGGAACAAAGTATTACGGTTTGTTGGAAGAGATTCTGGAGCTAGGCTATCTAGACCGTTGTAAGGTTGTGTTGTTTCGATGTAAATGGTTTAAAACTAATAACAACAAACTTTGTGTCATTAAGAATAACATAACCAGTATTTCTACCCAAACTGAATGGTTTACAAATGATCAATACATTCTTGCAACACAAGCAGAGCAAGTTTTTTATCTTGACGAACCGTCTAAAGCCAGTCAAAGAGTTCAATCAATCAGACATTGGAAGGTCGTCCAAGAGGTGAATCATCGGAAGATTTGGGACCGAGATATTATAATGGAAAATAATGAAGCAGACTTAATTCATGGCAGCACTTCATCTGAGCTTTTGTTGTCTGCTGACTTAGATAATTTAACATATGATGGTATGAGTAGAGATGAAGCTACAGAAGTCGATGTTTCCCTTGAGCATGTCAATGTAGAGGACGAGACATATGAAGATACGGATGAGGGTGAAGACGACGATGCAGACCAAGTTGTTGACGTTTCTGATAATTCAGATGATGAATCAGACGAATTTAATAATGATTGTGGAGAAGATTCTTATCACACCGATGAATCCGATTGATTGTAATTTTTAATTTTTCTATTATGTTTGATCTATTATGTTTATTGAATTGTTTTTTTCAATTATGTGTTTAGCTAATGATTCAATTACGGTATATTTGTATACTTATATAATCTTTTTTTACAGATGGCAGACGTGGCCCGGGGTCACGGTGGGGATACCTATGGTCGTGGTCCACCTGGTGGTGGTCCTCCCGATGATGATCGATCGTGGCAGCCGCCACGACAGTGCGAGGTCAGTGATGACTCCGGCAGCGGCAGCGGACGAGGTATGACCAATTTTTTATACTATTATCTTTTAAAATGAAAATATATAATTTACATAGAATTTTTATACTATTATCAATTTGCAGGACAAGGCAAGCGTGGAAAGACCACACTTCAAGGTATACGAAAGAGAAATCCACAAGGAAATTGCTCACAATTGAATTTGAGCAAGGTACGCATGACACCTACAAACCTGTGGGTGTCAATCAGGCGACCTTTGCTTCACTGGTTGGCACAATCGTTGACAGATTTCCTCAAAACTACAAGAGCTGGAGAAAGATACCTGTGGATTTGAAGGCGACTATCTGGGATGACTTACAGGTTAAGTTTTTGATAATTAAATTCAGTGATTAAATATATATACACTAAGCTATTTGTTTTCATAATTTGCAGATGTATTTTGATATGACTCCCCACGAAGGCCTGAGGGCAGGCATTGAGAAATATGCTGCAAACCGGTATAAAGATCACAAATACCGGTTCAAGCAAAAGCATTTTAGCAAAATAGGCGGGGAGGACAGGGTTGATATTTCTGATGTTGTGCCACCTAATATGCAAGAATCTGAATGGAAAGGCTATGTGGATTACTACACTTCTCCTGAAGTCAAGGCTCGGTCTGCAACCAACAAGTCCAACAAAGGGAAGCAGACGATCAAGGGACATGGCGGTCGGACATCTTTAGCCCAATGTCGTTATATGTTTGTAAGTTATTTTAATCTAATGTGTTTATAACTTGTTTTATGTGTTTGTAAGTTACTTTTATATTATTATATAACTATAAAATGTGTTTACAGCGGGAAGATGGTTCTGATGAATCTGGGAGTGCCATATTAGCATATCGTCGCTTCTATACCGATTCAAGCGGTAATTTCTATCAACCTGAACCCGCTGCATACTATGTAAGTAATGTACACGTCTTACAATTTTATAAAAATAAACTAATATATAAAATCACCATATATATAACATTGTTTATTTTTTTGTAAACTATAAAGGAGCAAATGGTCGCGCTTCAACAACAACATCCAGAAATGTCAGAGAAACAGATCATGCGTCAGGTGTGTATGGATTTGTGTATGTATATTAGAATGTATGTATATTTGTGTATGGATGTATCTGTTCCCAATTCTTATTTGTTATACAAATATATTTCTGGTTATATAAAATGGATTTATATGTATATTTGTGTATGAATGTATATGAGTATTTGTGTATGAATGTGTATGTGTATATATTAGAATGTATGTATATGTGTGTATGGATGTATATATGTATTTATGTATGGATATATATGTGCATGTGTATGGATGTATATATGTATTTATGTATGGATGTATATGTATATGTGTATGAATGTATATGTGTATTTATGTATGGATGTATATGTGTATGTGTATATGTATGTTGAATTGTGATTAAAATAGATGTATATGCGTATTTGTGTATGGATGTATATGTGTATTTGTGTATGGATGTATATGTGTATTTGTGTATGGATGTATATGTGTATTTGTGTATGGATGTATGGATGTAAAATTGATGTACATGCGTATTTGTGTACAGGTGTTGGGGGAGCGGCCCGGGTGGGAACGTGGCATCGGTCCAATACCGAGCGTGCCTTCACAACCCCCACCGCCACCTCATAGAACAGATCAGCGGATGTTCTCACAATCTGAGGTTGAGGAGATAGTAGCAGCGAGACTCGCCAGAGAGCAAGAACAGATGATGGCTAATATGATGGCACAAATGCAAAGTCAAATCCAAAGCCAAGTCCAGAGCGCGTTGAGGAGAAGTGGTCATTCTCAAGAAGATGAAGAAGATGAAGATGATGAAGGTGGGTCGTCATAGGATGGTTTGATGGTTTTTAGTGATTGTAATGACTATTTTAAAACATTTGTTTGTGTAACTTTTAACTTGTTAAATTGGGACAATTTTTTGTTTATATGCTATGTTTTGTGATTGATTTGATAGTTTTGATAGTGTGTAATGATTTGGAACAGCAGGTTTGGTCTGGTACCCAGAAAAATCTGGGTGGATTGCTGCAAATGCAGCCAAATTATTAAAAAAAAAAAATTCTTTTTTGCGGCGATATGTCGTCGCAAAAAAGAGTAAAATACCTTGGCAAAAATCGTCGCAAAAAAGATTTTGGTCAAAAAATTTGCGGCGATATATCGCCGCAAAAAAGAAGAAGTCGTCGCAAAAAATATCGTCGCAAAAGATTTATCTCAGAATTTCATTTTTTTTAAAATAAGTGGGGTCCACAAATGAAATCGTCGCAAATTTCGTCGCAAATAACATTTTGCGACAAATTTATTACGGCGACTAATTTGCGACGATATTTTCGTCGCAAATAAGATATTGCGACGAAATAACAGTTTTTTGCGACGATAATTATCGCCGCAAAAAAGTCTTTTTCTTGTAGTGGGGAAATGACCATACTACCCCCACCAGAGACTTTTTCTTTATGCTGACGTGACGTCGTGTGATTGGCCCTTTAGGGTTAAAGGGTTCTTACACTTTTAGAGGGTTTTAAAGAACCCATATATATATATATATATATATATATATATATATATATATATATATATATATATATATATATATATATATATATAGAAAAATAACAAATTTTGAAATTTTAGAAATAAACTAGTCAGCTCGACTCTGTTGTGTGTTTAACAAGCCGAGCTCGAGTTCTACATTTATGCTCATAAGATATATGAGCAAACTCAACTTGCTTCAATTCGACTTGTCACCTTCTAGGGATATTTAAAAACTCGTGGTTTGTAACTCACTCGAAAATAGTAAATATACGCTGGAAATTAGCTCGGTTTATTAAAGAACCAAGCCCAAGCCAAGATTAGCCCAGTTCGTGGCTCACTCATTAGCTTATTTATATGAAATGCTAAATTATTATTTTATATAAATTACAAACAAAAATATGACATATTATTTAAATTCATCATAAATAAATGATCAATTTGATACTTTTTAATAAAAAAATCTAAATATAAAAATATACAGGATGATCGTTGTTGATAAAATACCAAACTCATAATTGTTTCAACGAGTTATAATAAATGAATATAAAAAGTTATTATATGTTGTTTCTATATATATCAATATTGAGTTACATAATCGTAGTTGATAAAATTATGAATTTTTAAATAACCAAATTGACTAACATAAACGAGCTGAGCCCGAACTTAAAATTTTAAGCTTTAAAGATAAACGAGTCGTCTCAAATCAGTTAAATTTTTGAACAAGCTAAGCCTAAACACAAGTCCACCTTAATTCACCTGGACTCGACTCGTTTATAAGGCCACTTGGTAGTTGTTTACAGCCATATTTCATCGAGAGGGAGAGAACAATAATTCTGGTGATATTTTAGTGAATTTATACAACTTGAAATTACGCGCGTAATTTTCATTTCCGTACTATTCAACCAGATGACGGTTGCTTTCTCTCTTTTTTTTCTTTTTTATCCCATCTTTTTCCTCCAATTAACTTAACGTTTCACGCAAGCCACAGAACCTTTTCAATTCCTACGCGTTATATCTCTCTCTCTCTCTCTCTTTCCTAAAACCCTAGATCTTTTTCTCTCTAAAAAGCTTCTTCAATTTCATCCAATCTCCATCACATCCTCCCGCCGTATGGACGATCGGAGCTCCGCCGCTCCGGCCACCGGAGGATTCTCCACCGACGCCACCTGGCCTTTCCCCGGCGACTACGGCCTCTTCGGCGGTACCGATACTAGAAACGACAGCGTATTGACGGAGTTCGGGTGGAACTTCCATCCTCCGTCGCCGGAGTTTGATCGGATTGATCCCGGAGGTGGATGTAGTGCGCCGGAGGAGAGTAGTTCCGCCTCCGGTGCGGCGGCGGCTCAGTCGCGTACAGGATCTGGTGAAATCGCAGGGGATTTGTCGGTGTTGAATCCGTTGGCTTCTTCTAGCTCGTCGGAAGATCGGCCGGAGTCGTCTGTTGCTTCCGGTGATGCTGGTAGCAGTGGTAAAACGCCGTCGTCGGAGACTGGGTGAGTTAGCTGTAATGTTGTTATTTGTTAGTTTTTACTAACATCAGCGAATTGAAAGTATCGTCTAGTAGATGTTGATTTACGTGATTTAGCGATTTTGACTATAGGAAAAGCGATGATCAGCATCAACAATGATTTTTGGTCTTTCGTCAAATCTGGAAATTGGATCGAGAAAACTAAGCGCTGAATTTTTTGAAAAAGTTTTAAAAGTGTTTTGAATAAATTAATCGAATAATTAAGGCGTGTCCGTACACATCACTTAGATGGCTCCCACCGTTTTCTTAATTGGTTAATTAGCGCGTTGTCACTTTGGTTGGTATCCGAGTGATAAGAAGACTAAGGTTATCGTAAATTATGAGTTGGTGTAGTTTAAGAGTTACGATTTATAAGTGTGTGAGTATTTGTTCTAAAAAATAGTGCGTTATTATTAGTTAGCAAAAGCTGTTGAGGCAAGTGGCGATGGCATTTGTGTGAATAATACAAGTTAAGGGTGTTTGTGTTTCCACCACTATCTAGTAAGCGTGAACACCGCCGGTATTGCGGCGGAAATGGCGTGGGTCTGGCGTTGGCGTGCTGTTTGTGATGTCGCTTTTTCACATAAAATGACATAAGTGAATATGTGCATACATGAATGTATTTTTAGCTGATTTTTAAATAAATTTATATTTTATTTACATTTAGTTATGTTGTTAGAGTCTTAGAGACATGTGGGAGTATTTATACATTTATTATTATGTTACTTTGTTTTTTTTTCTTTTTTTTTCCTTGTACATTTGGATTATTTTACGCATGGCCACTAAGAAGTGCACGTAAACTGTGGGTGCAGCAAGAATTGCACAAAAGTTGTTCGATCTAATGCTTACATATATTTCTACCTGCTAAGTGTCTATTGCGATGTTATTTTTTTTGAATTTTTTGTACGAATAGGGTGTAAAAACATCGTTTAATTCATACAAAAAATCTATTTTTCGTTAAAGTTTTACTTGGTTGTACAAAAGTTGTTCGATCTAATGCTTACATATATTTCTGCTGCTTCAATAAATTGGTTTATGCAAATTTACAAATGAATTCATGCATATATACAATGTTTTCACTTGGTTGTAGTTTATATGTAATTTAGAAAATATTTTACATTCTTCTTTCTCTTTGATTTGCAGTACTCCATGCAATGAGATCACATCTGTTATATTAACCATCAACTTGCATTTGCATTTGTAACCTTTTAAGGTTTCTTTTGAATTGTTATGCATATATGCATGTCATATGATAAAAGCTGTTTGAAATGATTTGCAGGGGTAAGATTAGAAAGAAGGGGCCGAAAAGAATTCGCCAACAACGATTTGCATTCGTAACCAAGAGTGAAATTGATCATCTTGAAGATGGTTACAGATGGAGAAAATATGGACAGAAAGCTGTAAAAAATAGCCCTTTTCCTAGGTTGTTTTTCACTTCCTTTATATTCATCATATCCCAAAACTCTACTCATTGAATCTTTAATGTTTGAAGATTTTTAGCTTTAATTGATATACAAAATTTACTTTCAATTCTCCTTGATCTCTAAATGTATTCCCTTTTTTTAACAATTATCTTGAAGGAGCTATTACCGTTGCACAAACAGCAAATGCACGGTCAAGAAGCGAGTGGAGCGTTCATCCGCAGATCCTACAACTGTAATCACCACATATGAAGGCCAACATTGTCATCACACCGTAGGGTTCCCAAGAGGATTAATTAGTTATCACGAAGAGGCCTATGCAAGATTATTGACGCCTTCTTCGATCTCACAACAGTTTAGTTACTTGAGATCACAATCGCCTCATGTGGGTGATCGCGGTGCTTCTCAGTCACAATCACTGTCACAGACACAACCACCGTCACTGTCACAGTCACAACCACCGTCACTGTCACAGTCACAACCACCGTCATTATCACAGTCACAGTCACAGTCACAGTCACAGTCACAACCACACGCAGTATCTAGCGAAGCTAGGGTTCACCTTTCTAGTGAACAGCCTCCAACATCTTTTCAAGGGTTGCTTGGAGATATCGTGCCTTCAACAATGAGGAACTGATTATATCTATAATGGTACGTGTATACATAACCTTCTGAGCTTTGCTTTTACTTATCTTGATGCATCAAAAAGTATGCAATTGGAATATTGATTCGATTTTGTTGTGGCTGAAACCATCTACTTATATTCACTCACAAAAAAGTTTTTTTTGTTCTAAATAATGGAATGCAACATCATTTTTACCAAATAACAGAACTATATTATAGATCGTAAATCAAAATTTTCATGAGTTCAATTATCTTTTAATTGGTGAAAGTGAAACGAAAGATATATTGAACGTTTAGAAACAAGAAATTATAAAACTTTACCCTAAACATTTTTTTCTATTTAAGGATGTGCAGTGATCGAGATGTTATATATGTATTATTGGTTTCTCATTAATTGTTGGGTGGGGATAATGGATTAATTTTCATTATAGAACGTGTATTAAATCGTGCATTAATCTGCATAGGTAGTCGATGTTTTTTATTTAATCCTGAAGTGATGGTTTGGTCCCACTCTTTAATAAGAAACAGTAATCGAATAAAAGAATACTGACTACTTGGCTCAATCAATTGTTTGCCTCGTGTGTGGTCATTCGGAAGCCCTAGGGCCGGTAACAAGGAATCATTGGTTAGGTTTATAAACAGATAGCACGATAACTAATTAATAAGTATGTTATTCATGTTAATTTGTTTAAATTTAATCAAATGAGAAATGAATACAAATACTTCAATAAATAATTTTTCATGTTTGTGTTTGTTAATTTTTTTTGTTTGTATTCTAAACGAACATAAACGAGTTACATATACACGAAAACTAAAATAAACAAAAATATTCAAAGTAAAGTTTAAATATCATCATCATATGATTTAATAATATACTATATTTTAATAATATACAAGCTTCAAATATCCAAACATAAATGAATGAATATGAAAATGATACTCCAACTAGTATACACTGATAATTTGTAAATACATTTAAATGAATATGTAAATGAACATAAATAAACGAATTAAAATGAACAAACATAAAAACATATAGACTAATGTAATTGAACTAGCATAAACAAACATGTGTATGTAAAAATGAAGGAGACATATTTTAATGTTTTCTTAATTAAATTTACAAAAATGCTTTTCTTTGATAACTAAAAGAACATAAACCAACTTTTCTTCAAATGATTTACAAATAGATCAATCTCTAAACTTTGGTTAGATAGAAAATGCTAATATTAGGCTCCGTTTCCATTGCACATAGACGCGTATGTGCATGAAGATGGAGTGCACATATATGGTTAATATAAGAACATACATATGCACCATACAATACGGTGATGTATACCTTTCGTTGAATTCTCTTCAATTGAATATAAACATACAATATTGATAGTCGTATATTTGAGCTATAATCTTATAATTTCTAAAAGAAGAACCAACAGTTTTGTGATTGTCAATGAATTTTTAAAGATGACATCTAAACATTGATGTCATAATTTCCACATTTATAAAATTGATAGAAGTATAGTAGTTGTCCACTTTCATTTTAGCTAGAACCTTTATTTAACAACGGATGTTTGTCTCAATTTGAGACAAAGAAAATTTCCTTAGTCTCACTATGAGTGTTAAGTTTGACATGGAACAAGCTAGCTTAACGTAAAAGTAAGTTAGGGTTCTCTAGAGATAGAATCTAGCTCATTTAACATGAATATTGTAGCAACATATTTTAAGGATCGGAGTGCCTTGTCACGTGCCATCAGTTGTCAGGTATAGTGAGTCTAAGATATAGTCATTACAAAGTCTACCACCTGTGTATTAAGAACTTACTCTAGCATCTAACACACTTTTAAAATATGTATTTGTGAACAACACCAAGCTTTAGGTCTGTGCACAATGCGCATGAATTGAACTCACACCCAAATTTTTTTTAAAGGGGTGATAATCAAGACTTACTTTAGGCATCTAACACCTTTTTATCTGCTAAAGATACTCTAGCTAGATCGAGCTTAATTGTACTTCTTGACTTCTTGTTTTAGCTAAGATGCATGCACCTTTTTAAGAAGCCCACCAAATGGATGGTCCTTAGTCTACAGTCAGTATGGCCCTATGAAATTGATTGATAATGATTGTCATTAATACTAACCACCATGCATTTATTTATATTATAAATACAAATAAAGTAGAAAAGGTAGGGGGCTTCAAACTTTAAGTTAACATCGCTATCAACATTAGAATTATCTAATAGTAGTTAAATGAGTGTTATGAGATCACTCATTGACGGGTCTGCGTTAAACAACACCCCAACCCAAAATGCTAGAAGCAAGATTTTTTTAAGGATAAATCGATGAATGATCATGCCAGACCAAATGGCCCTTCGATCTGAAAATACTTACTCTATTTTTTTCTTACAAGAAGAACTTAAATTAGTTCGTGATTCTAAAATGTATAAATCAATAACACTTTTGCATATCACCCCAATCACATGGTTTTTGTTTTGTGAATGACAATCTTGATTTTAAGAAACACGCACATTGAGATGATAGAAAAGGCGAGAGGCGAAGGTGCGCGCGCATATCTGGTACAGTGCATGTATTTATGTATATGTAATAATTTTATTATATTTTTTTGTTTCTATCATACTCTAAATTTTAATATAAATAAACTTCTACATATGATTTTATATATATATACATACATATATATATATATATATATATATATATATATATATATATATATATATATATATATATATGAAAATGTTTAAGCGAGAACCCTCTTTTATTACGAGAACTTACGAAAACTCATCAATATCAATAAATATTATTAATTTTTTTGCTTATATAACATTATTACACATATAGAAGATTATGATTTTTTATGTATATGTATAAATTCATTAGTGATTTAGTGTAAAAGAGTTTACATTAGTGTAAGTTTTGTAAAAAAACACATATATTTAAAGTTGTAAGTAAAACTTACACCAATATAAACTTTTTACATTTACGAATCCACATATATATATAAAATATCATAATCTTGTATATGTGTAATATTGTTATTGCAATAAAAAAATTATGATTTCTATTGATGTTGACGGGTTCTCGCAAGTTCTCGCAATAACACAGGGTTCTCATTTTAACCTTACCCTATATATATATATATACATATACACATACATACACATATATGTACAAGTTAAATACTATAATTAAAATACCCTTATACACAAAATCTCTCAATCTACAAGACAGCCTCTCATGCATGTACCCCTAATATATACATACATCTTGTTGTCTCATGGTGTTAAAAGTGAGGCGCTTTTATAAACAGGATTGTAAGATTCTTTAACTAACACCATATATATGATTTTGCTGATTCTAAAGATTTAATCACATATAGGTTTAAACCTTTAGAGATCAAGCCAAATCATATATATAGGCATAAATTATTAAGGATAATCATTCCCTCCGGTTTGTTATTTAGGTGCTTTAGAATACTTCATTTTTCTTGTCCAATGACTACAAGATTTGTTTTTCGTTAAAGGGTCATTTACTCATTTAGATTATCAATTTGATCAACATGTTCATTTAAATTTTTTCCATATTTTAATCACCTCATGATACGAAAATGTTTAAAGCAAAATCAAATACCCTTGAGATTGATATAGGTCATTCGTAGGTCAAAAATTGAATAAAGAGTATGTGTTATATATTAGCCAAAAAAACATGCACACAACACACACATATAATATTGTTGCTTTGTTAACACTTTATCATGCTTTGCTTTTAAGCAATTTCAATTACTTTATCTCCGAAAAGGATGCACCTGTCACGAACCCAGATCGATGTTAAGTTTTCTAGTACTATTTATCAGGATATCATTTTCAAAGGTTGATTCCCTATTCTAGAACAACAATTATTATAGTGGAAGAGCACCAATACCATTTACCCTAGCTATTTCATGCCTTTTCTAGAACTATAATTTTTAATCCCACTATGTTGATGCTTTTTTAGGGAAAAAAAATGGAAGAAAGTTTTTTTAAGTAATATAGATTTTATTCCTAGTCGGTTTTAGTAAGCAGTTAAAAGTAAATTAAATTGTAAAAGTTGTTTTGCAATAATAAATATATTTCAAATATGTAGGATAGTATTTAGATAATCGATCATCAGATATAATCTATATAGTCAATGGTACAACAAAACATAACAATATATGTATGTTGTGTACATGTGTGTAGTATTTGTGTGACATGCGCGTGTCATCTTTATATATTTCGGTCTAGATGTGTAATATGCGGAGCGAAGCGAAGCTGACCCCAAGCTTGACTCGTTCGAAGCTTTAAAGCTCGAGCTCGGTTCGAATTTCACTCGATCATTTATTGTTTATTAGTTATTTAATTGTTCTATGCTCATGCACATTTACAATTATTTATCTTCATGTTTATAAGTATAATTTTAATATATAACATGGCATATATATTGTTTACTTTAGTTTACGTATATATTATATTTATTATATAATATATATCTATTAGATTAAATCAAAAAATATAGAAATATATATTAGGTAGTTTTGCATGACTGTATAATCAATCTTGACATCAAAAGCTTAGGTCCAACCTCAACTATTAGATAATTAAGTTTTAGGGTGAGCTTGACTCGTTTTCATCAATCTTATAAGTTTTAGTGTGAGCTTGAGCTCATTTAAGCTCGACTCGTTTACACTGATCTTGTTATCATACTAAGATGATTAGTCATCATTGTTGTAGCTTGAAGTCTAGCTAGCAATAATTGAGTTTATTCTTGTTTGTATGCATGCTTGTGTTGTTATGTGTTTGCATGCCTTGTAGGAAAACCTACTTTTTCGCTTGTTTCCAGCTAACCTGTTCTCTTTCTTTTTTTTCCTTTTGTTTTCATTTTTAATTTTTTGATTGTATTTTTGTATAACGGCAATTAATATTTATCAATTTGTTATAAAACGAGCTTAACTTAAGAGGAGTTTTACTACTTTAATTTCCATTTGTTTTACCATTGGATCTAAGCCTGACTATGAGTACATATGTTGGTGCATTGTCATGGATAATGATGTTGTACAACTCTCATCACTTCAACAATATTAACCTCGTACAATTTTGATTCAAATTATCCCCTGTAACATAAGCAAACACATTAACATGATTGTATGATAGATAGATTGATAATCAGAAACTGGATTTTCATATAGTCAATCTGTTTGAAAAGTTGTTTTTAATCAAGTTGGTCAATGATTTTCAATTGCCTGATGATACGTTTATTTTTCTTCGGTAATTAGTTATCTCTATATATATATATGTATTTTAATTTATTTTTTGAATTTTTAATAAATTAAATAAAACTTTAAAGAAAGCTAGAAATTACATAGCATCAAGAAAATTGAACACAAACACTTACCTAAATTAACAGAACAAGCATCTCAAAACACTTATGCTCAAAAGTAATCCAACGTTTGCAAAAGTGGATACACACATGTTAAATGTGTGAGGAATAGACTCAATTCCACAACGTACGGTTGATCGTTTAAAGATTCATATAAAAGCATACGTGTATATTTGTTATTTTTTCTATATGTGAACCTTGTTTCACAACGATATACCATACTTGTGTAATCACAACGTATACCATACGTGTGTGGTGTAGTTGTAACAAGGAGTTACAGCCTAATCTCTTTGATCTATATACTTAACTAGTATAGAAAACTATGTTCACACGTTAAATAAAAATAATAAATTAATAGCTATTCATTATAAAAATATTTTTAGATAAAATACTATTAAAATTACATATATTAAATTATTTTAGGTAATAAATAATAACAATATTTTTCTAAACTTCTGTTTTCAAAAGCTTTTGTTCAAATTTTTTTAAACACTTTAATTTTTTAATACTTTTTTAAACAATATCATTTTTAAAAGTTCTTTGTATTAAAAAACTTTATTGTTTTAACTTATCAAAATTTTTAAAAAACTTTATATGTATTAAAAGCGTGTCTTTAACTTATCAAAAATTTTGTTTCTAATTTGAAAAGTATATAAATAATAATGAACATTTAATGTATCATTAAATAATTAACTTTTATTTTAGACAAATGTTCAAGGTGGAACTTATGTGGACAATGTAGATATATTTCATTTGGCTTCTACACATTTTACTTTATTAGTATAGCTTTTTTAAGCACACTAATTTTTTAAATACATTTTTCAAAAAAATGTCATTTTTAAAATTCTTTGTGTTTAAAAACTTTATATTTATATACTTTTATTTTTATAAAAGTTATGTTTTTCAATAAAAAAAGCAAATTAACTTATCAAGAGATTTGTTTATAATAAAAAGTATATAAATAACCATTAGTATTTAATGTACCATTAAGTAAACTTTTATTCCAGCAATGACACGTGTACAAATACTAGGTGGATAATGTATAAATATGTCATGTTACTTTTAGACAATTTACTTTATTAGTATAATTGGACTCGTACTCGTAAACTACCCGATGTTAAAATTTTAACCCCGCTCTTTTTCGAAAAATCTTTAATTTTTAATACCGAATACAAATTTAAATTGTTATATATATATATAGGGTAAGGTTCAAATGAGAACCATACCTTATTGTAAGAACCCCTTAACTCTTTATATGCCGTTGATTATATTCTAAAACCATAAGATCATGACAAGTGTCCACAATCTTTTTTTAATAGAAAAGTGCACTTTTGACATTTACCAATATCATAAAAAGTCAGCTTTTAACTTGGTGGTGACAAGTGTCACCTCTATTTTTAAAATATTCAATATATATATTTTTTATAAAAGTTTACCCCCTTTATTTTTAAAACATATATAACTTTTATATACATTATTATATTTTTATAATAATCTCACCATTAAACTTATCTTATTTTTCTCTTTAAATCCATATAGTCTTGAAAATTTTAAAAATTTATTTTCGGTCGTTACTTATTATGTTACTGTAACGTGTAGATAAAACATAAAAGAACAAAACAAAACTACACCACTATAAACATACTACAATAACAAAAATACACCATTATAAATAAGATGTAAATTACATTACACTATAACCATACTAGAATAATAAAATTGCACAATTATACCGTAATTACACCATTATAAATAATACTTCTACCGTAATTATATTACAATTAAAGCTATAAAATACACTACTACAAAACAACTCCTACTACAGACTCAACTACAATAACATATTAAATTTATTGAAGTTAACACACTCAACTACCATAACAATCCAACAACTAATATATGATGTCGATTTATCATGGGTATAATGATACAGCATAATGCAACGCTTAGTTACAATGACTTACATCATGTTTATTTGAGCACAAATCCTAATACTTACAGTAAATTATATCATATTATAAATTCTTAATTATATTGAGAAAAATATATTCAAAAGCCAACACAGAAGCAAAATCCTAATGTTTACAAATTACATCATATTTATAATTATTTACGATGAATTACATTGAAGAAACATATATAAAACCAAACAAAAATAAATTCTTAGAAAAAACATATATCATGTTTCAATAAATCACTTATACTTATTTAACAACCAATTTAAATTTATACAATATTTATTAGAGGAACGTATAGCTACATACACTTGTCAACAAAAAAATTACAGTTAAATAATATTTATTTGAGAAACATACGCACAGCTACATGCATTTAGCATCCAAAATAATAAACGTATGATCAACCAGTATAAAAATTGTGCCACTAGACTCATCATATTTTTCTCTTTAATTCTATTATAATATTTCAAAAAAATCACTCATACATAGTTACATCAGGTTACAATGTTACTC
The DNA here is from genome assembly GCA_024085815.1 of Flaveria linearis. Classification (NCBI taxonomy): domain Eukaryota; kingdom Viridiplantae; phylum Streptophyta; class Magnoliopsida; order Asterales; family Asteraceae; genus Flaveria; species Flaveria linearis. The sequence goes on along the minus strand of CM044005.1, from coordinate 8,522,878 downwards.
GTACGTAATAAACCAATGTAATCTAATGTAAACCAATGAAAACTAATGTAACTCAATCTATAAACTAACAACCAATGTGATTTTAACAACCTAACAACCAAACTACATTAAACTATGTACTTACATCACTATACTAAAACTATAATATTAATAAAACCAAATTAATAAAACTACAAATTGTAACAAAGAAGCGCCACTGTAAATACACCATTGTAATAAAATTAAACAAAAAATGCTACATTGTTCAAACCATATTTACAACCATTACCATTATCAATACAAGCTACATTTTTCATCTTACCATCAAATCCACCAACGCATCATAGGTGTTCGATGAAATGCCAAAAAATTATACTCATGTCTCCTCAAAATCTTTCTGTATAAAGATGAGTACAAACCATTATATAACTCAGGTTATAAAATTGTGAAAACACTTAAAAAGAGATTTCTAGGGTAAAAATAAAAACATCAGTGTAGAATAAAACCTAGCCTGATGGTGGTGGTGGAAGGGAGGCTTTGATGGTGGCGGTAGTGGTGTGCTCATGGTGTCGGTGTGCTGGTGGAAGGGAGGTTTCGGTGACGGCTATAATGGTGTGCTCGTGGTGTTACTTGTGGTGGTGGAAGAGAGGTTCTAGAGGCTGCAATGGTGGTGAGCACGTGATATAGGTGGGAAATCTGCTGGTGGAGGTTGACTACTGGTGATGCAGTGGAGGTCGACAGGTGGTGGTGGACTGGAGTTGCGGAAGTGGCGGTGGCGGTGGTTTACTCGTTGCGGTCGGAAAAAAATTGCAGATCCATGGTTTTTTATCAATAACAATAAAAAACATACCTTTTTATAGTTTGGATGAACCAAAAATTAAAGATTTGAGAAATCAAGGTAGAAGAAGGAGGGGAAGAAGAAGATGAAAAGTGAAGAGATGTATTGTAGATCTAGAGAAAAAAATCATGGATCTACAAGAAAGAGAAAAAGATGTTGCTATTTGAAACATGTTGTCTGACATTAAAGTAAAAAGTAAAAGATAGAAAATTACCTATTTACCCCTCAATTCATCCAAACCATTGATTTAAAGTATTAATATTAAATAATAAATCAATGGCTGGTGTATGGTTAATGGGTTCTCACATATTTGAAGAGTTCTCATATGAACTCAATCATATATATATATATATATATATATATATATATATATATATATATATATATATATATATATATATATATATATATAAAAACACACACACACACACACACACATTACTATATATATATACACATACATATATATAGATAAATATACATATATACATATATATACACATACATATATATAGATATATATACATATATACACATATATATATACATATATATACATATACATATATATATATATATATACATATATATATACATATATATATATACATACATATATATAGATATATATATATATATATATATATACATACATATAGATATATATATACATATATACATACATATATATATATACATACACACACACACACACACATATATATAGAGGAAGGCTCCCCTAAAAAATAATTTTTCCCTAAGAATACTAAAAAGTAATCTTAGCCTTCTAATTATCTAATTAAGGGCTAAGATCAAAGTGTAGAAAAAATAAGTAATCAAGGGTAATTTGGGTATTTTTTTATATTACCCACTATTGTTGACTTTTTTTTCCCCATATTTTTTTAAATGCTAATAACTTTTTCATACGACATTATTTTTTTAAATAAATTACACCATAAAATCAAGCATTTTTTTTTTCTCTTTAATTTGAGTATAGTATTACTATAGTTTTTTACAAAAAAAATCAAATTATGTGAAATTGTGCTACATTTTTAACGTTTTTGTGTTGCATTTTATAAAACAGCACAAAGCTGTGCTGTATTTCATAAAACAGCACAAAGCTGTGCTGTATTTCATAAAACAGGACAAAGCTGTGGTGTATTTCATAAAACAGCACAAAGCTGTGGTGTATTTCATAAAACAGCACAAAGCTGTGCTGTATTTCATAAAACAGCATAAAGCTGTGCTGTATTTCATAAAACAGCACAAAAGCTGTGCTGTATTTCATAAAATAGCACAAAGCTGTGCTGTATTTCATAAAACAGCACAAAGCTATGCTGTATTTCATAAAACAGCATAAAGCTGTGCTGTATTTCATAAAACAGCACAAAGCTGTGACGTATTTTATAAAACAGCACTAAGTTATGCTGTATTTTATAAAACAGCATAAAGCTGTGCTGTATTTCATAAACAGCATAAAGCTGTATTCAACCGATCAGCGAATCACCGAGATGGTGTTGTTAGCATTGGATCACCTGTGCCAATGTGCTGAAGGTAGACCTACTCGATTAAAGCCCTAACCACCTTCTCGATTGAAGCTTTAACCACCTGCTCGATTGAAGCCCTAATTGATCGGATGTGCTTTAACCACCTGCTCGATTGAAGCCCTAATCGATCGGATGTGATGGAGGGAGATGGTTGGGGGAGATGGTGGTTGGTTACAGATGTTGTTTTAATGATGAAGATGATGTTGTGGCCGATGGGGGTTGCCGAACGGGGTGCCGATGGTGGTTGCTCGTACAACCGGCGACTCACCAGATCATTTGGTATAGTTTGTGTATGTGTTTGAGTTTATGATGAGGGGAGTGTGGGTGAGCGACGGGATCAAGAGCTTTGATTTCTGCATATTTTTAATGATGAAGATGATGTTGTGGCCGATGGGGTTGCCGAACAGGGTGCCGATGGTGGTTGCTCGTACAACCGGCGACTCACCAGATCATTTGGTATAGTTTGTGTATGTGTTTGAGTTTATGATGAGGGGAGTGTGGGTGAGCGACGGGATCAAGAGCTTTGATTTCTGCATATCCATCATGATCAAGTATGATGATATGATGTATTTAATAAAACAGCACATTACATTCGAATTTGTGCTGCATTTTGATAAAATACAAAAGGGACTAATGAGTGTGTTTTAGGACCATAATGCCCTTTAATCCTAATTTGAAGAGTGCCACATGTAATCTCCTTATTCTTTCTTAGCCTACTTAGGCAAAACTTATTTCTTAATAGAACCTCTACCTATATATATATATATATATCAAGTTGACACAAAGGCTGCATTTAATAGGTGAAAGTTGTTATTTGTTTTTGTTACGCAGATGGTAGATTGAATGTGCACTCCAAGTCATCCACGCACCAAGATTATCAATTTATCAGGTACTAAATATTAATTATAACTTTAAACTTTAGTGGAGACACATTGACTAAAATGATTTTAGTCTACTTAATTGTTTATTCCCTCACTTCTTTGAATCAAGTGGCTACTAACCCAACCCTCTCCCACGTACTACTTTTCACTGTAATATATGATCACCGAAGCTAAAGATTTCATATGTATCTTTCCTCTATTCAATGTATATAATTATTTCAATCAAAAGTTTTTTATGTTTGTAGATGTTACTTTTATCATGATTTTTACTTTGAGATTACAAATCGTAAAATACAAAAGTTTAATCAAATACAAACTTTAGAATATTCTGTTCATGTGTAATTTGTGGGTTCCGTATACATTGATTTGTTTGCGTACACAAGTTACTGATATTTACATTTATATGTTCGTTTGTCAAATATTTTGACATTGTAAACTTATTGATATATATTGTTAGAAGTTGTAAAACGTAAAATAGTTATCTCTAAATCGTATTTTCTTATTGATACAACTGTAGGAATTTTCTTTTATATCATACTTATGTTCCGTGCCTATATTGTTTTTTATTTTTTATTTGATTAGGTCTGTTTAATAAAATATTCTAAAACAAAATCACTGTTTATGGTTTTAAAAGACAACAAACCAAAATTGGTTGGGTTTGTCAAAATGGTCGGTTCTAACATAATCATTGCATTGGTTAGTATGATTCTTGACTATAGTAAATACAAAATAGCTACTATTCACAGATTATAAAGTTAAATGTTTTTTTTTTTAAAGATCAATCAAGATTATATTCCACCAAAAGAGTTAGCAGGAAGCTAACCATTACAATCATATCCAAGCTTAACTATTAGCATCATTACAATTACAGTTACACATCTTAATATTGTATCACCAGCCTATTCTCTCCAAACAGAAGTTACTCCAAGAACTTCACTCCAATGATGATTGTTTAGATCTACTCTTTACCCAAAGGAACTTCACGATTTCACTTCCCCAATGCATTCCTGCACGCGACACTGTACTCCTCGGAATTTTGTTTCGTTTCTTGCTTTCCAAAGACACCAAATTGTTGTTTGCACCACGCTATTAACGGCCTTCTTGGACATATGAGAACCGCCAGAGAATTTATGTAACTCCAGGAGGTTCTTGAATTCAAATGCGTATATGGGGGGGGGTCTTACACCACAAAGAAATGATTGACCAAATGGTTTGTGCCAAACCGCAGCTAACAAATAAATGTTCTACCGATTCCGCAGCTTCCCACAAACACAACATAGTAAAGACGACACCGGTATACTTCTTCTTGCCAAAGCATCCATTGTTGGAAGTCTATTGAGCTTTGCACGCCAAACCAAAATCCCGACCTTTTTCGGAACCCACTTATTCCATTCAAATTTGTCCCTTGGATCAAAATGCCTTAGCTCGTTCAGCTTTGCTTTTATACTATAGACGGAAAAATTCCCCGAGGAACCACAACACCACTGCCATTGATCGGCGCCATCTCGCAGAACCAGAGGGGAGATAGTACTGATTAAGTGATCTAGTTGGGCTGCTTCAGGTCCACATATGGGGTCTCTGCTCTAGTCCCAACACCACGAGTAAGACCCATCGATGAACAATAGTCGATCCGCAATGCAACAATTCTTGTTAGACTCTAATTGGAACAGGTCGGGATACGTAGTCGCCAGCTGCTTATTTCCCACCCATCTATCCATCCAGAATCTGATCATAGTGCCTTGATTTACAACACCATATACTAATTCTGGGATGTTTATTCGTTGTTGAGCCAATGGTGTATTACCGTTCCCATGGACTTCCATGGGCCCGGTAATGAGAGCTTTAAAGGTTGAATACTGTTTTATTATTATTTCTTACATACCTATGAAATATTTCAGTTAATTTATTGATAACTAAAGAAAGTGATATTAGGGTTGGTTGGGCTTGGGGTTAAAATAGTTTGATGAAATGATTGGTTGTTTGATGGTATAAGTGTCAATATCGGGTGAATTTCTATGTTGCTTCCTTCACAAAAGTGTCAGCCGACATATTTAATTAATATTCTCCATTTTCTTCTTTTCTTTTTACCTTTTAAATCATGCGATGCATTGCCGACAATCCTTTTTTAACTTTTACACTTTTTTTTCCGTCACAAGCCATTTTGAGACGCGTTTAAAATAACTTAAAATTGAATATTTTAATGGTCATACTTATAATCTATTTAGCTATTCTCAGAGATTTAAATGGATATCCTATATTAGGGTTTGAAATTCTTTTCTTACAAGAAACTCACACACGATAAACTTTTTTTTTTAAAAAAAATAGAAAATATGCATAAAAAGATTTGTACCCTCTCACGTAAAAAGGCACCATTGATACATCACATCAGTATCGTTAGACCATAAATACTTTAGTGAATATGATGTTGGGTTTTGAGATGAAAGGATTCCAAGTGTAAATAATAATCACTACAAGAAAGGCGCGCAATAACGACGATTATATTAGTGGCGATAGCGTCTTTAGCGGCGACAGGTCGGCGCTAAAGATTGAGATTCAACGTTCATTTTTTGAGCCATATCTATCCGACCATAACCAATTTTCTAAAGGCCCTTGTTAAATCGTACTGTTAGCATTAGCGGCGACGCCTTTAGCGGCGACGCGTCGCCGCTAATGATTAATTGGATATACGCGGCTTTCTCTTATCCCTTCTTCACTTTCCTTCCAACCTGCATCCACCCATCACCGCCGAGGCCTTTTCCGCCGCGACCACCAACCACCGCCGACGCCTCCGCCTCCGCCACAGCCACTCCGACCAGCCACCACAGCCACCACCATCCGACCCCCGACGGGTTGTGTAGGTCATCCTTCGCGCGCCCGCACCACTCTGAGCAGCCACCACCCACCACCCGCGGCCACCACCATCTGACCAGCCACCACCATCTGACCAGCCACCACCATCTGACCAGCCACCACCATCCGACCACCGCCCGCACCACGTCACCCACCATAGCCCTCACTGCGACCACCTAGCACCCACCACAGCACACCATCCGACCACAGGCACCAGCCACCCACCACAGCCACCATTACGAACACCGTCACTGACCACCGGTCATAACCACGCGCGATCTGACCACCGTCGCCGCTGTTGTTCATGTTTCGTCGCCGCTACTACAAAGATTTCTAGATCCGGTATTTTTTTTTTGTTTTTTTAATTTTTTATACATGTAAATGATTTAGATTGTGCTTAGTTGATAAAATTATTTGTTTGATAAGTGTTAGAAATGGTTAACTTTTGAAATTAGTTGATTAGTGTTAGATTGTGCTTGTATTAGGAATTATTTAGGTATTTTATTAAAGACAAATTAGTTGTATTAGAAATTGACAAATTATTTGTTTGATTAGTGGTGACACGAGGATTTTCAGTCCTCTGCTCGAACACAGATGTAGGCTAAGTAAATCAACGTTATACGATGAATAGGATAGCGGTTAAGTTGTTTAAGTTTATTTTAACGACATTTAAAGTTGAAGTTAAACAATGTATTTAGTATATTTAGTTAAACCTCGTATTATACTTCTTAATACTATTTGTATGTTTATGTTATTTGTGTTGTTGGAAATCTGAGTTATTTTTTATACAGTTTATTCGGTTTATAAAAATGGTAATTAAAAAATAAAAAAAATAATTAAAAACTGACTATTAGCGGCGACACATTTAGCGACGACTAGGTAACCACTAGCGACGAGTCATTAGCGGCGACTCTTTAGTGGCGACATGTCGCCGCTAATACTAATAGCGGCGAAGAATCCTATCAATAGCGGCAACAGATGTCGCCGCTATTGGTCTTCTTCCTTGTAGTGAAGATCTCGGGTTAGCAATTATCCTTAGCCCAACTGGTTAAGTTATACCCATGACATGTAAATAAAGAGGAGATCATGGGTTCAAGTCTCACCTGAGCAAAAAATGCTTAGAGTTAAGCCATGGGTTTGCTCAGCAATGAGTTTTCTGTTGAGGGGGTTGGGGGTGCGGTCCTGGCTGGGAAACGGATAGGTGAGCCCGATTAATATAACACATATCCTACGAAGCAGGATCGTACATTTGTCTTTCAAAAAAAAAAAAAATCTAGGATTCTTAACTTCTTAATTATGTATCTCTGATCCACTGTCTATATATCTGTAAAGCTTTAAATTAGAAGCTTTATGAATTAAACCGACACCATACATGTGCGACACGATTTGAACACGACAAATGATGGTGGTGTTGCTAAAATGACGGAAGCAAAGTGTGAAGAAACGCCAAAAAAGAAGGAAGAAGAATCAGAAGAAGTATGTCGAATTGAAGGCGATGAAGAAAACATGAAGCCATGGGGGAGAGGACGTGGTTGAACGTGGTAAGCATGCGCATTTATCAAAAGATGGAAAGGTGAGAGAGTAACGTATACATGGAAACAGAAGTACTGCTAACGAGTCGATCTATGTGGACCAAGCATATATGATTATTGTTAATTAAAATTTTAAATGTATAGTAAATGGATATGGTTATGTTATAAGAACTCAAAAGTTGTCAGAAAATGCATACCTAAATCATATGCATTAAAACCAGGAAATGAATTGTCACCGGAAAACTCCTATTCCGGTAGAGGTTCAACGTCGCATTACAAAGATATTTGTTACCAATCTTCCGGATGGCTGCAGTAGGCTAGATTTAGCAACTCATGTCAGGTCGCACGGACAGATTTTTGATCTGTACATTGCAAGGAAAAGAGACAAGGGAGGGAACCGATTCGGCTTTATTTCGATGCTAGATGTAAAGGATAAAGGAGAATTATTGAAGAACCTTCGGGGTATTCGTTTGGGGGATAACAAACTTTGGTTCAACATAGCACGGTTTGTTCTAGAGGATGGTGAAATCAATAAAGGTGTTCCCAAGCAGAAGCCCATCAAGATACCGGACCCTAAAGGTAATGTTGGGAAAGGTTCGACTAAAAATGGTGGACACAATATGACAGGGGAAAGGTCTTCTAAAGACATGTTAGTAGGAAAAACAATCAACGTAGACGACAAGGTTAATGCTTTTCTTCTCTGCATGGTGTAGCCGTTGTGACAAGGATGGTTGATGTCATGAGTTTGAAGAACATTTACGTGTATCTCAATGAAATATGTCCAGGCCTAGGTAAGGTGCAATATTTAGGAGGTTTGGATCTCTTGGTTTCTTTTGAAGATACAGAGTCGGCCAAAACGTTTCGTTTCGCGGCGGAAACAATGAAGGAGACCTTTTCTTTAGTCTGCTTGTGGGAAGGCCAATCCTTCGGCTTCGAACGAGTGGCGTGGTTGAAGGTCCAGGGCATCCCTCTACATTTGGTCTCGAATGAAGTTTTCAATACCGTAGGAGGAATGATCGGTAAGGTGGTGCATAAAGCTAACAGGTCTGAATCCGACCATGATCTATCCTTCGAATACGTGGGTGTCTTGGTCGGAGACGGTAAGAAAATATCAGAGGAGATTATGCTTGTTTGGAGGAATCGGAAGTTTCGTGTCTGGATTGTGGAAGAAACAGGAGACTGGGTGCCCGATTTCACTACGGTTCCTAAAAATCAAGCTAACGTAAACATGGTTAGTGAGGAGTCGACTGAGGATGACACGCCGGAAAATCAGTCAGAACATTTGTCGGAAGAGTCTGACAGCGAAGATGATAGCGGTTCGGAAGTAGACCCGAATGTTGATCAATCGATGGACTCGGTTGACCCGGTTGAATCGGTTGTTGACCAGGTTCAAAAGGAATGTGTTGAATGCCCCTTAAATGAGATTAATAATGAACATTCATTGCTTTTTAAGAATTCTAATGTTGTGGAGGATTTTTCGGTAGATTGTTTCATTCCAGCTGCAGAGTTTGACTTTGATCACCCAATTGAAAATGCCCAAAATAGCCCTCTATATTCAAATGTTATTAAACGTAAGAAATGTAAAAAAACTGATGTGGGCCGGACCAGTTTTAATTATATCAGTAGCAATGAGAGTCAAAAGTTAGGCAAGAAGCCCAAAAACACTCTAGATGAATACTTGGAAGAAGATGTCTTTGGGTTAAATCCTTTATTGGGCCAGGATAATAATACGTCAAATGCACTGGACGACAACTCAATGGCTGCTATTAACAATCTGTTTGACCTTAACTCTCAACCTATTCATCCCTTTGAAGAATCTCCAGCTCACGAACCGGGTGATCACGAAGAACCCGAACCAGCTAGTTTACCCAACGAAGCTCCTATCCTAGCTAAGGAGATTGAAGCGACCAAGTTGTTGGGGGAGAAATTAGGAGTATCTTTGGGAGAGCATGAATCGTTAGTTCAAGAGTCAATCATCCAAGAAGGGTTACAAAGTGGTAAGCAATGAATTGTCTTTCGGTCAATATTCAGGGGATTGGGTCTAAGGGTAAATCGGGTTGGATAAACCGCTTAAAGAATGATCATGGTGTGGCGTTTATTGGGTTACAAGAGACTATGTCGAGTAACATTTCGTCGGAGTTGGTTTCGAATTATTGGGGTGGTCTGGGTCACGAGTTTGATAGCGTTGATGCTGACGCTAATTCAGGAGGGATCCAAAGCATTTGGGACCCAAAATTCTTCTCTAAAGATTCGGTTGTTAAAGACCCCAATTTTTTACTTGTTTCCGGTTTTCTATCTGATGGCAAAAGTCGGTTTAATTTTCTGAACGTTTATGCCCCGCAAAATAATACTTTGAAGAAATCTTTGGGATAGACTGCTTCGGGTTATTCAAATGGGTTCTGGCTGGTGGATTATTTTCGGAGATTTTAACGCGGTTAGAGATCAAGGTGAGAGAAAAAATTCGGTTTTTGACCCTGTTTGTGCCCGGGATTTTAATTATTTTATGGATGAAGCTGGTCTCAGGGAATATGAATTGAAAGGCATGAATTATACTTATATGGTCAATCGGCGCGGCGTTTGTAAATTGAGCCGTATTGATAGAGTTTTTGTTTGTGAAAATATCTTTAATAAGTGGTCGAATGGGTATGTTCGGGCTCTTAAAAGAGAAAAGTCGGACCACTCTCCGTTACTTCTTTCTCTTGTTGACACAAATTTCGGTCCGAAACCTTTTAGGTGGTATGATTCTTGGATTGATAGACTGGGTTGCTTGGAGTTGATAAACTCGGTGTTAGGCGACTGGATCAATATAGGCCCGGCCGATGTGAATTTGACCAACAAATTGAAAGCTTTAAAGGAAAAGCTAAAGGCTTGGATTAAAGACAGTAGACTAAAAGAAAGGCAAGATGAAAGCAATTTGCGACAAGAGAAGGAAAGCCTAGAATTCCTATTGGAGCACCAAGATTTGGAAGAATCGGATGTTTGGGTATGGACTGAGTGTGTTAAGTGCTTAGAAGATATTGAGCTCACGAAATCTCGCGACATCAGACAAAAGTCACGGATTAAATGGGCTACTCTTGGCGACGAGAACTCGAGTTTTTTTCACAATATTGTTAAGGGTAGATATGCGAGAAACTCAATTCCGGGTCTTCATCTCAAAGACGAGTGGATTTCGAAACCGGCTTTGGTCAAACGTGAAGTCCTCAGATTTTATAGAGATCACTTCAGGGAAGACACTCCTTTCGGCCTAAAATTATTTGCACCGGTTTGAAGCGCTTAACTGAGATGGATGGTTTATTTTTGACGGGTCCTTTTTCCAAGCAAGAAATTAGAGACGCGGCTTTCGACTGTGGTTCAAATAAGGCGCCGGGACCAGATGGCTTTAATTTTCGCTTTGTCAAACGCTTCTGGAATTTGCTGGAAGACGATTTTTACAAAATTTTGGAGGAATTCCATGACACAGGTACCATAAATTCGGGTTGCGGCTCGGCTTTCATAACCTTGATTCCTAAGGTTAAATCACCGGTGGGCCTCAAAGACTATCGTCCTATTACTCTTATTGGGATGATAAGTAAGGTTATTTCTAAAATCCTTACTAATCGCCTCAAAAAGGTTTTAGGTAATGTGATCTCGGAATCCTAATCGGCGTTTTTATCTGATCGTTTTATTTTAGACGGTCCGCTTGTGGTGAATGAAATAATGGATTGGTTAAAAAACGGAAGAAAAAGGCTTTCCTTTTAAAGATAGATTTCGAAAAAGCTTATGACAATGTCAATTGGCATTTTTTGATCTCTATGATGTCTCAAATGGGTTTTCCGGTTAGATGGTGCATGTGGATCAAAGGCATTCTCGTCTCAAGTCGGGCTTCTATCCTAGTCAATGGTTCTCCCACTTTCCAGTTTACTAGCGGAAAGGGTCTTCGCCAAGGCGATCCTTTATCGCCATTTTTATTCTTGATTGTAATGGAGTGCCTTTCTTGGATGTTGGATAGAGGAAAACTTATTGGTGTTCATGAAGGCATTACTCTTCCGGCAAATGGAGTGAATATCAACCATCTTTTCTTCGCGGACGACGCCCTTATTATGGGTGTTTGGTCTCGGAATAATATCCAAAGCACGGCTCGAATACTTAGAGTCTTTTATCTATGTTCAGGTCTTCGCATAAACATCCACAAATCTAACTTATTCGGGGTTGGTACGGAAGATTTTGAGGTTGATAATATGATGGAGGTCTTGGGATGTAAGCGTGGAGATTTTCCGTTCCCTTATTTGGGCATTAAAGTGGGAGCCAAGATGTCAAAAATTAGGAATTGGAACTCGGTGATTGAAGTCGTGAGGAACCGGTTAATCTCTTGGAAAGCTAGACATCTTTCCATTGGGGGCCGCTTAATTCTTATTAAGGCGGTTCTTGAGAACTTGCCTATATACTATCTCTCATTGTACAAAGCCCCTAAGAAGGTTATTGACACTATTGAGGCGATTATGCGATGTTTTCTTTGGGCCGGTTCTAGTGACGATAAAAAGATACATTGGGTTGCGTGGGATGTTGTTACTACTCCTAGAAAGTCTGGGGGTTTGGGTCTTTCTAAATTGCTTCACGTTAATGATGCTCTTTTACTCAAATGGTCTTGGCGTTTCAAGAAAGAAGGAGCAAGCCTTTGGAAAAAAATAGTGTTGGGCTGCCATGGTTCGAGCAGGTCCTGGTCTTTTCTTCCGTATTCGCCATCCTCAAGTGGCTGTTGGAAGTTCATTGCTAGAGCCGGGGAAAAACTTTGGAATGACAAACCGTTAAATAGTTATTTTAGCGGTACAATGGGCGATGGCAAGAGCTTAAACTTCTGGATTGATGCCTGGATTTTTTATGAACCACTTCGCACCATATACCCACAGTTGTTTAGAATCGAAAAGAACAAGTGGGCAACCATTTCGGGCAGATTGCGGGTGGTTAACGGCTGCAAAATTCTGTCGTGGGACTGGTCTGCAGCCCCAGAATCGCCTCACCAGGTGTCCGAACTGTTCAGTTTATTATCGAACATACATGATTTTGAGTGGAAAGGAGGTGCAGACAAATGGATTTGGACCGCTGATTCTAGTGGAGTTTTTTCGGTTAACAAGGCTAAGAAGCTGCTGTCAAACGGGTCAACTGATACTAACAGTTGGAAGATGAATTGGTCCGGTTGGGTTCCGCTTAAATGTAAAGTTATGGCGTGGAGAGCCACCCTTAATCGCTTGCCAACGAAGACGGAGGTGTTCAAACGGGGTGTCCATCTACAAAATATATCTTGCGCCTTATGTAATACGGATGATGAGACGGCGATCCACCTATTTACCGGATGTTTTTACTCGGCGGAGATATGGACCAGAGTTCAGACCTGGTGTAAAATAGCCCCTTTGCTGGTGGTCGAGGTCTCGGACATTCTGAAAACAGTAGAAACACAGCAGTTTTCGAGCCAGGACTCTTACATTCTAAAAGGGATCCTTATTACAACTATGTGGGCGATTTGGAACGAAAGGAACAAGAGGAACTTCGAAGGAAAACGCCGGAGACCGATTGAAGTCGTGGAGATTATTAAAACTACTTCGTATTTCTGGATCCGTAATAGGTCCAAGATGAAAGACATAGAATGGAATGTTTGGTGTATTTCTCCTTTAAACTCTCGTTCGTAATGTCGGTTTTTTGTGCCCTTGAGTCCTCGCTTTGAGGGCTCCGTGTGGCGTTTTTTGAATGAAATTTAACTTTCAAAAAAAATGTTATAAGAACTCTAATGACTAATATAAGTCTCTCATTTAATTTACTTGTAAGTTACATGCCATTTTCACGTTTTTGTAAAAGGTTCAAAACTTTTTTCATGACATTAATTTTTTTTTAAATTCATCATTAGTTTTAGTATTTTTTATATTTTCAACACCTATCATATTGATATACTTATAAAAAACATCCACCAGTTATTTACATATTTGTGAATTTAGTTAAACACACGTGTAATATCAGATTTACACATGTATAAAACGAATGTTGTAAAGAACGAGTTATTTTATTTCTTATAAATTTTTTTATTCTTTTTATAAAAGAGGTAAACGAGGGAAATATTTTGGTATTATTTTTTTTATTTTTATGTTATTTTTCATTTTATAAGTTTTTATTATATTTTCGTTAATTACCATTTTATCATTAAAAACTTATGGCTTACATTGATTCCTAAAGTTCTAATAAAAAAATGAGTTCTCATTTAAACCCTTCCATAATGTTAATAATATGTATGTAGATATCAATAATATTAGTTTACAAGGTACCTAAGTTTTTCCAAACTTTGCTTATATTTTAGGTATTTAATCATTAACTAGTGTTTTCACTTGGGCTACGCGTGTGGGAGTTTGGTTGTTTTATCCTGTCTTATGTGAAGTGATTTTGTACGTTGTTGGTTCGGCACATCAGAAAACACAAAAGCGAATACTGGTATCAATTCTAGGGTTGGCAATTATACCCGTACCCGTTGGGAAAACCCGAGACAAATAGGACGGGTATCGGATCAGGTAAACGGGTATGGGGTCGGATATGGGTAAACGAAAAAAAATCGCGGGTATGGGATTACCTGAAATACCCGTTTACCCGACCCGATTACCCGATAACACATACCTGATTACCGTTTATATACCCGAAATAATTTAATTTTATTCATTTATTTTAATTGTATCATAGTTATTTAATTGGTTTTACGTATCTTAAGTATATATTAATATTATTATACATTACATAAAACATATTTGCTTCTTAAAATCCTCAAAACCAAACCCCAGTAAACAAATGATTCTAAGTATTTTGTGTCTTTTATAAACATTGATATTATGTCAGTGTTTGTTTGCGTTTTTTCAAACCGATCGTATTATGATGCAATGTTAATTTGAAGTGCCTTTCTATTTTGATATTATGATGTAATTTAAAATGATACCCGACGGGTATACCCAATGGGTAAGTTTTATATCATTACGGCTGTACCCCGATTACCCGCGGGTATGCCGATACCCAACGGGTAAATACCCGACTTATATCCGACGGGTATGGGACACTCTTTTGTAATCGGATATGGGGTTGGGATCATTCATACCCGCCCCATACCCGCCCCATATCCGCCCCGTTGCCATCCCTAATCAATTCTGATAATATCTATACCAACAATTATGATGTTCACTAATAATCGATACAAAAAACACTCAATTATACCCCTAACATCAAAAAACCTATTAGTGGTCACATAAAAAGAAACTAAAACCTAGGTGGCTAAACTTAAAAAACCACATAATCTATTGTAGTTTCATCTTGGTTTTCTTTTCTAGTTTCTATCTAATCATTTCTTTATGTTTGTAAAAGGTTAGATTTTTTTGATGTCTTTGATATTATTTTATACCACGTTATCTAGCTTTTAAAACCAAACCAACCGATTCATATTCCAACTAAAAAACCAATAAACTCCTAGTTAAATTACCAATCCAGTTCTTAAAACATGTTTTTCTAACCCAACTTAATCAACGTCACGTTTAACAGATGCTGCTACCACATACGTAAAACAGTTAAAGAGATTAAACCTAAAGTTCCACTAAAACATTTCATACCAAATTAAAAAAAATGCAAAAAGCCAAACTAAACCAGTATCTCCTTCATCTTCTACTTGTTCCACTTCCCCACACCACACACATTCTCTCTCTCGCTCTAACATTCACCCATCATTCATCAATGGAGAATTATAACTACGCCCCTAAATACCCCACCACACCACTACCACCACAACCGTCAACCACCACCATCACTGCCCATCGTCGTCGCCAACTCCCATTACCAGATCCGATCCCAACCACCCCTACCCCACCACCTTCGTTCAAGGAGGACCCGCTTCCTTAAAAGGTCATCCACATGCCTACCTGATCATTGGAAACTGCCAAACACCACCACCATGCCGCCGTCGTCGCCCAATCCGACGCCGTCGTCAAATCATCGATTCCACTGACGAAAACAACTCCTACCAATAAACCCTCAAAACTAAACGAATGGAGAAACAACATCAAGAAATTCAAGATCAGCTCGTTGGTACCTGAGTTTGGGTTCAGTTCCGGGTTGTCAGAGTCTTCCAAGAGACCCGGTATGCAGGAGATTTTCTCGTCGAGAGTTCTTAACTTCCGGTCGCTGGTTATAAGTCCGGTCGCTTGTGCCGGACCTCTTTAATCGGTCTCCGGTGATCATAGATTCCGTCACCTGCGAGTACTCCGGGAAGGGACCTGCCTGCAAATTTAAAAAGTTTAATAGTCAAACTATGATCATTTAAACCTAACTGTAACAACCTCGATTGTTTTTAATATAAGATACTAGTAAGGAACCCGCGCGATGCGGCGGCGACGACATCGACATATTTTACAATGCGATATTGACGACATCGACATATTTCATAATGCGATATTTGTTTTCTGAATGCATGCGTGACTTCTATTGTATAGTATATTATGTCATGAGCATCACAAAACTCAATTAAATAATAGCACACGAATAAGAAAATGTTTTTCATAAACATAGTACGTTAAAACTAAATATCTGAGCACACGAATAAGAGAATACAAGTCATAAACATAGTATGTTAAAAATAAATATCCGCATGTCAAGTACTTGGATTTGATGAGATCATTGTTTGTCATAAGCCTTACACATCTCAATGACCTCATCAACATGCTTAGACCACCATTCTTCATCGGTGTCCAAACTGGAAGTTTCTTGTATCACTTCCTTTTTTACCGCAACTAATTCTTGATGCGGACTTTCCTGCATTTTCTCCTGTTTGACTTGAACAGGCACTGAAAAATCAATGTTAGTAGTGTTTTATTAAGACCAGGAAGGTATATAGATTAAACTATTAAACTATAGTATAGATATGTTAAATTGATACCATGTATGTCTTGAAGTTCCTTCTTTGGTTCATCCATAATAGATTACTATTTATGTAAGAGAAAATGAACAAGTCAGTATGTTATAAAGTATATATATTTGATAAAAGAAATCATGTCTTCACTTATATTTTTAATTTGGTTAGCAATTAGTATAGAGTAATATGTAATTAGCATGCATTCAGAATATAAAAAACTTAAGGCACACAAATCTATTAACTTACTTTCATTTTATATGCACATGCAACTCATTCATCACGTAACACTTCCCGATAGACAACATTTGAGGTGTATACTCCGTGTCGTCTAAAATTCTTTGACGGATGCACTAACACCTTTGTATTTTCGCGTGATATCCCTCTTGACAATGCCACATAAAGTAGTCCATGTGAAAACACAGATTCCGGTAGATAAACGCCAACGTGCGGAATTGTTTGACCTTGAGCTTTATTAATTGTCATTGAAAAGCTAAGTCGAATGGGAAACTGTTTTCTTTTAGTTTGAAAGGGAACATGTCGTCTTCAGAAAGACATAGAGGGATTCTTGGCAAAAATACTCTTTTCCCAATATGTTGGCCAACAGCTATTTCCGCATCAATAACATTGTGTTGGAAACCTTTACATATCAATCTTGTGCCATTACATAGACCATGTGATGGATCGATATTCCGCAACAATATTATGGGACATCCAATTTTTAGTCGAAGCTTATGAGGCGGCAAACCACTCACAGTTAGTGAGTTGAAGAACTCGATCGGATAAAAGTTGTTATGATCGTCTTCTGCTTTGTCAAAACTATAGTAAAATTTTTCCTCCCCTTGAAATATGTCGATCATTTGATCATTAATCTCATCAACACTCTCATTTCGAGTTGATAGTATTGCTCGGGAGATTATATAATCCGAAGAATACAAATTGTTTGAAATGGATGGAAAGATGGCATTAATCAATTGTTTTATAGAGTTTTCTCGAATGGTGCATGGAATTGTCATGTCATCTAGTATGCGGATAAATGTTCCTTCAATTGATTCTTCGGTTCCATCACCGACTCTTAAAAGAAAATCAGAAAACCACGGGTCATTAAGCGCTCTCATATTTATGGTCAACCGCATCTTTTTAGTCAAAGACCAAAGAGGCGACATTCTTAGGCTAGAGTCAACAATCTGTGCTCGAGTGCCACGTTTAATAACCGGCAACACCTGTCTGAAATCACCTCCCATAACCATTATCTTTCCACCAAATGGGAGACTAACGCCTACGATGTCTTGCAACGTCCGATCAACAGCCTCGATCGCCTGTCGTTTTGCCATTGATGCTTCATCCCAAATGATTAATTTAGATTACCTAATTAGTTCAACGGCTCCACTTTGTTTTTTGATGTTGCACATTGAATTATTATTAAGATTTATGGGAATCTTGAATCTCGAGTGAGCCGTTCTCCCTCCTGGCATATTATTGGCTGCAACACCCGATGAAGTTGTTGCGAGAGCAATAAAACCACGTGAACGAACTTCAGCAAGCAACGCTTTGTACAAAAAAGTTTTTCCCGTTCCACCTGGACCATCTATAAAGAACACACCTGGTAAATCATTATCCACATGCGTCATTATCTCATCAAACACGACTTTTTGGTCCGAATTAAGTGAATTTTGCACATAAGTGTTCAGCTTCAACAACTATCGCATACTCCTCTTGCACCTCACGATGACGTACAGATTGTAAGTCAGCATCTTCTGTTATGTCCGGAAGATCGAAATCATGGAGATTTTTACCCATAGATTGTAGAAACACCCTAATTTCAGTAAGAACTATATTTTGCACTCGTTCACCACTATGACAATGTAACCTATGGTCTTCAGATAATGAGTCAAAGTGGTTATTCCATAACTTTCGAACATCTCCAGGTTCGCAAAAAATTATTAGAGTCGCGAATAACCTTCTAAGAGCCTTGGGAAACTGAAATAGAGACGCTTCTGCGAGAGATTGCGATAAACTTTCATCGTTCTCAATTAAGCCTATCTCAAGAGCTGCTTTTCGAAACGTCGTGTGCTTTACGCCATTAACTGTGCAAAGATCTTCAAATGAAGTAGGCCCTTTAACATTTGATAAAAGTAGGCGTAAATAATACCTTTCTCCTTCAGCTGGATTAGCATAAACAATACGACCTCTTTGTGGTTTTTGCAAACGATGATTCCAACGACGCGAGCCTACATTCCACGTGAAGTGTTTTGGAAAATCTTTATACAAATATTTTCTTGCTGTTTCATCTACTCTATTTGTATCAAAAAATGCAGTTAGCATGGTTCTCTTATCTCTTTCTCTGTCAACAATTTCAGACATTATATCATTATCTGTAAATCTAACCATTTGATGATTAGGAAGATGTAGTTGTAAGGCCAACACAGCAGGATGAATTTGAGAAAGAGAGAATGAAAAAATGCGCCACATAGCCTCTGGGGGTGATACATATCGCGCATCTTGAAATTTCTTTATCTCATTAATGACAACCTCTTGCTCATCTTGATCGATTTGAATAACTTGTTTATCATGTCCTTTGTAAACATATTTGAATAAATATTTCACAGATTTTATACTTGAGCAAACCTCTACATTCATATGACAGTTGAACATCATTAAAAGCCGTGGGTTATATGGGACCACCCATCTATTATCAAGAGTTTTTCCTCGTACATCCACTTTTATTCCATTATTTCTCCTTCGATATAATGGATATGCATCGTCTCCTTGTGTTGTCTATTCATTAAACTGACTGGGATAGCGAAAATGACAAATTGGAGGATCACCCTGCATGCAAGGATTGTTTGTTCGTAAATGTCCGCAAGGACCATGAATCATGTGCTTGACAACAAGCTCGTGCAATTTGGGATGCCTTGATATGTCGGGAATTTCAGCACACACAATCTTATCATAATGGTCGGGATTATTGATTTTGTGTTGCGGGTACATGATAAGAAGAAAATGTGCATGTGGCAAACCACGCTTTTGAAACTCGATGACATAAACGTATGCTTTGACTTCTCCTAGAATATGTTTCTTGAAGAGTTGTTCCTTAAGATCCTCTAATTTAGCACGAAACACTCTTGAAACAAGCTCTGGACGATCTTGTGCGGTTTGACCCACTTTCAAATTATCACATATCTCAGGCCACCGAGGATTACACGTCACTGTAAGGAACAAATCAGGCTTGCCGTCATCTTGAACTAAAGTCATCGCATCTAGAAACCGACGACGCATGTCGCGAGGCCCTCCGATGAAAGATGCAGGCAAGACAATCCGTTGTCCCACTCTGTTTAGATTAACCTCACCAGCATTAACGCAATCCACAATACCTTGATACAAATATGCTCTGATCTTAGCCTGGTTTCGTTCACAAAATTGTAAACGTTGCGTCTCAATCTTTATGTAAACATCTACAGCAAACTGTTGTAGCAATCTACCACCGAACAGAAGCACGTTCTCAACAGATCGAATTTGGAATTTGTAACAGTAGTACTCTCGCATAGCTACGGTTGTTCTACCACGTCGTGTGTTTGCCTCTGAATAATTAAAAATAATACACGTTAGGGTATTATTTTTTAACATCACTTTAAAAGATACATAAATTGTTGGTACCTTCCATTTCTTCGTCGATGTTGTCATTATTGTTGTGAACTTCATTGAGTGGTACTCCTTGACGTGGTATGTTAGGATGCCAACCCGACTCACCATTAGGAAAAAATAGAGGATACGATATCGTAACAACCAAAGTAAGGCTGGATAGTTTGACTATATTCTGACCTACCGTACACAACAATACTTCTTTTGTACGAAGTGATATTGTCGTTACCTTCCACCCAAATTCCAGCAACCTATAAAATGTTGCATTATAAATATGTAAATCAATATGTAGTGTACGGTAGAAGATCCACACATTGAAGTAAAAATAATATTATTTAAACCTCGGATGTCGTTGGTCGGTTGTACACCCTTTGGTCAAGATCCACGGAAGCATTTAAAGTGACTCTATAGTTGTCTAGAGGTCCTAGTTCCGCAAGACTTCGAAATGTGTTGACATATGGGTTTGTAGAAAGAGCACGTGTTACCATCTCAGTGATGCTTCGATCAAGATTGGGCCATTGGAGTCTATGATCTAACTCGGTATCAGGATCATAAAAATACAACTGTAAATACTTAGGTTTTCCATCCCTCGAAACTAATTGGTCGATTTTGTGATATATTCCTTTATGTGCACGAAACGTATAGACACCGGCTCTCATATTGTTCATTGTATCATCCAACGTCACACCCATTGAGGCGAAAGAAAAACTGGTGTTATAAGCACATATGTTTTGCCTAAACATTTTTCCAACTTCATCTTGCGACGTGAAAAGTTGGTACAATTCTTCGGGAATTTCTGAATTTGCTAATATTGTTTTTCCACTCATACAACAAAAGGTTGCAAATTCAAATGTGAATCGTTAGGCTCCACAATGAGGACATGGACTACGTTCCTTTAAGACATGATGATCTGTAGGTATACCATCATAAACAAAATTATAGGGATCCTCTTCTATGTCTGAAATGTTTCGAATGGTTCCTTCTATTTGAACACCTAAGGAATTTGTTGTAATAAGTAACAGGAGTTGTAAAAGAATGTCAAGTTTAATGAAAAAACTTTGTTAAATAAATAGAAACCTTGTGATGTTTCAGGTAAGACTTCATTGAAGACACGATGGTCTCTAGGTCTACCATTGTAAACAAAATTATACGGGTCCTCTTCAATAATCTCATCTCGGATGGATGGTTGATCAATAACGTCAGAAAATTGAGGTAATAGTGTTCGCGGTTGAATTCGAATACCTAAGGAATTCCAAGTATTAAGTGATGAAAAATGAAAAGATATCAACTTTAATAATGAAACCATTGTTCAATAAACTATAAACCTCGTGATATTTCAGGCATGATTTCGTCATTTATAAAGGGGAGTGTTGTTGTCGGAGTACTATCATCCGTTGGAGCACATCTAATTTGAATACCATTTGAATTACGTTTTCCATCAGCTTTGCATGTATCATAGCATGCTTCATCTCGAGCCTTTCTTTTTTCAATCGAACTACATGACACATTCTGTTTTCGCATTTGTGTTATTTGACTACTATTAGTATTCAAGATTCTTAATGGCGTCCTTTCAATTGTTGGATCACTTTGGGGGACATGGCTTGCACCAATCTTTGATAGATTGTTATTTTCTTTGCAAGAAGCATAATATCGTCTATTATATTCTTTCCTTTTTTCAGCTTGCAAGAAGCATAATATCGTCTATTATATTCTTTCCTTTTTTCAGCTGACGTAGATGCACTTGAGGTACTGGGTTCATTACAATCTTTTGATTGCCCATTCTTTTTACGTGAAGCATAATATTGCACGTTGTACTCTTTTTTTTTAACTGACGTAGATGCACGCGAGGTGGAAACATCAATATGATCTTTTGGTTGCCCATTAGTCATTGTAAATTGATAAATACCTTGTAAATTAAATAAAAGAGACTTATCTTAGACAATCAATTTATGAAAACATCATTACAATAACAGTAGACTACATGTGTTCCGAGCAAAAACTAAAAGTGAAAATTAAAGTAACAGTGAAAAGTTAAACTAAAAGAGCTGGTGAAACTAAGGTCTCCACAAAAACTACACCCTGGGAACCACGAAACGAAGTAACAGGATAAAAACATTCCAAGGGCTCTACATCCATTTTAATTTCATAAAGCTTTCCCAAATTGGTCATCACAAACCAATTACCATTTGTCATAAAATGTGTTATGTCACACCATACTGACAGCGGGATAGGAGGGATCGGAGAACATGACACGACCTTAATCCAGTGCTCCCCTTGTAGCAACCATAACTCAACTGACATTTCGCGTATGGCAGTACTAACAAACATATGAAGTTCATTTTTTACATTAACTAAATCTCCGATATAAATTCCTGTAGAAGGAACCGGTGGAAAGCTTATCTCCTTAAGCTGCTCTGAATTAACATCAAAACAAATGACCACATTATTCCTCCAACCCAGCACTCGCAAACAGTGAAATATAAAGTATTAGCACATAACGTAGCAGTTGACCAAGAGAATGCGGGGATAACAAACTCTGGTCTTGTTACGAAAGGTATATTTCTCCAAGAGGATGATTTCCTAGAATAAATAGATGCACAAAGTACACCACACCTACGCTTTACATGCAAGACCTTGTAATCATCGGAGCATCAATGTACAAACCAATAGCGTCAGCATTATGTTCAAAGAATCCATAGCAACGACAATGAAGTGTTGACAAATACTTGTAAGCACCGGTGACTGGATTCCAAAGAAGCAACTCAGATGTATGGTTCAAGCGAACATACAAAACCCATCCAAATGTGAACGAATCGAGACATCATGAAATGGAAATGGGACGATGGTGCTTGGCCCATAATCACCGGTTTGAAAGTCAATTGGATGAACAGAACATATTTGGTCTCCGATTAAGAGGATTCTCTGATTGGATGAATTTAATGAGCGGGAGCAATGTACCCTTGCAAAGTCTTCTGTTGATAGGAAGGCATACCATTCCTTACAAACAGACTTAAAACGACATACAACCTTTGCTGGCAGCCTCGTTAATATCTCAAATATGATTATTTCAACCAGTAGGGCAACCATGGTGACACCTTCGTTCACAAATATTGACTAATTATCTGTATAATATAATCTCCTATGAATTAGTATTTAGGTGAAGAAAGTGTGGTTACATTACATATATAGCATACTACAGAATACACTAATATATATGAATTATATGCAATATGCAAAGCAAAACATGGTTCTACTGATTAATGCTTAAAATAATATTGTCTACACAGATTGTGAGGTTGATATTTTATGTGGTGATTAGTTCAAACTTTATATATTTTTTTGATTAGGGTTGTTGGTTTCAAGCAAACTCGTTCAATAATCAGTGTTTAAGTATAATGTTTGTGTTTATGATTTGATTACATTTGTCTTTCTTTTGTTCTTTTATAAAATTTATAATATGAATATGAGATTATGCTTTTTATAGTTAATGCATGAGATATGAATATAAGTGCTTTGTAACTTCGTTACATCAAATAAAATTAGAACGCAAGAAAAGCCAAAACATTAAAAATAGACGTCTAACCATAGAAGTTAATTAAAGAGTTCATTGTAAACATGTTAAAATGAACATGGACTCTAAGGACGACCAATCCTTTCAATATCACGTGCCTCGGGCATGTTTGGTTCATAGGCAATCGTTGTTAAGTCTGTAGAAATCAAAATATTTTCTGAAAACAAAAGAGAACGTATAAGTTTACGTAAGGCATAGAGGTTTTGAAATAGTATTTTTGTAAAATATATATATTTATAAGGTAATACATACCCTCTGGTAATTGAACCAATTTCACTCGAGATGCATACACTATAGAATTTCTTGCAATTGCTAGATAAGTTCTAAACATATTTGTCTGCTTCGAGTCATATAAAAGCATCTGTATTGTGTGACCGCTGACACATGTATTTAATTTTAGAATCACAAACAAATTGATTATATTTTTATATACAGCGAAATTATTAAAAAAATTAAATATTTTATGCAATCATTGACTTACGTCGCATCTTGAAGAACCAATTCAAAATGGTATCGTCCATTTTTTCGTTTACCCATGACAATCCGTCCACAACATCTGCAATGATCGTA
The DNA here is from genome assembly GCA_024085815.1 of Flaveria linearis. NCBI lineage: Eukaryota > Viridiplantae > Streptophyta > Magnoliopsida > Asterales > Asteraceae > Flaveria > Flaveria linearis. The sequence goes on along the minus strand of CM044005.1, from coordinate 8,498,569 downwards.
ACTGTTCTTATTGAGAAAATTTAGGTATATCTAATACTAGTTGGGGACCCGCGCAATGCGGCGGCAACGACAATTTACAACGCGGTACTCGTTTTTTGTTAGTAAATGTACTCACACGATGTGTACTATAACATATGTGTAGTACAAAAAGAGAAAAAAAATAAGAAAATGTAATTGCATTTTCCCAATCTATTGGTAGACCGTTATTGTCAACACAAAATTATATAAAATTAAGCTTGTTGTGTTTTCATGTATGGCTGGCTTCTCACTCTTGGATTTCTCCACTTTGGGTAAGAAACATAGAAATTTATCGCCATTTTTCTTTGGCATGACCACCGATTCTTGATCGTCATCCTGCAAAATAGAAGATTCACACGTATATTATTGGGTAACAGGTTAGAACATCTTCAGGGCAAATATGTAGTTTTTAGTGCGGGTTCAAACGGATGGGCGAGCCCTTTGACAGTTTATTGTCTAGATTTATATATATATTTATTAACCAAGAATGATAAAAGCTACATTGCTAGAATGAAACTTGGAATTTTTATAAAGTGGTTTATATGTTTTAAGCATCCAATCTTTCAACGTGTTTTGACCCCGGCTGACCAAGTTGACCGAAAAATTTACCCATTGGAGATAATGTACAATCCAAATCAATCCCTCTTACGGGGTTAAAATAGCCACCTCTAACGGTCTGTGTCTGTGAGATTTAATATGATGCCTACTTACAGGAAGAAATGGTGAATCTTTTGTGTGGAATTCAATGTCATATTTTGGTTCTCGAGAGCTACGACTTAAGCCACCTGACAATTAACCATGTATGAAAATTCAATATCTGCATCAAGTAATTCAACCAAGTCATTGGTCATAAGTTATACACTACAAGACATTGAAGTACCTGATTCTATGTTATACGGTAGTATTGGTTGTTCATCTTCAGAGAATACTGCGATGATATTCACTCCAGGCGCGGTAATATCAGGCTGCACATTTTATAAAGTTAAGATACTTATGTTTCAGTTAACAAAATGCGACACAAAATATTAGTTGATAGATCAAACACCTTAAGAATCTCGGGTGTGACTGAATTTGGGCCCCTAGAAGAGAACCCTGCCATGAATGGAGCAGGCGTTACGTTTATCGCAGCTTGAGGATGGGTCATGTACCCCTGTGGTTCCCTACATCAACATAACATACATTTTAGTGAAAACAAAGGTATAATAATTAGAGATGACAAAATGGGCCTGTTTAGGCCAGGCTAGGCCATGTTAGGTTGATGGTAGTTACTTGGTCGAGTTGAGGTACGCGTAGAGACGAAGCCCATCAGCATATGTGATGTGTGATGCTGGCAACACATGAGGATCAACTATGATCTCATCAGCAGTGGTTTTATCATTGCAAAGAATCATGCCAGCAGCACAAGGAAGTTTAGCTTGTGTGCTCTTGTCAACCCTACCATTGCCTCCCCTTAAGCACACCAAAATTTCCCTTGAACCGTCATCGGGTCAAGTGCACCTGGCATGCAAAGCGCTCTACACATACATACACAAACAATATCAATATACAAACCCCATGAAACTAATTAAGCAAATGTTTCAAGAAAATAACACTACTTACGCATCCATCGTTGTTGCGTTTTCAGCTTTAACATTTGCAGCATTAAGTAGAGGATAAAATCCAGAATGTAGCAAGGGTTTAGACATGCTTAATCCCTGTTATTTCAAAACCTATATGTTTATAACTCAAAAGGAAGACAAGCTAATTGGTGAACCAATAGAGTATAAATGTTTGAACCTTTAAGGTAAGTCCACTTGCAAGGTCAACAAAAGACTGAAACTCACGGTCAATGGTGCTAGCCGCTACGGTTATAACCCAAGGAGCCACATTGGTGACAGTTCCAGGTTTAGGTCCATCATTCCCTGTAGAAAACACACAGTGACACCTTTCTTGACAGCATAGTATGATGCAATGGCTAGACCATCATCCATGTAGTCAACAGGGGATCCACCAAGAGATACTGATATAACATCAACACCATCATGGATCGTGGCTTCAAACCCTTTGACTATATCTGCATCATCACATTCACCTCCTAAGTTGGTAGGTGGCCAGCAGACCTTGTAAGCTACAACTCGGGCTCGTGGTGAACCACCTTTAGCAGTTCCCATCATGATCCCATTGATGCTCACATCGGGAACAAAGTTTCCACCTGCAGTAGATAATGTGTGGCTACCGTGTCCTTCATGGTCGCGCGCATTGTTCAGTGAAGGATCAAATTTTCCATATGTGGCTTGATAACCTTTGTTATAGTACTTAGCACCAATAAGTTTACTGCAAACACCACAATATATAAATAACTAATCTATAAATAACAAACAAATAAACAAACATACTAAGTAAAATCATGCATGTAATTTTAAAAAAAAAGAACAAAGAAATCATATGCTTACTTGTTGCAATGAACTAAGGTGTCATTCTCACATCCACCCTTCCACTTAGATGGAATCGGTCCATAATCGTTGCCACTAAAGCTTTTTGATTCAGGCCAAACACCTGAGAAACAAACAAACATAACCGCATAATAAAACTATAAAATCAAGACATAAGACTCGAAACTGATCAGGAGAACACAAAATATACCAGTGTCAAGATTGGCAATGATGATGTTTTCACCAAATTTTGCTTTCGACCACAAAGAAGACGAACCGATGACGCCATTTTTTCAAGCTGCAAGAAATCCCAAGAGCGCGTTGTGTGTAAGTTTCGCGCTTTATTCTGAATCACAGTCACCACATCCGGATGCTCTACATATCACAAATGAGAATTAACTACAATTGCTAAAGATTTTAATACAATGGCTTCAAGAACATAATATGTTTTATCAGTGTGCAAAATGAACAACAACGAAGGCGTTGAACTGTTTATTGTAAGAGTATATCATGGCTTCATCTACCTTCTCTTTGCTGTTTCAAAACATAATATGTTTTATCAGTGTGCATAAATGAAGATTAAAAGTTAACATATTATCTTAAGTTTTGTTTTGTATGCAGATTTACCTCCCTAATATCGAACCAAGAAACTCAAAGTGAGAATCTTGGATCTAAAATGCTTCGAGTTCATGATCTTGTGCTCGCAAGTAGACGATATAAGACTGCAAAAATTGTATAATACAAACACAAAAGGGATTAATTTACAAGAAAACACCGATGAAAACTATGCAAATATGTTCATCACCTCATGTTCATCACCCGACTATTGATGAACATCAGCCAAAGCTCATACGATGACTTATTATGTTCAATCTGGATACAAAAGCAAATATGTTTCACAAGGAAAAAAATGAAGAAAATTATACCACAAAAATGGAGACGGTGGAGAAGCTCGCCGGCGTCGTACCGGTACCGGTGGCGGCGATAATCGATGGCCCAACTCTCGCGTGAGCTGGAAAACCATCATCTAACCATCGGACTTGTGCCCCAACTCTCGCGTGAGCTGGAAAACCCTAGCCGCGCAGACGGATGCGGCGACCACGACCTTCGACCTTGCTATGGCGGCCGTTGGCGGAGGTGGTGGTTGTCTGGTGGTGGTGGATGAGTCCGGCGGCGGTGGGCGTTTATATACCAAGACAAATCGAAACCCATGGGTGGAAACCATCATCAAGAGCAATAATCATGAAACCAAGCCAAATCACAACCCGTGAACATGGAGGAGTCACAACCGCCCTTTAATGGTTGTTGCGAAACATGCCAGAGAGAGTGACCGACGCCGGCGAGCTTCTCCGCCGTCTCGGTCGCCGGCAAGCTTCTCCGCCGTCTCAGTCGCCGGCGAGCTTCTCCGCCGTCTCGGTCGCCGGCGAGCTTCTCCACCGTCTCGATCGCCGGCGAGCTTCTCCACCGTCTCCACCGGCGAGCCAACATAGATCAAAGGGTTTTGGTTGTTGGGTGTGGGAATTTGGTGAAAGGGAGCTGCTGCTTCTCACTGATTTGAAATGAGTGAGGTTAAGGAGCGGGAATTTGAATTTTGTAGAATGGAAAAGGGATCTCAAAGCTTAAAAACTTGTACATGTGTTTCAAGAGTGTAAAACTCTTAAATTAAGAGTTTTTGGTGAAATGACCATCTTGCCCTCCCCAAATGCTTATTAATATAGTATAGATATCTATCAAAACAGATAAATCGAGAAACTTAGAACGTACCAATTATTAACTTTTGGTGTCTTCTATCATGCTTAAGAATTTGAATAGAAGGAACCAATGGATACAGACAAAAACCTCTCACAAATGGACTTTCAGACGTAATAAGTTTAGTGTATTCGCTGATAACAATCTTGACCTCACCCATAGCAAGATGTACTTTTCATATGTCGGATACTCTTGATATTTCAAATTCTCAATTTGGAAACGACTAAGTAGAAATACATTGGCCACCAAATCCATATTATTATAAAAGTCCATTAAATATTTCGGAACAAACGCCGCTATTTTTTGTCTCTAAAAACAAAAAGAGTGTTCATAATGTAAAATATTAAAAAATAGTTTTATATTTTGAAAAGGAGAAGAAAATCACTTACGTTTGATCAAGAAATATAACCAATAATTTGTTCTCAACAACGACTTCTGATATGAACTCAACCCAAACAAAGGGAATAGTATACCAACTTCCATAATTTATGAGTGATGAAAAAGAGTCAACAACTGAATGAACATCCATGCTTAAATTAGACCTCCACTTTTTATTTAGTCTGTAAAAACATTGAATGATTTAATTTTAATTTTAACACAAAGAATGTATATGTTATTTTTGAGGAAACAATAATGTAACTTTTTTACCCATTTGTAATTTCAAAGGATATTATCTCATTTAATATTTTTGTATATATTTATTTTACTTTTTTATGAACTTTAAATATAAACACTTATTGAAGTGTTATGTTAATTAAGATTAAAAATTATGATAATCAAGTGTAACTATGATATTTAAAATTTATACTTGGAACATGTATAGATTTGGTTGAACTTGAGCAATTACTTATCGTTATGTTAATGGAGATGTGTGATGTTAATGGAGATTAAGAACAATGATAATTAAGTCTAATTATGACAATTAGAAGTTAGTTGAGCTTGATCAATTAGTTATCTTTAAGTTTGTATATCGATTATAACCAAGTACAGTAGTCAGAACCAATTCATGAATTGATTTCTTTTTGTAAAGTCAATTGACATTGATAATTAGTAGATATTAAAGTGTAACTTTGAGTATTAGCTTTTAGATGGTTTAAATTAGAGAATATCGATTATATTTTTGGGGTACCTATCAATCAAAAATCATGATTTGTAAAGCTTACACCTAAAATGCCAACACTGAATGGAGTCCTATATCTAGTTTAAAGAACAAAAAAGGAGTCCTATACCTAGTTCTACTAATTATTTACAAAAATACTAAGTGTGAAATTATGAACGAAATACCAGCAATAAAATATAATATACTAATTATTTACCTGCACAAGCTCTTCCCAAATACAATAGCAATGACCTTGCACTGTCAATACAAATAAGAAAATAGAATTAAATCCAATCTCATCTAGCCAACACAGACCCAAACACCCAAAATTGTGTATTATAACCCTGTTGGCCAATTTGGGCAGGATGAAACTTTTTGCAGCTAACACCTATTGGTACACGCGTTAGATGTACAATTTGCTAGTGTAGTACAAGCTAACAATGCGTAAAGAAGGTATTGTAGCAAACAAGGTTATACATGTTTTCTGCTTCCATAAATGTACAAACTACTAATGCATCAAGTTGAATAATGAGATTGCAGCAAACAAGGTTATACATGTTTTCTGGTTCCACTTTTGCAATTTGGGTTCTCATCTGAACGCATTAATTATATACGAACCTTTCCAGAAACAGACCACGAAAAGTGTATGCATGTCAACCCAAACCAGCATATGTTGACCCATACTATAAATGTTTTGACCCATTACACAACCGCCCATCTTGCTGCTTTATTCATTAAAACAAAATTTAACACACTCATCAAAAAAATACCATCCAGATGCATAGACATCATATCATAATAAATAATATTTAACGCTTTTTAATTGTGCCTATATACCTGCTCACAAAATTACATACCCACAAACTGGCACAGCAGTTCATAATAAAAGGCCATAGGCCATACTCCATAGTGACCCATTTTGAGTGTTAGGGTTTGATTTCTCAGGTGTAGTATAGTTTTCTCAGGTTTGTTTTCTCAGCTTTATATTAATTTACCATAAAGGCAATGTCTCAAGTGTTTGCCAAACCCATATCTCCTAATCTCCTATAGGACCATGAATTTGTAATAACTTCTCCAATCATACATAAGACTCAAAGTCTGATATCAAACCACACCAAATTAACATGGAATGAAGCTGCAAATTAAACCCTAATCTTATCATACAAATTCAATCCATAGAAAAAGAATATTAACAAAAGAAAATAGAAAATGTGAGAAGTAGGATGAGGGAATGTTGACTTTGTAGATCATCAGCTCCTATCTACAGTTAATGCTTAAACTATTGGTTTTTGCAAATCCATTTATATTTTTAAAATTATGACCCTACAAATGTGTACTTTATCCTGTTACATTCTTTTTAGTTATTTCTTTAGCCCTTAAACTATTGGTTTTTGCAAATCTATTTATATTTTATATTACTTATTAATAAAAATATAAATTATATGCTCAACTTTGTGTTTCTAAGATTATAGGGTGTATTGCTAATTCCCAGGGATTCTTTATGCAAAATATAATCTAAAGTCACGTGATGCATATGAGTTTGCTGTTAAGAAAGAGGCTGGGTAAACTCACTTCTAGAAATATCCCCTTGCTATTGTAAATATTAAAGGCAGAGCCAAAGGGACTTCAGTGCAAGAAGTGGTTTCAAAGTTAGAGGTATGCATTAATGCATGAAGTTGGACCTATTGTGTTACTTGCAGGAAGCAACAGGTTTATGCATCATGTTACAAACAAATAAAACCATGAAGCATAGTCGTAAACAAACAAAAGGCTTTTCTGCAAAAAAGTGTACATAATTTTAATTTCATACATTTATTATTCATAAAATACTTTAAGTAGGAAAATAGTGTTAAGCAATCTAACCCCACCCCATTTTGATTGTTACCCAATCACATAATCGGTACTAATTGCCACCTCTAATAATTGCATGGAACTTGCTTTCTAAATTTCAAATTTCTAATTTATTTGATATACAGTTCTAGGGAAAAACAAACCTGGTCTAATCTCTCTCTTCTTCTTTTAGACGAATGATGAACTTGCGACTCTTCCTCCCTGCGAAATGCTGACACAGCAGACCGCAAAGCTACATGCGCAGACCCAAAATTAGATGAACATATATACATAGTGGTGGAAATGGTTTATCTTTAGGACTCTAACCAGTGACATTGGCAAAATAGTTCATATACATACATTGCAAGGTGCAGGGTGCCCTTAATCACCTAAAAAAATGACAGAACACAAAGCAGCCCAAAACAGCTACAATAATGAAGCCGAAACAACTTAAAAACATCATTACACAGCTAAAAACAGACCAAAACATCACTGAACAAACGGATGCATCATGTCATTTTACATTTTATACTAAATTCCAAGCTATAGTTTCTTAGTTGTTTCCTAAGATTCACTTTAAAGTATAGTAAAAGAATATAAAGGATGTTTTTGGGGTGTTTAGATGTGGGATTAACCTCTGAGTCTGAGACATAGAGGTTATACTAAAACAGCCAAATTGTGAGAAGCATGTGCCATAAGAAATGATTCATTGACCTTAACAAACAACAACAAGCCGTAAAAAAGACTAACCTTTCTAAAATGAGATCTAATTAATCTGATGAAGCAGCTACCACTTACAAAGCGATGGTCAACAGAGGTTAAAGAGATCCGAATACAAAGAACCTGTAAAATAGCCACATCAAAAAACAAAAATAAACTTAAGACAAAATAATCACTTGAAAAATTGAAATAAAAACATAAAGTGCTTTCAGATGCTTGGGCTTTGGATACTGCTCAAAAACCATATGCTTGCCAGAGACTAAATCTGGAAGGTGATAAACCTTCTGCTAGAATGTAAGTGCATAAATTAATTATGGTTTAAGTCTTGAAAAGTCATTAGTCATATGACTTTAAATCTTAAATGCCTTTCTGTTTATCTAGACGTGGTTGTGAAATAGTTTCTTGCCTTATATTTTGCTTCGGAATATGTGTTAATCTTTTAGTATGTAACGTGGTTGGGCTAGAAGATTATAGTGCATATGCAAAAATGCTAACACTACTTCTGTTGGTAAGTTTACCTATGTTTGAAACTGAATCCAAGTATAAGCACACAACATGTAGAATTTGTAAAAAGGAAATCAATTTGACCCGTTCAATAAAATTTATTCATTTGGCCTTTTAAAACACAGGAACAAAATACATATAAGCAGCAACCCTTAATAAAACTGAATCCAAGTATCCATTTGGCCTTTTAACAGCTTGTACAGCTTGTACACCCATCTATGCTTAAACAATCTTACAGATCATATGCTTAAATAGAAAAGACAGATCATATGATAGCTTCTCGTGTACATTTTGACAGCTTGTACACCCATCTATGCTTAAACAGCAAAGAAATGAATCAAGATTTCACTCATATGCTTAAACAGCTTGTACACCCATCTATGATTAACCATAATTAGTTTCTAAACAGCAAAGAAAAGACCTGGTAAACATAAGCCTAAAACATAAACTATAGCCAATGTGGTGTTGCTAAACATCCTTTGAAAAATGATCATCTAAAAGCAATCAAATCACTTAAAAATTAAGGTTTTACCTAGCATAGACCAAATCTCTAATTAAGAACCCAAATTTACCAATGATGTGCACAAAATCTCTAATTAAGAACCAAAATTTACCAATGATGATAGACTTGTGCACAAAATCTCTAAACACCATGAACAGAACTTAAAAAATAGATCATTATATTTAAACACCATGTAGAAGCAACATGAACAGAACTTGAATAAACACCATGTAGAAGCAAAGCAAAGAATGTGTATAACCTGCAGGTTTGGGAATGTGAATTTCCGGTGATAGCAGTACCCAAGGATCTCAATATCCTGAAGCAACAGAAACAATGGAAACTAAGCATCTTAATAATCAAATCAAGCTTTTGTGAAACGAATATTCAAGAAACTGCGAGAAGAAACTGCGAGAAGAAACTTACAAATTAGAAATTGCGAGAAGAAACTTACAAATTAGAAACTTACCAGATAGAAAACCATACTCTTGTGAGTTTATGTAGGGTTTTGAGAGTTTGAATTGACCGCCATTTTGAGAGTTTCCGTGTTATGTAGGGTTTTGAGAAAGAAAAGCCCTACCTCTGACCTTCTCTAAATGGAGATTGCAGCTGGTGATGGTACCTTGGTCTGAAGGCATCTCCGAAATAGAGGAAGGTGATGGTGATGGTACTCTGGTCTGAAGGCATCTCCGTAAGCCAACTGTCGAAAGCAAACTCTGAGCCATCGAAAAGAATAAGCAAAGTCTGTTCCATCGAAAGCAAATCTGCTTTGCCCTCCGTTCCATCGAAGCAAAGTCTGTTCCATCGAAGCAACTCCGAAAGCCAATTGTTGACTTGTACCTTGTGCATAAAGAGATGTACATCTCTTAAAATTAAGACATTTGGGTGAATTACCCTTGTGCCCTATATATAGTATAGATAATAATATCATATCTATCGCAAATGAGTAGGAGGATAGCTAAATCTAATAATGTAGATTTATGTAACTATTAACCAAACCAAACATCGAATTCATATTAAGTTACTATTGATAACTGAGCCAAAATTTTTATTGGTTGTTTGTAAAATAGTAATTAAATTTTAAGAATATTTTTTTATTAGTAACCGCACACAAACCATTCACCCTTCTAAGCTGGTGTTTGGATTTTCTTTTCAAAATGACTTTTTAGCTTTTGGAGGGGCTTTTGGAGGAGTGAAAAGACAAAAATGCCCCTCCAAAAAAGTCAATAAGTTAAAATTTTAGAGTAAATTACAAATTTTGTCCTTAATTATGCTTAAAATTACGGATTTTGTCCTTAAACTTTAATAATTACACTTAGTATCCTTTATTTGAAAATTTGTAACGTTTTTTATCCTTTTTACTAACAGCAGTTAATTTTTTCTGTTATATTTTTGTAAATGACCAATTTACCCCTGACCTCTCAAAAGGACAAAATGTGTAATTTTTATGAGTCTTTTATTTTATTTCTTTGTGTGCTTATTTTATTAACTTTACTTTTCATTATTTCTTTATTTTTAACCATTTTTATTTTAAATTCTTATCTTAAATATTATTAACTAGTTATTTTTAATCATCAAAATATGAGTTATGATTAGTTTTATTATATTAAAATCTATAATAAATTACTATTCTATTTTAAAAATTCATCATATGGCTAATATTTATTTTATAATAAAAACATATTTTTTTTAAAATCCATTTTCAATAAGATTTATGTAAAAATGTTTAAAAAAATAAAAAGGTTATGTATTAAATTTTTCTATAAAAGAAGCAAACAGAATGGGAAAGAAATTCAAGTCTTTTACTTAACTTTTCTTTCTTTCTCTCTTATAAACATTTTATTTTATAAACTTATCTTAAATATTATTAATTAATTAATTTATATATTTTATTAAATTCAAATTTTATTTATAGATTATTAAATTATTTAATGTTTTCATTTGTTTACTTTAGTTATTTCACATTAGATAAAAATTAAACTAGTAATCGGTTAGTTACACCGTCGCTTTTTAACCCTTTTGGTATAAAAATTTCAACTATATCAAACAGTTTGTTTTACGTATTATATTAGAAATTTATCGAATATCGTATGAAATTGGACGATGACTTTTTATTTTACTTAGTTTTAATTATTGTATGTTAGGTATTATATATGATTACGCTTTGCTTAATATATAAAGTCTTTAATTCTTCTTATTGTAAAGTTCGCTTCCGTTTTAATTTTTAGTGGTTTATGTTTGATTTATAATAATTAAAACCCATTAGTAACCGTTTAAAAAACTCAAAATAATAGTACGTTTAATAATTTAACACCTCACAATATATTTTTTTACTTCTTTTATAGAAAAACCCATTAAGGCTTGAATTTCTTCCCCGGTCTGTTTACTTCTTTTATAGAAAAATTTAATACATAATCTTTTTATCTTTTCTAAACATTTTTATATAAATCTTATTGAAAATGGATTTTTTAAAAATACATCTTTATTATAAAATAAATATTAACCATATGATAAATGCTTTAAAATATAATAGTAATTTATTATATATTTTAATATAATAAAAACTAATCATAACTCATATTTGCCTAATTAAAATAATTTGTTCATAATATTTAAGATCAGTATTTAAAATAAAAATTGGTTAAAAATAAAAAAAATAATGAAAAGTAAAATTAATAAAATAAGCACACAAAAAAGAAAATAAAAGATTCATAAAAATTACACATTTTGTCCTTTTGAGAGTCAAGGACAAAATGAGTATTTATAAAAATATAACACAAAAAGTTAACTGTTGTTAGTAAAAAAGACAAAAAACGTTACAAATTTTCAAATAAAGGATACTCAGTGTAATTATTAAAGTTTAAAGGTAAGATCCGTAATTTTAAGCATACTTAAAAGATAAAATTTGTAATTTACTCAAATTTTTAGGTTATTGATTTATTTAAAAATGTATTTTTGTCTTTTTACCAGTAAAAAAGATTAGAAAAGCAATCCCGAGCACCACCTGACTATTCTCCCTCTACGACGCCGCTCACCTACCGGAGCACCGCCCACCTACCGGAGCACCGCCGGAATAACCTCCGACCGCCGACTACCACCGGTCCCCTGCAAACGCCACCGCACTACACCACCGCTGCACCACCAGTGTATACCATCTCTCCTTTCTGAACCCTAGGTCGTCAATTGCGTTTCAATCTTCCAATTCGTTTCTGATTCACCACCATGTTCATCAAATTATTCCAATTCACTACTCAGATCTAAATGCACCCAAAATACAAGCTTAAAGAAGCTGTCGATGCTCTTTACCGACACACTAATGTCAACCCTGCAGCATACACTCGTCTTGTTCTTGATTGTGTTCGACTCAACGACGCCCATCAAGCCAAACGGATACAGACCCACATGGAAGACAATCTCTACGAACCCACAACAACGTTTATCCACAATCGCCTCATTGATGTGTATGCTAACTCGGGTCGACTTTCGGATGCACACCACCTGTTCGAGAAAATGCCACAAAGAGATGCATTCACTTACAATGCTATGTTAAAAGCTTATTCGAAGATGGGGTGTGTGGATGACTTGTTGGGGCTTTTTAAAAGCACCCCATGTCGAGATTCTGTTTCGTATAATACGGTGATCGCGGGTTTGGGGACAAAGGGTTGTGCAAAAGAGGCTTTGGAAGTGTTTGTTGAGATGGTGAAAGAAGGTGTTGAGGTCACGGGGTATAGTTATGTGAGTGTGTTGAATGCGTGTTCGCGGGTATTGGATTTGGGGCGTGGGAAGCAGGTTCATGGAAAGATTGTGGCTTGTGGTTTGATATTTGATGGTTTTGTTTGCAATGCTTTGACTGACTTGTATGCGAAATGTGGTGAGATTGATGCTGCGCGTTGGTTGTTTGATGGAATGTGTCGTAAGAATGTGGTTTCTTGGAATTTGATGATTTCTGGATATGTGAAGAATGGGTTGCCAGAAAGATCTATAGAACTTTTTTGTGAAATGAAGTTGTCGGGTTGTAAACCGGATGTGGTTACAGCTTCAAACGTTCTTGGTGCTTTGTTTCAAACAGGACGAATAGACGAGGCAAGAAAGCTTTTTGTAGAGATTGAGAAAAAGGACACTGTTTCTTGGACAACAATGATTGTGGGTCATGTCCAAAATGGGAAGGAAGAGGACGCATTAATGTTGTTTAATGATATGTTGATGAACAATTCTAAGCCCGACAAGTTCACAATTTCAAGTGTGGTTAGTTCGTGTGCCCGATTGGCTTCTGTGTTTCATGGTCAAACAATTCATGGTAGATCAGTTCACATGGGAGTTGATGATGACACACTTGTGGCTAGTGCCCTTGTTGATATGTATTCCAAATGTGGTGAACCGACTGAAGCCCGCAAGATTTTCGATACAATTCATCCCAAATCAACTGTTTCATGGAATTCCATGATTTTAGGGTATGCCCAAAATGGTATGGATATAGAGGCATTAAGACTTTATGAAGAAATGTTGGCCAACAGCATAAAACCAGATAGCATCACCTTTGTTGGTGTTCTTTCTGCTTGTATACATGAAGGCCTTACTGAAATGGGAGAACAATATTTCAATCAATGACAAAACAATATGGAATCATACCGACTGCAGATCATTATGCATGTCTGATCAATCTTCTTGGTCGTTCAGGTTGTGTAGAGAAAGCGGTTGAAACAATAAAGGGCATGCCTTATGAACCTAATAGTCTCATTTGGTCAACGCTTTTATCTGTTTGTAAGCTTAATGGTGACATTAAACATGGAGAATTGGCAGCAAAACAACTTTTTGAGTTAGAACCGAATAATGCTGAACCTTATATCACTCTTTCGAATATGTATGCTTCTAATGGTAGATGGAAAGATGTGGCAACCATGAGATATGTTATGAACAGTAAGAAAGTTAAAAAATTTGCTGCATTTAGTTGGGTAGAAATTGATGGAAAAGTGCATAAATTTGTGGCCGAAGATCGAACTCATCCTGAATCAGAAGCTGTATATCGCGAATTAGATAGGATTATCAGAAAGCTACTGAAAGCTGGATTTAGTGTAAACAAAAATCTCGTGTTACATGATGTTGGTGATGATGAAAAGGTTCAATCGATATGTTATCACAGTGAGAAGTTAGCTCTTGCATATGCTTTGATGAAGAAACCCGAAGGAAGGCAACCCGTTAGGATTTTAAAGAACATCAGAGTTTGTGGTGATTGTCATCTGTTTATGAGGTTTGTTTCAAGAATCATTGGGCGCGCTATCATATTGAGAGATTCGAATCGATTTCATCACTTTAGAGAAGGATCGTGCTCATGCAAGGACCTTTGGTGATCCGCGATCGTTGACTTTTGTTGACCTTGTGAAATCTTGAGATGGAGGAGGATCTTTATCATGTAACTATCATCGGGCACACTATCATATTGACCGAGTCAATATTCGAAATACCGCGTTTCCTGAAATCACTATCCAAATCCGAAAATTCAAAATTCGGATTTTTCATTCGAAGTTGGGTATTTTTACACAGAACTTATATTCAAGTGCACTCTATTTGTTATAGTATTATAGAATCAATTTATTAAAATTATATGAAATTAGACATTATAAATAATAGAGGGCATGCGTATATTTTTTATAGGACTTAGACAATCACTAGGTAATAATATGAGTGATTCGGTATAATAAGAAAAAGCTTGTGATCTAACGGTTTACGATGAGCAGGAAATGTATATCTTCTTAAGTCGTTAAGTCGTTAATGGTTTAAATCTCATAAAAATATAATGATATGTTTAGTGTGACAAAGTTATGAGAATATTTGATTTGATATTTGTTATTGTTTTTTTATGCTGTATCATTTGAGTAACCTTTAAGTCTTTCTATTTAATTCGTTTTCAAAAGATTGTATTTGGAAACAAGTCAATAATCGAGTGCTAGAATTGGGGCCGCTGTCTGCTATCATTTATGGACTTCTATTAAGCCCAAATAATATTTAATAATTCAAACGAAACCTTACGTACTTAAGGTCCATTTTCATCTATGAAAAGCCCGTTCATTTATTCTCCTTCCAATTTTGATTAGGTGAATGGATGTGTACTAATGATCCTTAACCCAAGTGGTTAAGAGGTACTCATAACATGTAAATAATGGGAGGTCATGGGTTCAAGTTCCACTTTGAGCAAAATTCTCAGAGTTGAGTCATGGGTTTTTTTTAGCAATTAATTTCCTCGTGAGGGGGTTGGGGTGCGGTCCCGGCTGGGATACGGATAGATGGACCCGATTAGGATAACACATATCCTTCGAAGCAGAGTCGTACATTTGCCGTTCAAAAAAAAAAGAAAAAAAGTGAATGGATGTGTTTTTGTCTTCTATATGTAACAACTAACATATAAAAGCCGTTTTAACATATAAATAGAGCTTAACATATATTTAACTTATGTTAAACTTAATATGCATATGGTTTGATGAATTTTAAAAACATTAGCGGGGTAAGCTTTTTATACATTGTCGGTTGTCCCTCAGAAGATACACGAGCCTACATGATTCATAAAAATGAGTTTATACGATTAACGAGTTGACAAAGCTTTATAAATGAACCAACTTGAGGGAAGCTCTTCAAACTTGATAAAGCGTGACTTGTACTCCAAATTTAGACCAAATTTATTATATTTCTTTTGGTTGAAGTATAACATTTATGTTTGTGTTGTGTAATTTTTTGAGATGTTCTATAATCTTACATGTTGAATGTTATCAAAGGATGAATAGAGAAGAAGTTGGAACGCAAGCATCGGGGAACCAATATTTTTTTGTACCTTTGTGAGTTTTTAAGTTTTTGTGATGAATCGTTGTCACTCTAAGTATATTACAAATAAAAAAACAAGTATGAAACCCTATATAATAATAACAAATATATATGATTTCATTTTAACCCACAACTCAGCATATGGGTCCACTTCAAAGTACAAAATCAAAATACAGACGAATGATGGGTTAAGTTAAAAGGATTAAAAGTAAATCCAAGGAAATTCTTTAGAAAGTACTATTCATTTTGTTTGTAAATCTAAATGTTGTCTTCTTTTCATAACCCCTCGTTCACTCACAAACTTCTATTGTAATGCAAGAAAAGTTAAAGTTCACAAGTCAAGGTCTATGGACCCTCTTTGGGGACTCTTTCTTGCATCACAGTTTGTACTCCATGCTTAGGTACTTGTACATTTTGCAAAGGACCAATTGGAAATAATATCTTTTTTGTTAGGGTAGTTTAACATGGCCCCTCCCCTCAAAATCATTTCTGCATGATAAATTTTCTCAAAAATACTAAAAATATCTAGTGGCATGGGCTATATGTATCCTGTTGAATTTTCAATTTTCCCCTTGAAATATCATAGATATCTTTTTGTCTTTTAGCGTAAAATGATAAAATATTACTTATTTGACAAGTTAAAGAAGTGCGACGAGTAAAATGATAAAATATTACTTATTTGACAAGTTAAAGAAGTGCGACGAATAAAATGATAAAATATTACTTATTTGACAAGTTAAAGAGGTGCGACGAGTAAAGTGGTGGAGGAGATAAGTTTAGAAGATCCAACAAATAGCTCTCGAATTGCTATCACTCAAAGGAAACTAGGCAGTTGTGAGATTCAGAACCTCTTTACCAATCCTCTAATTTAGAGGTCATTTAATCCAAAGGAAACCACATACAACATGATTTCACATTATTACCAACCATTCTGTAGTTATGGAAGTAAAAGCAATTCTGTAGGTCCCATTTGGGTGATATGTTCCAAAACAACTTCAAGAAAGCCCTTCCTTAGTTGCCTACCACACACACACTAAAACACACAGAAGCAACATTTAAAGACACACAGAATGTACACTAAAACATTGAATCATGGTGTATTTTCAAAAAGCTAATCCCCATTAATCATAGCACTTCCCACTAAAACAGATGCCACCAAATTCCAATATGAACTAGTAAGTAAACCATAACAACAGTGAACAACACAACATCGCAATTTCTTGAAATCAGCTTATATTTTCTTGAAATTTAAGCATAAATTCAAGATCTTGATGATTGGTTTGAAAAGTTACCATAGCTACAGTGAAGAACAAGCATGGCAGTCTTTTGTAACAGCTAAAACTAAACTGGGAAGTTAGCTCTGAACTTTCTTGAAAACTAGGCATAAATTCAAGAATTCGACGGAATGGACAAATGAAGATCACAAGATCTTAAAAACAGTTTAAACAAAACTGGGAATTTAACTGTAATGTTCTTGAATGAATTGGAAAAATGTTCAAAAGTTAAAAACAGTCTAAACAGTAAGATGAAAGATAGAACTCTCACCTCTCTAAATGTCTCCTCTGATAAATAACCAAAAACAAGCCATATTTGCGCGGTTTATGACCCTAATCCTCTTCTGGAGCAGGGAGATTAAGATCAATCATATCAGTATAAGTTGCACCCACTTGACCCATTGATGTCATGTGATCAATCCTATCTTCAGAACCATTGATGAAATGAGACCTTTTGTGACCCCCTAAAGCTTGACCTGATTTAAACATCCTGAAACAAATCGGGCATTCGTGTCCTTTGTTCTTTTTGGTCTCATTTTCTTCTCGGTTTTAGCCTTTTGTTCGCGTGCATATTCACCCTCTGAATGGTCTCCACCTGCATTAAAAGCATTATGCTTTTTGTGACATGGTCTATGTCCACCAAGCCCTTGAAACGAACTAAAAGTTTTGTTGCAATTCAAACATTCATATTTGTTTCTCTTATATGAACCATCCTCTTTAGGATTATATGAATCATCATCTCTAATTCTCTTCTTTAAAGAACTATCATACCCGAATTCCCTAAACAAATTTCGCCTAATTTCTTGTTTTTCCTCATAAGTCAAGTCTCTGTAGTTGCAACCTTTCACTCCATTCCTTACAAGCCCCTCAACCGAAACATCAGATTCCACTTTCTTGATTCCATTCCTACAATGCCCGGAATTTGAATTCTCAAACTGAGAACTCTCAACATCATTCTTGCTCAAATTCCATTCCTTTCTACTGTTCTTCATCTCAATTGGAGACAATTTGGTCTCCAATTCAACCGAGTTGTTGTCTGAGGATTCCACAACCGAATTAACACCACCCCAGTTCGCAGTATCCTTAGATAACATCATCAAACACATTGCTACTTCTTCTAGTCCAAACTCATCAATTTCAGAAACAGATGATGATCCATAATTGTAATTGCTATTAGTGCTATTAGTGTTGGTTAAAGAGAAAGAAGATGGTTTAATCACCACTTTCTTGTACCTTTTCGATTTGGATCTTGTCACACAAACTGGATCTTGCAGCTCGTTTTCATCGGTATCAGAATGACTATCCCCAATCAACTGATCTTCATTATCAAGATTCTCACTTGTCCATGAATAATCATAATCCTTCAAACCCTTATCTTTTTCAGAATGGAAAGCCATATGACCACATAAAGCTTTCAAAGATTGAAACCCTTTGCCACATTGCTTGCAAACTTTCTCATTTGAGGATGGTAAAGTTGAAGATGAAGATGCCCTCCAGCTCTTTTTAGGGTTCTCTCTCAACCCATAAGAATTCAAATACGCGTTATCGTTTCCACTGATGATCAAACTAGAATGTTTCTTCATGGGCTCAAATTTATCATCTGATTCAGCTGAATTAGCAGCAGCCATAGCAGCTGCAACTACATGAGACCTCATATGCCCACCTAATGATTTCCCACTTGGAAATCTTTTATCACACAACTTGCACACAAATCTCAGTTCATCATGATCATCATTCATCTTGAGTTCTTTTTTACAAGATCAAGATTAACGAAAACCCCAATTGCAAAAATCAAGAAACAAAACAACCCACAAAAGAAAAGATCAGTTCAACCTTACTACATTTGCAGATTCTTGACCCAACATCTTTAGGGCTCAAATCCCAACACAGAAGATCCTAAATTCGATCAAAAGTACCTCTAAAAGCCCCACAAATTCAAGGATTTTTGCAGCTTTCTAAGCAGATCACGCCTCAGATACAAAAGATCAAACCTTTTTCGATTTCAATTTGGGGAAATTTCAAGATCAACCCAAAAAAGAAAGAAAGCAACACACAACTTCAACAAATCTGGTACTTTAACACACACACAAAAAGAGTGAAAAACACACAACACACAACACTACACTATTGTAATACCCAAAATTGGTAACAATTAATGAAACCCATTAATCAAAATCAAAGATTTTGTAGAAAAGATGAAGTTTTGGAGCAATGAGAGGTAAGAAACAGAGTCCATGACTGTTTCATCTGTGTGTTGTTTCTCTCTCTATATATGAGTTGTAGTCGGGGAGAATTTCATGCATGGAAGCAAAGTACTAACAAGGGGGTGGGGGGGAGAGGAGGTGACACGTGTAATCAAGAGAGAGAAGCTCGTTGATTTGATCTGACGGTCAATACTTTAGTTGGATCGAATTTGCAGGATCGGAAGGATTTTACAGAGGATTTGTTGAGGGGGAAGAACAAATTATTCCTCTTTGTTGGAGATTAAAAAAAAGGGAATACTTTATATTATTTAGTTGTATTATTTAAACTTTTAATCTTTTAATATGTTTATATGAATTTAAGAGTAAAATGTCACTTGAGTTGTTAGTTTATAATTAGTTTATAAAAGTTGAAAATTGAGAAGGAAGTTAAAGTATAAAATGGCAAAATGCTATTTGGAATTAGCAATAACTTTTAGGTTTAAATATAAGATCAAAGAATTAATATGATGTAACGCATGTTTCACCTTTCAAGAATGTTGATTTGTTTGGTTCTTTTTAATGGAATTTATCTTCTTTAAGATGTAATTTATATATTTAAAATTGGTCCACTTTTATACAAGAATGAATGGTGTAGATTAATCTTTATTATTGCTAATCCAAATCATATTCTCAATATTTGTATTTCATTGTAGTTGTAACAAGACGTTTAACAAATTAATCGAATTACTTGAGTTGATGAATTGTTAAAAAGATAAGCTTTATTTTAAGCATGCTTTTAGGAATTGTCGAAGCCATCTCAGTTTTCGTATGTTGTTTCTTCTGTTAATAACGATCCAACGTCATTCGATGTCACAATACAGGTTCGAGAATATTTGACACATCTTAAATAAGTGAATTTCAAGACGTTATATAAAAAAATATTTTGATTCATTACATTCTACACATAAAAAAATGATAAAAAATATACACATATATTAGTTTTTAGAGAATATGTTAATGTACATATAATTCCACAAACTAAATGGTAAAGACCGTGATTGAATTTTCTATAAGAATATGTATTCCATTTTAAAGTTCGTGTAATTTTCGATTGGATTTCTAGTATAGATGGCCAAATCTGACATATATTCGTTTCCCAGCCGGAACCACATCCCCAACTACTTCAGGAGGAAACACGTTGCTGAGAAACCTCCATTGCTCAACTCTGAGTTTGTTAAAATATGATTATATTAAGTGATGTTGTGTTAGAAAACAAACAGAAAAAATAAAATAAAGTTCAAGACAAGGGAGACGATGACTCAATGATGAGCAGTTATCACGAGGGCAGAATGATGAATGACATGCTTTCGCTCTCCATCCTCTTTGACTTCCGCTAAGCCTCTTTGTCATTTGTAAAGTGAACTTTTTGTATTTATTCATACTTAATTAAGATTTATTATATATATATTAAAGATATAAGCCCTTAGCTACAGTAGTACAGTAACCACCGACCCCCTTCCCCAAACTCCACCTCCCCCGCCGCTCCCTCCTCCTCTCCGCCACCACCACCCTCTCCCTTCCCTCGCTCTCCACCGCCACACCAACAGACACCACCATCACCGAACGCATCTTCTTTTGACTTCAGCATCTGCCTCGGTCGATGATGAAGACGATGAATCGATGATGAAGACGATGAATCGATGATGAAGACGATGAATCGATGATGAAGACGATGAATCGATGATGAAGACGATGAATCGATGATGAAGACGATGAATCGATGATGAAGACGATCCAAACCGGTGCCCTCCCTCCGCGCTCCTCTTCACCGACGCCCTCCTTCCGCCACTCGCGATGGTGGTGTCGCGATGGTGGTGTCCCGAGGGTGTGCGGTCGCGACGGCTGTGATGGTGACTGTGGTTTCGGGGGCCGACGAGGCCGATGGCGATGATGGTGGTCGATGGTGGTCGCGATGTGGTTTCAATTCTTCAAACGTAGGTGAGTAAATCTGTGGTACCAAGATTTATTGAATAAAACATGATCTCTTGACTAATCTTGTGATTATGGGATGGAACTGAATCATATTTTACGGTGCTTCTTCGTGTTCAAGTCATGCATACAAGGTGCTCGATGAAATGCCTGCATACCCAAATTCCTTTAACAACATTGATGTTCACTCTTTTATTCTAATTGGTTGTTATCTGTTGTTGTGTTGGCTAAGGAAGCGACTACTATTTGGTTTGTGATTGTGACTTAGTGATTGTTGAAACTTTGAAACACTTACCAGGAGATCAAGAGATGTAATAGTGAGTATAAGGTGACAAATATTGCAGTAATTGGTGGCTCTGTTTTCTGCTCATTTGCATCTGTTCTTCCCTCCTTCGCAAATTTCCATGCTGCCTGATCCTTACAAGCTCCCTACGGTGATTTTCTCAAACTGTTTTGATGATTTGTGTGTTGATTGGTGTTACTAGGGTTTATGTTTTCTTTGGTTTTTTTTGTTGTTCTTGAAATGTGATTGTTTGTGGGTTGTGTACAACAATATTAGAAGATTTAGTTTACTGAAAGTTTTTGATTTTTGGAGTGATGTTTGATTATGTTTTTCTTTCCTAAATCAAGATTGAAGGGATCATTTGCTTGCAAAGCTTTGTTGATGAAATTTTAGTCACTAAAAGGGTTCTAATTGGGGCAAATAATTGCCAAATAGTAACTTTATTGCAAAGATTTATGCTACCCTTTTTGTTAATTTTATCTTTACAAGCATTTGTTAATCCTTAAATGGGAATTTTTAGGCGGTTGTGGCAACTTCCTTCAACAAGATTCTTGATCTTAAAGCAAAAGCACAAATAAAACCATGTTAAATTAAATTTGACCAGTGTCGTTTAACCGCTAATCTGTCTACCCTTTTCAGCCTTCTCTGGAGCTAAGAACACACATATGTTATCAGCAGCAAACACATACATCCAGGTTCTTTGGAATCTACAATTCTTTTTTGGGTAACAGTTGATTATTGATCTCGACAAACATAGAATTTTTTTGTCTGGAGGCTGAAATATAGTTCTGCGGACTGATTGCATCTGAAAATATTTGTTTTAATAATTGACTCTTCAAATCTTTTGAAAATTACATAATAATTTGTGTGGTCCATGGAGGCAAATACTTATTGCATTTTTCCTTTATTTCATAACCTGATTTTCCTTTATTTCATAACCTGATTTCAGTTGTGTATCCGACTAATCAGTAAAATGTGTTTGTTATGCGGTAGTAGATTCGAGGCTTGGCATGGCCTGCAGTTCTTGTTGGATGGGTTGCCCAGAGCGCAAGGTGAACATAAAATGTTTTTTCACTAATCTATGATTTTCTGGTAGAATCTGGTATGCATCATCTCATTTTCATGCAAACCTAACGTCCTTTTAATGATTAACGAAGAAGGACACCAACATATAGTTTTAGGATAGATAAATGTATGATGCTCCTAAACTAAAATGTGTATCACATATTATTGTTTTTCTCCTTGACATGTGTTGGATGTTTTATTGAACAAGTTGCTGAATTTTAACATAAAATATATTTTCTTTTGAGCAGTCTTGGAATGAAGGATTCATGGGGACCTTTGAAGGCTTTGGCAGTTGCTAGTGTTATCAATGGCATTGGTGATGTGGTCCTCTGCTTATTCTTAGGCTATGGTATTGCTGGAGCAGCATGGGCAACAATGGTGTCTCAGGTATGCTTAATGAATAATGGTTCAACATGCTTATGTTAAGGGTTTTTTTTGGTTGTGGCCGTTGTGCACACTTTACACATATTGTAGGTGGTTGCAGGATTTATGATGATTGAATCTCTTAAAGATAAAGGGTATAATGGTTATGCTGTTGCTGTACCATCAGCTAATGAACTTCTACAAATATTCAAGCTTGCTGCTCCAGTATTTATGATGATGATGTCAAAGGTTTGTATGCTTAACTTAGCATTTCATACACTAAACGATAAACATACACTAAACGACAAACAAAGTAATTTCGCAACATTTACGCATGAATGGGTTGTTTTTAATCTTAAATCTGTCAAATAAAATAGTTTAGCTCATAAGGTATGATGGATTTACAATTCTTCACTGCGAACAAATACCATACTCACCATGAGGGAAGTCAAAATATACTTGACAAGTAATACATAAAATTTGTTCAAAACTTCACTAAAAAGTCAGAGTTTAAAACTAAAAGAAAATTGCCAAGCTCTCTCTCTTCATAATAGATGGGAGATGCCCTTAATGTGCCTTCTCTTTAGTCTTTACTGATGCTATGCTACTTAAGACCCCTTGTACTTTTTTCGAAATACCTGCTAAAGCGGGTTAGCGTTGCGAGTCTCGCCTTCACAAAAACCATTCATTAAAAGCAAACATGCAAATTGAATTATGTTTCTGGAAAAAACATGTACCTTCTTTAAAACACTTGTCAGGTTCCTACTCTATGACATGTTCATTTGCACACTTATGTGTCCTGTTGCTCAAAGGCCTTTTTGACTTGCAAGATGTCCAGAGTTTTGCTTTGAGCGCTTAGAGGGATCACCATTGGTTTAAAACTCATAGCAATGAGCCTAGAGGTTTTGTAGAGTTGAGTGAAGTAGTTGGGAATTAAAATACATTAAGTACTGATTCTTGAGAATAAAAATGTAAATGTTGAAAGTGGCGCATCCTCCTATTCCCCTGACCCGGTCATCTTGCAATGTCTAAAATAACAGCCATGAAAGAAATTCTTACATTATGCTGTTTGATTTTTTAGGTGGCATTCTATTCTCTACTTATATACTTTGCTACATCAATGGGCAGTTGGGCACACAAACAGTCGCTGCTCATCAGGTTGGTTTGATTCTAATAAGGTCAAAATATGCCGTAGGGTCAAAGCAGGATTTGTTTGACTCTGACATGTTACTATTATGTTAGGTCCTTGTCCAAATATACTCTATGTTCACTGTAGGGGGTGAGCCCCTTTCTCAAACTGCACAATCGTTTATGCCGGAGCTTATCTACGGTGCTAAACGAAGTTTAACAAAGGTTAGTGATGTTATTACTACACAATTATTTAATTATGCAGCCATGTTTGCTTAGAATATTGTAACTTGTTACTTGTATATGATATTCATAAATGTTGTGATGTGATGATTTCGTCCAGGCAAGAATGGTAACCGTTACATTTTGTTTGACATTTGCGTTTTGATATTTGGGATCATGACGAAATACCCCGCGCAACGCGCGGGGCAAAAAAACCTAGTTAAAATTAATTAGGTAATTTTATTTTATACATATTTTTTTACTCCTCGCGTCCTTATACATTATAGATTTATATTCTCATTACTATTACATTTTAAATTTATTTTAATGACAATTTTAATTTTCAACCCGTGTAACACACAGGTCGTTAGACTAGTAACTTAATAAATCAAACCAAATTATTATAATTGGAGCCTTATAGGTGGGATGTTCACCTACGGTTTGGTTTGGTCAGGATTTATAGGTAAACTAAGGGGGTGTTAGTTTTTTTGAAAAACCTCTTCCCCACCTCTTCATCTGCGCGCTCGCAGACGCGGGAAGAGGTTTTTACTTCGTAGACTGTTTGTTTTTTGGAAGACGTTTCATTAAAAAACGTCTTCCTCACCTCTGCACTCAGAAGAGGTGGAACAATATCTTCACAACCTCTTCTAACCTCTTCTGAAGCTTGAGCCTTAACACTCTCATCCCCACATACCCACCTCCCCCACTCCCCTTCATAACCGTCTCCACCTCACCACCGTCGCCACCTCGCCAACGCCGCCACCTCGCCACCTCGCCACCATCGCCACCGTCGCCACCTCGCCACCGTCACCATCTCCCAACCGACTTCGCCCCCTCCCCTTCGGCCCCCTCCCCTTCGCCCCCTCCCCTTCGCCCCCTCCCTTTCGGCCCCCCTCCCCTCCGCCCCCTCCCCTCCGCCCTCTCCCCTTCGGTTGTCCTCCCTTGGCCACCGTGAACTTCCACTGCAGGTTAGTTTTTTTTTGATTTGTTGTTTGTAGTGGTAACCGATTGAAGTGAGCCAAGAGTTCATCCTCAAATCCAGGTTCATTAACTTCTTCGTTGCTTTGCATCGCCATCACCGTCACAGATTCACAGATTTTTATCACCGAACAACAAATCAACCACAAATGTTTCTGCTAGATTCAACAGTTTCGATGCTATATGATGATGATTGTGATTGTGAGTGTGAAACCACAATTCTGCTAGATTCAACAGTTTGTATATGGTTAGATTGGTTACAGACTGCAGATGTTAAAAACGAACGAACTTTTTCTTGTCGACTGCAGACATTTGGTCCACCTCTTCTGCTGCAGATGTCTGGAGATGTGGTCCGCAGACTGCAGACGTTTTCCTGCAGAAAAAACAAACAACACCTAATAGTTTAAATGTGTTATATAAACTAAAAAATATAAGAACGTTGTAATTGGAGCCTCGTTTTGACTCGTTTTGATCAAATATAATACGTTTTTATTTGATGGTGTAAATTTGAGTTAGTTTAAGTTTTGACATAAATTTAGTTCGGAAAACGAGTCAAAACGATTGAAATCTATACCTTATCACGCCACATATAGCGCCACTACACGTGTTATTTTATATACTTTGAGTTAATTTAGGTTTCGACATAATTTTGTTTGAAAAGATGTCGGGTCAAAATTCAACGGTTTAAACTTGAGTTACTTTACGTCTTCACGTATATTTAATCTGAAAACAAGTTGGTTCGATTGTAAACTATACTTTATCTTACTGCGTACGATTCTGCTGCAACGCACGAAAGATAATTAGAAAACCTAGTTTTTCTTTAAAGTGATATTCTGATGATAAAATTGTGTACTCTCCAATTAAAATTCGTGGGTTTAAATCTCGCAAAGAGCATGTGGTGATTTTAGGACTAGAATATATGTAAAGAGTTTGTGTTTGCTGGTAAAAATAATTAAGATTAAATTTTATTTTGTCATAATTCATTCTTCCATTAAATTGGTTTTGCTTCTGTTTTTAGACCTGTTAGTGGTAAACTTATGAAACCCATAAATAAATGGTAGTAATAAGATTAGATAAACTGTAGTTTATACTAATAAAATTTGAGAATAACTGATACAGTAGAATTAGATGTGTAACATTACTTCTTGAGTTTATTGTAATTCGTTTAAATTTTAATCAAGTTTTATGAGTTAACCGATTATTGAAAAATAAATTTGTTTAAAGCATCTTAAAATTTTATTATAAATCCCTTTGTTATTTTATAATCTTTTATGAAATAACCTTTGTAAACTTGGTATATTATCTGGTTTAAATAATGTAAGTGACCTTCATAGGATTAAATCGTAACTAGGTTTTGGCGCCGCGCGTTGCCACGTCTATGTGAGTTTTAATGTAACCCTAAATCAAAATCAAAATAAATGTTCAAAGCCCAACACCATACACAAAACAGACGAACATCAAAATCGCAAGAATGCGACACAGTCCAAAATAGAAAACCGAAAACAACCCACAAAAAAAACCCCACCCTCAAATCTCAAACCCACACCCAAAACAAACCTATAAAAACAAATACACAAAAACAAAAACAAAAAAAAAAAAAAAACCAAAAACCCACCGACAAAAGGAAATAATAAGAATAGAATATTTAACCATGAATTTTATTGTTGATAAAAGGACAGTCTTGTGGTAATGTAAATCCCCTCTAGTTAAGGGATCAAATCCTGACAGGTGCATGCATATCAAGAATATTATGCCGTGTAAACATAGTTCGAATGTATTATCGAGTGTTTTTACGTTATGTCAAATAATGAGTACGCATGACAAGAATCTTGTTGGTGAAATAATTAACATACGTGTGTAGGAATGTTATGTCATGCAACCTAATTTGCACTTATATCAACTGCACAATACCTAAGCCATGATGTTAACAATCCCGCAGTTAGGGTTGCTTGGTGATTTTTTAATGATTAAATGCGGAATCAGTAAGAGGTCTGAACCATTAAAGTGTTGAACCATTAAGAGCTAATATATCACTTAACTATTCAAAGGCAAATGTCTGACCAATTCAGATAAGAGGTATTAACCATATAGCATCAGTATAATGTTTAACCATTAAAAGGCAAATGTCTGAATTATATCTACTCGCGAAACAAACAGTCTGAACCATTAAGTGTTGAATCACCCGTAATAACATCAAATAATTAAGAAAATACATTACAAATGTCTCTTCAATCTTGGACTATCATACTATCATCACAATCAAGACTATTCAAGTGAGTCCTATGAAGCAAGTATCCTACTAATTTAGAGGAATCATTGCATTACATCACCAATGAATTGAAAAAAAAAGTTTAAAGTGATGCTTTTAACTTTGAGTGTCCTAGATTGTTAAGGGGCAGGCTCCAATCTAAATGATTTGTTTGGTGACTTAGATTCAATAGTCAACCAATTCTAATCTTTGTTTTAAATAATAATAATAATTAGATCGCCAGGCACAATATATAATAGAAGAAAGTAGAGGTGATTATGAACTTGTTTCAAAGAAGGTTTTGTAATTTGTGATGAGAATCTGAACTTGATTGCATATTATTACAACACAATTGTGGATGACAGTAGAGGTGATCATGAACTCGTTCTGCTTGTTACTAGAATTTTGTTTTTTGCTTTGTAATGATTCATATGCTTGTTTAATATAAGGTCTAAAGTTGTTAGTGACATGTGCATGGCCTAATTCGATGACATATGTGAAATCTACTAGGAATCTTATGTTGCATCAAATAATCGCACACATAACATGTAATCTTATACTCTATCAAAGAATCCCCACGTATATCTAGAAAACTTACGTTGTGTTAAATAACTCGTACGCTAAAAAGAATTATTTTAATCACACTGAAAACCGCATAGGGTTATACGAGTCGTATATGGGTCTTGTGTAGCCCTTATGCGAATCATGTAGGGACATGATTGATTGATATGACATGACGCAGCTTTGTCGGGAAACACTAAAGCTATATTGCTCGTAAAGTTGTATACAAGTCGTATAAAGAGTGTTAATCTAACCAGTTGGGTGGATTTGGATCTCGAATATCACCTTAATTTATTTTATATTTTTGAGACTATGATTATATATTTTAAACTAGAAGGGTCAAACACTATGAGGTACAAAAATACTTATCAAAAAACTAACATATTTTCCGCTAATAAAAACTAAAAATAAAAAAAATTGTTTTGATAATACAATTGTTAATAAGAATGCATTTAGGTCATGTTGATTATTGTGTTTGTTCGGATTTGAATTTAAAATTATTGTTTATAAATATTTGACATTTTATTGAATAATATATACATGATTTTAGAATATTGAGACATACTAAACTAATGAGTCATCAATTTATGTGTATGTCTTATCTTAGAAACAATAAGAACATTTAGATACAAGATTAAATCACTATAAATATAAGAAGGAAATGGATACCATAAAATATGTGAAAAAAATGCATATTTCACTTGTTAAGCACTAAACGATTAGTTATTATCTTTATATTTATATTATTATACTTGGTTATATATAAAGTCGTGTAATACAAAATCGGAAAAGATAAAATCAAGTTTAATGTGAAAATGTTTAACATGGATATTTGATTTAATTTCATATGCAAAAAATAAAATAAATCAAAGTTAAGTAAATACCATTACATTTTCAAAGAGAAAGAGGAGAGAGAGTAGTGAGAAATTACTTAGAGACTGACATTTTTTAAAGTAAGGATTGAAATTCGAAATCCATAAAATTAGGAATTGATGTATTTAAAATATAGAAATGAATAAAAAATTATATGTTTTTTCTTTGATATTATTTATAATTTAAGAAGTTAGAAACCTTATCAATTTATGAATATGATTTGAAGTTAATAGCAATTAAATGTAATAATTTGAAATTCAAAAATAAGCAGATAAATAGAAACCAAAAAATTTGACAAAGCATGATTAGTAATTAACTGAGAAGAAAATTCTTTTGAGTTGTTATTTTAAAATTACAGATGATTTGAAAATCAAATCAATTTTTAGTTATGATCAATATTTTCAGAACTCGATCGAACGTCAAACCGGACGTGTTACTGGTCCGGTGGTCGGACCGATCGGACCAGATTTTAAACCGGATGACATCATAATTACATATATAGGATATGATATATATAGTTATATATACAATTTAATATAAATAATTTTCTGTGTATTTTATAGTTATATATAAAACTTAACCATAATCTTATGTCAAACACACTAATTTGTTGTTTAACCTCCTGTTTTCACACATTAAAATCCAAAAAACTAAAAAAATAAAATAAAATCCGGTCCAACCACAGGTCCGGTTCATGGTCCGACAACCGATTCGGGACGAACCGGCCAGTCGAAGCCCTCCAAAATGAACTGATGTGAACCGGTTCGGCCACACCTCCGATTCCCCGTCGGACCAGTTGGATCGGCCGGTACAGTCCGATCCTCAAAACACTGGTTATGATTAACATGTTTTCATTTTTTATTTAAATAAATATATAAGTATTTTAGGAAATAATAAAGACTACTTCAAAAAATGTCATGTGACTAAAGATGATTTAAGAAAAAATCATAAAACATATCTGTTTATTATAATAGTAAGATTTGTGACTACAATCATTTTCTTAAACTAATAACTAGTACCCATAAATTTTTAGTTATTTTACGATGGCGATATTAGATATACCATAAGAATGTTTGACTCGGACTTTTCAATCACCTTACCATTAGTCCATCTTACAATGGTGTATGTTATTAGTTAAGAACTTAATAATATCACTTAACTTTTATAAATAAATACAATTTAAATTTAATGTGACTCATAAATACGTGAAAAAAACTATATAAATTAGCATTTTCATCAAAGTCCATATACCACATATCTCATTTTATCAAGTTTTTAACAAACCAATGATCTGAACCTGAACGAACACCCCACGTTGTATCTTTTAAAGTTTTGAATAATGCATGAAAGCATTTTGAGCAAATCCAAAGTAGCTAGGAAGAAACATTCATGCACTTTCCATTGTAAAAACATTCGTTAAAAAAGTCGTTAGTTTTGTTTGCTTCTTTCATAATCCTTTATCTACAGATTTCTAAAGGATTAAACGATCTCTTTAGAGCAAGGTGTTCTTACGGATGTTTTTACAGTGGAAAGTACGTAAATGTATCTTTGTGTCTTTTAACTCTGATGATATGAAAGAATTCAAAGAGGAAAACGCAAGATTATATAAGTCTTGCTCGATGTTTTATGTATATTTCATAACTCGTAGATATATAAACATTTAACTTTTTTTATAAATATAGAGATAAGAACAATAAAACTGAGATATGTAACTACTCTAACTTATCTTTAAAATTAAAATAAACATTCTAAGATATAAGTAGATTATATAAATATATTGCTAAGTTTCTATACTATATAATAAAGAGTAACTATGATGCCACGTGTCACTCTCATACTACTCCTCAAAAAAATTTTCCCGCCTAAACTAATATATTATTTTAATCAAGTTTTTTTATTTTAAGAAACTCAATTAATAGTAATAATTCATTTTATTTTAAATTTAATTTTTTATATTATCAACTTAATTATGTAATCATATTATTTTCAACTATACATATTTTTATAGCTAAATAAGATTAAATTTAAAAAAACTAAAAGAAAAAATATATTTATTTATTTTAGATTAGTGTGATTTTAACACAACTGGTTTAATTTTAAATGAGTCAATTATTTATTATATTATTCAAAAAAGTATTTGAATATTTATAATTTATAAATGTAATTTTTTATTTTTCATTATTATAGTACTACGTATCTTAATCATACGAAACATTTATACATGTATGAATTATATTGTTTTCATATTTTCAACCCGTGTATTACACGGGTTTACTAAAACTAGTATAATATATTTTACTATTTGTCATTTAAAAAATGTCTAAATATAATAAATTAAAGGAGGTTTTGTCATATAGTTTGATTTTAACTATTGCATTGCCACATGTCATGATTTTTAAAAACACAACAGTCACGTATCAACTTCCTGTTTAAATGACTGCTAGGGCAATAATTAAGGCAATAATTTAAAATTCATATGTAGTTATTTTTCCTAAATTTAGTATCAATTTTATTTCACTTTTTCTAAATTTAGTATTGATTATTTTTTATCATATAATAATGATGATAATTAATTAAGGTAATAATTTAAAATTGATATGTACTTATTTTTCTAAATTTAGTATCATCTTATTTCAATTTTCCTAAATTGAGTATTGAATATTTTTGAGAGAAATCTAAATTTAATATATACTAATTATCAACTTTACAATTCATTGTACCATTAGTTTTAATAATTGTATATATTCTTTGTTTATTTTTTGTCTTTTAAATTTTTATTTTAAACCCAATACTTTTATATTTTTTATAGTCTGACCCCTAAATTTTATCACTTTCAACTTTCCTCCCTTATACATTTCATACTTTATAATTTTTTGTTTTATATTTCGGTCTAAATTTTGAAAAATTAACACCCCGTAACATGTATGGTGCATCTTTGTTATGTGTTTTATGTTTAACGACTCCGTAGTAACGTGCGGGTACTAGATCCACTAATTATTGTGTTTAATATTTTGTGTTTTACATCTACTTTTCTTTCGGCTTTATTTATTTATTTTCTAATACGAGTTTTTCCTGTGTTGATGGTCGCTGAGAGTGACGTGACATTGGTGCTACTTTGCACGGTTCTACGCCCCCACCGCAACGCGATGGGGCTTAATACTAGTTTAGTATTGATTTTCTAAATGTTTCTCTTAAAACTTTTGATTTTTAATGGCACTTTTCAAAAACATTATAGTCTTTCTTCGAACCATTGGGTTTTATAAATGTAGTTTTATAATTATTTATTTTTTAAATATTGTTTTTAAAACTATTTGTTTATTGAATGTTTCAAAAAAATATTAAAAATATCGTTTGGAAATGAATTGTTTTTGAACAAGATGTATAAAAAAGTGATTGTTTTTTAAAGTTGTTTTAGAAAAATAAATGATTTAAGAAAAAACTTTAGAAAACCAAGTAGTTTTATGAAATCGTTTAAAATATCAAACGGTTTTAAGAACAACGTTGAGAAAACGAACGGTTTAAACAAGTTAAAAAGTAAACATATTATAAAATATGCTATTAAAAAGTTTATTCATGTATCTAAAATGTATTTTATTATATAATAAACATATTAATAATGAATAATAAAAATGTTAAAAATAAAAAATAGAAAATTAAGAATATAAAGCTTTTCTTAATTAAAATAATACTATAGTTTAAAAGTTGAGTTAAATGGTGGTCGATGCGGGTAAAATGTCATTTTATAGAAGTAAATTAGTATTTTGGTCCTTGTGGTTTGATCATTTTAATTATTTGAGTTTAAAAATGTTTTTTCTAACAAATCAAGCTTCATGATTTTTATTTTATAACTATTTCAGTTCAAGACACTAACAAAGTTATATTTTTCAATGAGTTTCTAACAAAATTACCAAAATGTCCATGGACTGAAATGTTATTTTGATAACCTGAGGGACTAAAAACATAATTTACTCTCTCTCACAAACATATATTATATATATCATATATATCATATAATCATATATATATATATATCATATATATCATATAAATATTATATTTATATATAAGAAGTTATTTTATTTTTATTTTTAAAAGTTTTTAAAATGTATTTTAAACCGCTTGGTTTTAAACGTCGTATTTAAATCATTCATCTAATCTAGCAAAATTATATAAAATCATTAGGCTTAACTTGATATTTAAATTTCTAGACTTACTTAAACGTCCTTTTTAATCTATTTGTTTTATTTAAACTGTTAAAGTCTTTTTAAAATATTATTTTATTTAAGCATCTTTTTTAATCGTTGAATTCTATTAAGCATCTTTTTTTACTTTTTTTGTTTTATTTATCCATGTTTCATGTAAAAATTATATACATGTTTTTAAACGTAATTTTATGTTGTTTCTTATTTGAACGTCTTTTTACCATGTGTTTATTAAAAAGCTACATTTTTAAACCATTCATTTTATTAAAACATCATTTTTTTCGCTTTTCGATTTTGTATCATATTCTATTCAAGTTGACTTGAAAGTAATTTCTATTTTACATCATTTATAGTTTTTGGATTAACTTGGATTTTGATTATTACAATTAGGGTTTCTATGATGTTAAAATTACTTATGTTTTTTATTTAAACTTTTTAAGTCATTCGTTGCATATTAATAACCAATCGATTTGAAAAGACATTTAAATAAGGCAAAAAAATTAAGAAAGAAGTTTATTTAGTTGAACGGTTTAAAAACCATTTAATTAAAACATTTGAAACACTTAATGATTTTGAAAGACATTTAAGTAATACGAACGATTAAAAAATAATTTTAAAAAGCTGAATGAATATAAAAAATAAGTTTAAGAAGCCAAAAGATTTTAAAGCCGAATGGTTGAAGATGAATGATTTTAAAAATTGTTTAAGAAATCAAACCTTTTAAAAAAATTAAAAATAATTGTTTAAAAAATGATGTTTAGAAAACCAAATGGTTTAAAAACACTTAAAAACGTTTCTAGTAATTACAGTATCGGTTTAAAATCCAAACGATTTAAAAACATATTTTTAAAACTCTAAAAAATAATAATAATAATCTTTATACATATACATATATATATAATATGTTTTTGTGAGAGAGTAAATTACGTTTTTGATACTTGAGGTTATTAAAAATAACCATTTCAGTACAAGGACATTTTGATTATTTTATTAGAAACTAACCGAAAAATCTAACTTTGTTAGTATATTGGATTAAAATATTTATAGAATACAAACCTTGTGATTTGATTTGTTAGAAAATTTATTTTTTACTCAAATGGTTAAAATAATCAAACCACGTGGATAAAAATTATAATTTACTCTCTTTATAATTTCTAACATTATTAATTGTTAACTAAAAGAATTTAAGATCGAAGATGAAATAGAATGAAATATTAGGGATCATATTCAGAATTTTTAAGCTTTAAGGACCAAGCCCAAATTTTAACATAACATAAGGACTACGCGTGTAATTTAGGTTATTTTAAATATAAAATTTCAACACGTGTAACAACGGATGGTTAGGCTATGTAGTAATATACGATAAGATGAGATGAGAGAAGAGAACGTGACAAAAACACAAAAATACGTATATTCATCTCTTACTAAACAACAAATCATAAATACATTTAAAAGATAATAGTATATCTAAAATATTAATATTTTAATTTGTGAATGTTATATGGTTAAATTTTAATGTTTGCTTCTAACAGTAAGTCAAAACCGTTACTAAATGTTTTGATATCTATAAACCAAAATCATCAGGCTGAAATTACAACGAAACATTATTACGGAAATTATATATACATATTATTCTCATTTGTCGGTGGAAACAGTTCCACCTCCCATCTCTCAAACCCGGCATCCTCCCCACCCTCCCCTATCTCAAACCCGCCATCCTCCCCTATCTCAAACCCGGCTTCCACATCGCCCCCAACCCGCCATCGTCGTCCACATCCAACCCCCAACCCGCCATCGTCCCCCCCAAACCGCCATCGTCGCCCCATCGTCGCATCGTCGCCCATCGTCGCCGCATCCAACCCCCAACCCGCCATCGTCGCCTGACATCCAAGCCCCAAACAACCCGGCATCGTCGCTTGACAGTACCAGAGGGAACATATGCTCGAATCGGTAAGATTTGTAGCATTTTTGTAGTTTTTTCTGTAAAGGGTAATAGGGTTTTGTGACCAATTGGTTGTGAATGTTGTAGCTCCGACGTCTGGTCTCGCATGGAAGCATTCGATTGATGTTGGGGCTGGTGTGATTGATGCCGATTACATGGTTGCACAGTTAATTATTGAGAAGATTGTGAACCCTGAAGTCATTGAGGTATAATTTAGGGTTGAAATTGATGATATGTAGTCAGGTTGAGGTAGTTTGATGCTTTTACAAAATATGCTTTTACATTCAACTGTGAGAGGTGCGGGTGGGTTTGGATCAACTGATGTTTGATGCTTTTACAAAATATGCAGTAGCAGGTAGTTTTAGTACTTGATATGATCTTTTTAGTGTAATTTAGGGTTGAAATTGATGATATGCTTTGTTGAATGTTGGTGGGTGTGTGAAGATGTATGCACTTTCTAGCTTTAGCAAACATACTGAGGCCTCTTGTAGCTATAATGAATGCAGTGCAACATTCACAACCATCTATGGCTGGTTAGATTAGTACAAACATGGATGATACCCTTTACAAATAATTATAATGTTCCAGAACTGGTATCGGTTAATGATGAAGTAAGCCTTCAAATTCCATTATATACTTTTGTAACATACATGAACTTGTTTTACATTAACATGCATGCATACACATATGACATATGGATTCACATAATCACATCACACTTTTCTTGCAGTGTTTGTAATTATTTTTTCAACCATCTATGGCTGGTTAGATTAGTACAAACATGGATTTGATCTTTTACTTTTTCCTAGCTAGAACATGTTGTGTCATATCACATGTATATTGACTATATATTCCTAGCTTTTTTTGGTGTAGATTTAGGTGAAGTTAGTATCCAACTATTTATGTCATCTACAACCTGTTATTCATGTCATCAATGTTGGAGCATTTGCAGAGAATGCAAACATGAATCGAGTTTTTTCTTAAATTTATGCAGGTTGTGGCAACTGGTTCGCCCGTGTACTATAGTTGTGACGACGACGACGATGAAGATTTTAGTCAAGCTACTGCCTATGATCCAGAGATACAAATTTCTCCAAGTTGGTCTCCTTCACTTGAAGTTATTGCTTCTATGAAGAGGAGCTTCAGATATATAACAAGACCAGTAGTATCATTGGCAACAAAACTTATAACACTTATTTGCAGCCTGCCTATTGGCACAAACACAGTAAGACCCACTCCAGCCATTGATTCAGTTTCTCATACAGATCAAATCCTTCCATGTTTGGAGCGTTTGAAGAAACTTGAAAAGATGGTGGAAGAACTCAGAAAAAAACCTGCTAAACTTCCTGCAGAGAAAGAGCAGATGCTGGAACAGTCAATGGAGAGGATTAAATCAGTAGAACTTGATCTTGATAAAACCAAGAAAGTACTACATGCTACCTTGGTCAGGCAACTTGAGATTATCCACTCAAATACAAAATTGTTTCAAGGTTACATTTGAGGTTGTACCAGTAATGCATTGACTGCATAAGTCAAAGTATGTGATTAAGTCTTTAGCATTCTTATATGATCGTGTTTTCAAATTTGATTACATGACAAACTGTTTTATGTGCAGTGGGACTTGATTTGCTGGATTTTGTCACAACTCTGTCAAACATGTCAAACACGTTACAAACCACCAACCTTAACTGAATCTTACACGTCTGATTGAACCCATTGAATCTCATGTATTTAACCGAGCGTAGTATTTAAATTTTCGGGACGAAAATTCTTTCAATAAGGGGATAATATGACACCCCGTACTTACATGTTAACGCCGCCAACTCAATTCTATTATTTAAACGTTTCCTTCTTAATTATGAAATTATTATGTGATTAATTTATTAATTAGCTTAACTTGGGGATATTATGTGCAAGTTGAGCATACTAGAGGGATCTAAATTGTAATCTATAAAACATTTACAAAATTTAATAACTACCCAAACACCCACCCCGTTCCCTCACTTCCCAAACCCTAAACCACCCAAAGCACTCCCTTCTCCCTGTTGCCGTCGAGCACCTCATACGCATAAGGTTCATCCAGAAGGTTTCTTCTCTCGCGCAACCCTTTTCCCCCGGCCTCCCATCCACGACGATACTCCCTCTCGGCAGCACTACAACTGTCCACACCCGTGATCACTCGAAGAACCGATCGAACCGACGGTCGCGAATAGTGACCGGCGCAGCCTCGCGCGTACCTTGTTCGGTAAGATTTCTCGGTCCACAGTCACATTGTTATCATTACGGTTCGGTTGTTACGGTTCCGGTTCCGGTTTGTCGTTGGGTACGTATTGATCTTGCGCGAGTATATGTATGTCTGCGTATGTATATGTATGTGTTCGTGCGTATGTATATGTATGTCTGCGTATGTATATGTATGTGTTCGTGCGTATGTATATGTATGTGTTCGTGCGTATGTATATGTACGTCTGCGTATGTATATATATGTCTGCGATATGTAAGTGTTTGTGTGTGTTTGGCATGGTTGGGTGTGATGTATAGACATTGGGAGTAGAAGGCAGTAGGCGCATGAACTGCCTGCCCACTTGACTTAGGCGCAGGAGGCCCATTATGGGCACATGGTATTTTCTATGTGGTTGCATGCAGGTTTGTGAGTATGTATGTGGTCGTATGGCTGTGTATAGGCAGAAGATGCATGATTATGGATGTATATGTGCACATGTAATTGGTGTTAAGTGCA
The DNA here is from genome assembly GCA_024085815.1 of Flaveria linearis. Lineage (NCBI taxonomy): Eukaryota > Viridiplantae > Streptophyta > Magnoliopsida > Asterales > Asteraceae > Flaveria > Flaveria linearis. The sequence continues at coordinate 8,460,875 of CM044005.1, read as the reverse complement.
TATGTGTGTGTTCTGCACTACTAAATATATATATATATGTGAATGTTATGTGCATGGTGAATTGTGAATATAATTGTATGTATATTAGATGTATGTGATATATGTGTGTATGCATGTTTGTAATCGGTAATGTACAAAATAATCAATCGGTTATAGTGGATGTGTATGCATGTGGGTTATGTATATGATTGTAGGCATGTATGTATGTTCTGCGATTTTATATATGTTCACGGGTGTACTTTGGTGTGAGTGCACTTAGACACATGATTAACAAGGTAGGCGTATGAGGATGCCTTAGGCGCATAAGGGTGGTATGTGTTGTGTTTTCTATACAAATATATATATATGTATATATATATTTCTGGAATGATGATACGTCAAGGATGGTTGCATGTATGTATGTATGTGTGTTACAAGTGATGAGTGGGTCATTATGTAATTGAGACAAATTAGAACTCGTGCGTAGTTACATGCAAATAAGACCAACCGATAACCGACACCGAAACCGAATCGTGAAACGCGAACCCGTACGACTCTTATAATTGTAATTAATAATTAATATTAATTATATATACTGAATGAAACACAGGTTAATTTGGAGACTCGATCTTTTGTGTTTACAGTTACTTGTTGCTCTACACTTGAGGTGAGTTTCACGGCCCCTATTTTTACTTTCTTTCCTTTTGGGGGAGAAAACATGCAAACATATTTTATGAATGGTTGCCAGTATTATTGATATCGCTTGTTACGTTAGTGCAAACACAACATGTCCTGACACACTCGAACCGTTAGTAATGGGATTAGCGAGGTAATTTTGAGTAGTACTACTGGGTCTGACAAACCCCGCCCGGGCTAGTCGCGCTAGCTTGATTGGAGGTCAAACGGGTGCTTGATTGACCTAACATTTGTCATTGTCTGTTGAGACGTGACGGGGATACAACAAACACATATAGGACGCAAACAGTCAGCTTCGGTTCGAAACGCTAAGTAACAAGAACATAGGCTAGCTACCTAACGATATGCTTTATATACTAAACCATTGAAACGCAAACTATGGAAACGCTTACAAACACATTTATTGTTGACTAAAACCTGTGAACTCACCAACTTTATGTTGACACATTTTAGCATGTTTTCTCAGGTAACAGGAACGCTTAAGCTCATGATGCACGATTAAGGAACGCACTCAGGACATGCATCATCAAACTCATTTTCTTGCATTGGACATTTTGATTTGAATTAGCACTTTTAACTTTCAGTATTGGGTTACATTTCGTTTATTCGCTTCCGCACTGACGTTTATTTCATTTATGTTACTCTGATTTAAGTCAAACGTTTATTTTTAAACTCATATAGTGTCGTTTGATATAACCGTGTCTGAGATCCTGGTATGTCACACGCCTAACGGTAAAACCCCGTTTGTGGAAATTGAGGGTGTGACAGATTGGTATCAGAGCCACAGGTTATAGAGAACTAGGATTGCATTGCATCTAGACTATAGCCTTAGACACAACACTAGTATTGCACAGACACTTTTACATGGTTACCACTGTTGTGCAAACAACCTTCTGGTGTACCGACAGTACGCTGCTGAGCAAACATAACATTATGGGTATGACATGTGTGTCATTACCGGCTGACAGAGGGGCGGAGAATCCCGCTCGCTCACTACCAATGTTTACACTTGATCCTTCACCCGCGGAGAGAAAGCAACAACGAATTGAATCAAACATTCCCATGATTGGAACACGAAACTCTTTTCTAACACACACGACAAACCTAACGATGACAAACAAGGAGAACAACACACATTACTTTTCTAACTCTATCGTACTTGTTTCTATTTCCAACATGCCCTATCATCTTCACTAGTCTGAACAGATAACATTTGGTACTTGAAAATGGCTGTTATCTCGAATGGGAGGAATCATGGGTGACCATGCAAAGCAAATTAGAATCACGGGTGCACACGTAATTGTAATTTGTCGTGCATGGAAATTCTGGTAACTCTATTGGGTGATAACGGTCGTAATCAGTACAAATTTTCATTTCTATATTTGGAGACCTGAGGTCCCGGTTCTCATAAAACCTCACCATCGATATGCAAACAAACCTTCATACCCACTAGCATGAAACAACTTATTTTATCAATAATTATTATTCGATTGGTGACTGTTGTGTATTGTGAATTGAAGAATCATGTCTGGAAGAAGACCTGGACGCCCGAGTGGACGAGGGAACATCAACATGACTCAAGCTGAGTTGGATGCAATCATCAATGAGCGTGTTGCTGACGCGCTTGCAGCTTACGAGCAGGCCCGCAATCAGAACCAGAACAACCAAAATCTGAATCAAGGAGGTAATCTAGAATCAACGGACACGTTAATCTTTCCTACGATAACACATATTGGTTCTTAAACAATTATATATGTCCTTTTGATTCAGGTCCAACTATCTGTACCTTCAAGATGTTCATGGACTGTAAGCCTCACTCTTTTAATGGTTCTGATGGTGCTGTCACACTACTTCGCTGGCTGGAGAAGCTCGAGTCAGTGTTCGCCATGTGCAACTGTCCTGCTGGAAGTCGTGTCAAGTACGCCTCTGGCACACTGGAGGGACCAGCTTTGACATGGTGGAACTCACAGGTCCAGACTTTAGGACTTGATGCTGCTAACGGTATGCCTTGGGATGATTTCAAGATACTGATGAAGGAAGAGTACTGCCCCAGGAATGAAGTTCAGAAACTAGAAACCGAGTTTTGGAATCTTAAGATGGTTGGTTCTGATATTGAGGAATATACGACTCGTTCACACGAGTTGGCTGCTCTATGTCCTCAGATGGTGACCCCGGCCTACAAACGGATTGAGAAGTACATTGATGGTTTAGCTCCTCAAATCCAAGCTAGTGTTATGGCTGCTGATCCTGTCACTATTCAGCAGGCTATTCGACTAGCTCACAAACTCACTGACCAGGCAGTGGCACAGGGTACTTTGCCTAAACGGGGCGCTGCATCTGGCACAACTGATAATAAGCGAAAGTGGGATGGTACTGCTAACAAGTCCTCAAACTCCAACAATAACCAACAACAGCAGACCAGAAAGTTTGATTCATCCAGGAGCTTCACAAACAATAATCAGAACAACAACAACAATGGTCAAGGATCGAGCAACTATGTAGGCAAATATCCAAAATGCAACAAGTGCAACTTTCACCATCTTGGTAAGTGTGATCGACTCCGTTGTCAAAGATGTGGAAAGATGGGCCATGCTGCTAAAGACTGCAGGGGTGAACTGATGACTCAGCAACAACGCCAGGGCGGAATGACTAGAGGCTGTTATGAGTGTGGTAAGGAGGGTCACTACCAGAAGGATTGTCCACAACTGAAGAATGGCAACAGGGGCAATAATGGAAACAACAATGGAAATGGCGCCAAAGGTAGAGCTTTCGTGATTGGTTCTGGCGAGGCGAGGAACGATCAAAACGTAGTTACCGGTACGTTTCCTCTGAACGATTGTTTTGCTTCTGTGTTATTTGATACCGGCGCTGATAAAAGTTTTATATCTACTAAGTTTATCAAGCTTTTAGATGTAGCCTTGACTGAAATGAACCCTAGTTATACGGTAGAACTAGCTGACGGTAAAATAATCGAGGCAACTCACATTCTTAAAGGATGTAAAATAGAGCTATCGGGACACAAATTTGAGATAGATCTTATGCCTGTTACTCTTGGTAGTTTTGACATAGTCGTCGGCATGGATTGGTTATCTAAAAACCAAGCCGAAATTTTCTGTCGCGAGAAGATCGTTCGTGTACCACTCCCTAGTGGTGAAGTCTTATCCGTTCAGGGTGAGAAAAGTGGTGTCGTTTCTAGCATCATTTCGTATATGAAAGCCCAGAAGTGCTTACGCAAAGGCCATACCGCTATCTTAGCTATGATCACTGAGAAGACCACTGAAGAAAAGAAGATCGAAGATATCCCTATCGTTCGTGACTTTCCTGAAGTGTTCCCTGAAGACTTACCTGGTCTTCCACCGCATCGTCAAGTCGAGTTCCAGATTGATTTGACGCCTGGAGCTGCCCCTATTGCTAGAGCACCATATCGACTAGCACCAAAGGAACTGCAAGAACTGTCTACGCAACTACAAGAGCTCTTGGATAAAGGATTCATCAGACCTAGCTCATCACCGTGGGGAGCCCCAGTCCTGTTTGTCAAGAAAAAGGATGGGACTTTTCGCATGTGTATCGATTATCGTGAGCTGAACAAAGTGACTGTTAAGAACCGTTATCCTCTACCTCGTATTGACGACCTGTTTGATCAACTTCAAGGATCAAGCTTCTATTCGAAGATAGATTTGAGATCAGGATATCATCAACTAAGGGTCCGAGAGGAGGACATATCAAAGACGGCATTCAGAACTAGATACGGTCACTATGAGTTTCTGGTAATGCCATTCGGTTTGACCAACGCACCAGCAGTTTTCATGGATCTTATGAACCGAGTGTGCAAACCCTACTTGGACAAGTTTGTTATCGTTTTTATCGATGACATTCTGATTTATTCAAGAAACAAGGAAGAGCACGAGGAACACCTTCGACTGATCTTGGAACTACTTAAACAAGAACAACTATATGCCAAATTCTCGAAGTGTGACTTCTGGATTCGGGAAGTCCAATTCTTGGGTCATGTAGTCAACGAGAAGGGCATACATGTTGATCCGGCAAAGATAGAAGCTATCAAGAACTGGGCTACACCAAAGACTCCGACGGAGGTACGACAATTTCTTGGATTAGCTGGATATTACCGACGATTATCGAAGGGTTTCGAAGATCGTCCAACCGCTTACAATGTTGACTCAAAAAGGCACCGCGTACAGTTGGGGTGACAAGCAAGAATCAGCATTTCAATTCTTAAAACAGAAACTCTGCACGGCACCGATATTATCTTTACCCGAGGGGACCGAAGATTTTGTGGTGTATTGCGATGCTTCTATTCAAGGTCTCGGTTGTGTGTTAATGCAACGCGAGAAGGTGATCGCATATGCTTCCCGACAGTTAAAGGTTCACGAGAAGAATTACACGACACACGACTTAGAATTGGGAGCCGTTGTATTTGCACTCAAGATATGGAGACACTACTTGTACGGTACCAAGTGCACTATTTATACCGATCACAAGAGTCTCCAGCATATCTTTGAACAGAAGGAGCTGAACATGAGACAACGTCGATGGGTCGAGCTGTTGAACGACTACGATTGTGCAATCAAGTATCATCCGGGCAAGGCTAATGTAGTAGCTGACGCCTTGAGTCGAAAGGAGACACCAAAGCCGAAGCGAGTACGAGCCTTACAACTCACCATCCACACCGGATTACCCGATCAGATACGTAATGCTCAACTCGAGGCGTTGAAGGATGAGAACCTGAAAGCTGAATCACTACGAGGCATGGAGAAACAACTGGAAACCAAAACGACGGAATTCGTTACTTCATGGACCGAATATGGGTTCCTTTGTGTGGAGACCTACGAGAGCTGGTAATGGATGAAGCTCACAAGTCACGGTATTCTATACATCCGGGTTCAGACAAGATGTATCACGATCTAAAAGTCCTATACTGGTGGCCGAACATGAAAGCTAACATTGCCACTTATGTAAGCAAATGCTTAACATGTTCTAAGGTTAAAGTGGAGTATCAACGACCATCTGGTTTACTTCAACAACCAGAAATTCCTGTATGGAAGTGGGAGCAGATATCTATGGACTTTATCACGAAACTGCCTCGGACTCCCAGCGGATGCGATACCATTTGGGTGATTGTAGATCGTTTAACGAAATCTGCACACTTCTTACCAATTAGGGAGACTGACAGAATGGAGAAGCTAACACGTATTTACCTTAGGGAAATAGTTTCTCGGCACGGTGTGCCAATTTCTATTATTTCCGATCGTGACGCTCGATTCACTTCACATTTCTGGCAATCATTACAACGAGCATTGGGTACACGGCTAGACATGAGTACGGCATATCACCCTCAGACTGACGGCCAAAGCGAGCGTACGATCCAGACCTTGGAAGACATGTTGCGCGCCTGCGCGATTGATTTCGGCAGCAGTTGGAAACTCACTTACGTTAGTGGAGTTTTCATACAATAATAGCTATCACACGTCGATCAAAGCTGCTCCATTTGAGGCACTGTATGGGCGTAAGTGCCGATCACCTATTTGTTGGGCGGAAGTTGGAGAAAGCCAACTTACCGGTCCTGAACTCGTGCACGAGACGACCGAGAAGATCGTGCAGATTCGTAACCGAATGGCAGCAGCACGTGACCGACAAAAGAGTTACGCCGACAAGCGCCGTAAGCCACTGGAGTTTCATATTGGTGACAAGGTACTGTTGAAAGTGTCACCTTGGAAGGGCGTGATTCGTTTCGGGAAACGTGGAAAACTAAACCCTAGGTACGTGGGACCGTTTGAGATTGTCAAACGGGTTGGCCCTGTAGCCTATCAGCTGAACCTACCCGAAGAACTCAGTGGAGTACACAATGTGTTCCATGTTTCAAACCTGAGGAAATGCCTTGCAGACGAGACTCTCGTCGTTCCGTTAGACGAAATACATATTGACGAACAACTACGTTTCATCGAGGAACCAGTGGAAATTATGGACCGAGAGGTCAAAACACTCAAACACAGTCGTATCCCCATTGTCAAAATTCGATGGAACTCAAAGCGTGGACCAGAGTTTACCTGGGAACGCGAAGATCAGATGAAGAGAAGTACCCACAACTGTTCAACGATCAGACACCCCTTCATAAGGTATTCATTCTTGAGATACCTTTTCTTTAAATTTCGAGACGAAATTCCCTTCAACAAGGGGATGATGTCACAACTCTGTCAAACATGTCAAACACGTTACAAACCACCAACCTTAACTGAATCTTACACGTCTGATTGAACCCATTGAATCTCATGTATTTAACCGAGCGTAGTATTTAAATTTTCGGGACGAAAATTCTTTCAATAAGGGGATAATATGACCCCGTATTACATGTTAACGCCGCCAACTCGATTCTATTATTTAAACGTTTCCTTCTTAATTATGAAATTAATTATGTGATTATTTATTAATTAGCTTAACTTGGGGATATTATGTGCAAGTTGAGCATACTAGAGGGATCTAAATTGTAATCTATAAAACATTTACAAAATTAATAACTACCCAAACACCCCCCCGTTCCCTCACTTCCAAAACCCTAAACCACCCAAAAGCACTCCCTTCTCCCTGTTGCCGTCGAGCACCTCATACGCATAAGGTTCATCCAGAAGGTTTCTTCTCTCGCGCAACCCTTTTCCCCGGCTCCCATCCACGACGATACTCCCTCTCGGCAGCACTACAACTGTCCACACCCGTGATCACTCGAAGAACCGATCGAACCGACGGTCGCGAATAGTGACCGGCGCAGCCTCGCGCGTACCTTGTTCGGTAAGATTTCTCGGTCCACAGTCACATTGTTATCATTACGGTTCGGTTGTTACGGTTCCGGTTCCGGTTTGTCGTTGGGTACGTATTGATCTTGCGCGAGTATATGTATGTCTGCGTATGTATATGTATGTTTCGTGCGTATGTATATGTATGTCTGCGTATGTATGTATGTGTTCGTGCGTATGTATATGTATGTGTTCGTGCGTATGTATATGTACGTCTGCGTATGTATTATATGTCTGCGATATGTAAGTGTTGTGTGTGTTTGGCATGGTTGGGTGTGATGTATAGACATTGGAGTAGAAGGCAGTAGGCGCATGAACTGCCTGCCCACTTGACTTAGGCGCAGGAGGCCCATTATGGGCACATGGTATTTTCTATGTGGTTGCATGCAGGTTGTGAGTATGTATGTGGTCGTATGGCTGTGTATAGGCAGAAGATGCATGATTATGGATGTATATGTGCACGTAATTGGTGTTAAGTGCATATGGTGTGTTCTGCACTACTAAATATATATATATTGTGAATGTTTGTGCATGGTGAATTGTGAATATAATTGTATGTATATATTAGATGTATGTGATATATGTGTGTATGCAGTTTGTAATCGGTAATGTACAAAATAATCAATCGGTTATAGTGGATGTGTATGCATGTGGGTTATGTATATGATTGTAGGCATGTAGTATGTTCTGCGATTTTATATATGTTCACGGGTGTACTTTGGTGTGAGTGCACTTAGACACATGATTAACAAGGTAGGCGTATGAGGATGCCTTAGGCGCATAAGGGTGGTATGTGGTGTGTTTCTATACAAATATATATATATATGTATATATATTTCTGGAATGATGATACGTCAAGGATGGTTGCATGTATGTATGTATGTGTGTTACAAGTGATGAGTGGGTCATTATGTAATTGAGACAAATTAGAACTCGTGCGTAGTTACATGCAAATAAGACCAACCGATAACCGACACCGAAACCGAAATCGTGAAACGCGAACCCGTACGACTCTTATAATTGTAATTAATAATTAATATTAATTATATATATACTGAATGAAACACAGGTTAATTTGGAGACTCGATCTTTTGTGTTTACAGTTACTTGTTGCTCTACACTTGAGGTGAGTTTCACGGCCCTATTTTTACTTTCTTTCCTTTTGGGGGAGAAAACATGCAAACATATTTTATGAATGGTTGCCAGTATATTGATATCGCTTGTTACGTTAGTGCAAACACAACATGTCCTGACACACTCGAACCGTTAGTAATGGGATTAGCGGTAATTTTGAGTAGTACTACTGGGTCTGACAAAACCCGCCCGGGCTAGTCGCGCTAGCTTGATTGGAGGTCAAACGGTGCTTGATTGACCTAACATTTGTCATTGTCTGTTGAGACGTGACGGGGATACAACAAACACATATAGGACGCAAACAGTCAGCTTCGGTTCGAAACGCTAAGTAACAAGAACATAGGCTAGCTACCTAACGATATGCTTTATATACTAAACCATTGAAACGCAAACTATGGAAACGCTTACAAACACATTTATTGTTGACTAAAACCTGTGAACTCACCAACTTTATGTTGACACATTTAGCATGTTTTCTCAGGTAACAGGAACGCTTAAGCTCATGATGCACGATTAAGGAACGCACTCAGGACATGCATCATCAAACTCATTTCTTGCATTGGACATTTTGATTTGAATTAGCACTTTTAACTTTCAGTATTGGGTTACATTTCGTTTATCGCTCCGCACTGACGTTTATTTCATTTATGTTACTCTGATTTAAGTCAAACGTTTATTTTTAAACTCATATAGTGTCGTTTGATATAACCGTGTCTGAGATCCTGGTATGTCACACGCCTAACGGTAAAACCCCGTTTGTGGAAATTGAGGGTGTGACATTTTGATGAAAAAAAGGTGAAACCTACAATGTGAGGCATGCTTGATTTCAACAGAGATGAATAATAAGAATTTTAAGTGAGCTATTCAAGAAAACAGGTAACAATTATGCGAACACACATTCACACACATTTTAGTCACCTATTTGTTTTTTATATTAATGTTATTTTTATCGTTTCACATTAAATTTTATAATTTTTCTCCTTACAAGTTATGAACGCTTATCCACATATTATATTTAGGAGTGGTAGGAGGAGGTCTATGTTGGTGGTCCTGCGCAACGCGCAGGGGAACAACCCTAGTTTATTTTACTCTGGGTTAATGATCCATTTTTACTATTCTCAAACTAGAATACTTTTATTTTGTTTTTTTACCAACATATGTGATCCCAATACTCTTTGAGTAGCGCGAAAGAAAAAAAAAATCTATAGACCTATTGGGCTTCGAAATAACTAATATTTATTTAGCAGTGGTTTCTATGAGGTGTTTGTTTTTTAGAAAAGTTTTTTCTGGCCTCTTTTGTCTGCGTTGTGCAGATCACGCGCAGACGTTGAGATTTGTGAAGTGTTTGTTTTTTGTAATATTTTTCATTAAAAGATGTTTGCGCGAGGTTGCATTGTGCAGATATGACAAAACACTTCTAAAGTCTTCTAAAATCTACAGATTATTAAACACTATCACCAACCACCACCCATATCCACCACCACTGTCCGCCTCCACCACCGTCCGCCTCCACCCCCGTCCGCCTCCACCACCACCCACCATCCATCACCATCTACCATCACCAACCACCGTCCAACACCGCCGTATGCCACCACCAGTTAATTTTAGCAGTCTGCAGACGTTAAAAAACAGATATTTTTTTTGTGCAGACTGCAGAGGTTTGGTCCACATTTCTCCTGCAATGTCTACAGATGTGGTCCGCAGACTGCAGACATGTTGCTGCAGAAAAACAAACAACACCATATGTAAATATCATAACGTATTAACTTTCATGTATTGATTTATTGGAAAAAATAACAATTTTACACGGTAATGAGAAAGCTTCTAGGGTTATGTAACATTATAAGATAATTCTGGTTATGTTATAATCCTACGATTAAGTGAATATTTTTGTCAAACTGGAAGGGTTATACTAACATGAAAGCCAGACCATTCAAATCAGTTAAAAATAAAATTTGTTAGTTTAAAAATATGAGAAAACAAATACAATGTCATTCAACTAAAATTTTCTAGTTTAGTCCGACCGATCGATACCACCCTTTCCCATTAACAAATACATCTTTTTTTATAAAAGTAGTTCCGAATTTTCAAGAATAATACATAACTACTTATATCCTACAAAAATAAAAGAGTAAATTTCGGTTTTGGTCCCTGTGCTTTAACCATTTTAACCATTTCAGTCCAAAAGGAATCTTGATCATATCATGTCCTGTGTTTTTATTTTTGTAACGTGTTTGGTCCCTGACACTAATTCTGTTAGTTTTTACAGTTAAATGTGAGGGTACTTTGGTCAATTTACATTTGGAGGACTAGTTATATAAATTATATTAGATTAGGATAATTGTTGTAATTTTTTAAAATAATAAAAATAAAAAAAAACGAAACTTAAATCTAATCCAACCCAAACCCCCCACACTCCACCATCCTAAAACCCCTTCACCACCGAAATTCCTAACCAGAACCCTAACCCCCACCACCCCTTCCTCCCCTTGCACCACGCCTGCACCACCTCCACCGCCACCGCCACCTCCCGCCGCACCACCTCCAGTGCCAGCGCTAGCACCATCGCAACCCTAAACCCTGAGCCACCAACAAGAAAACAGGAAGAAGCTGAACAACACCACTTTAAACACCAGAAGCTTTTGGCGACGGAGACGTCGGAATCGCAGGATGATCGGTTCTCGAGGCTCGGGGTGGGGGGGGGTGGTGAGAGAGAGGCCGACGAAGACGGCGATGGTGAATAGGGAGTTGACGTTCACGAGTCGTCAAGTGCGGTTACGTGAATGCTTGCAGTAGTGGTTGATGATGATGGTGTGGTAGTGGATCTGGGGTTGGTCGTAGTAAGTTGTGTATCCGTTGGATCTGCAGAGTTAGATTGAAATTGAGGGTGAGATGAAGAAGAAAGATGTGTGGTATGTGTGTGTGAGAGAGAGAGGGTTGCTTACTCTGCCATGGGTGAACCTTGAAAGCTTCAGTTTGTTGCTGGAAGAGGTTTTTTTTAGGGTTGGATGGGTGTCACGTGAAGGTTGAAGAAGACAGTGGTAGATTTAAGTTTGTTTTTTTTATTTTTTATTGTTTTAAAAAATTACAACAACTATCCTAATCTATATAATTTGTATAACTAGTCCTTTAAATGTAAAATGACCAAAGTACCCTCACATTTAACTGTAAAAACTAACAGAGTTAGTGTCAGGGACCAAAACCGTTAAAAAAATGAAACCGCAGGACATGATATGATCAAAGATTCTTTTTTGGACTGAAATGGTTAAAATGGTTAAACTACAGGGACCAAAAGCGAAATTTACTCACAAATAAAATCTTGAGTAAATCTCGGTTTGGTCCCTGTGTTTTTCAAATTGATCCACTTGAGTACCAACTTTATTTTGTCTCCCTTTGAGTACCAAAGATTGAAAAAGTTCTCGTTTCAGTCCTTTTGACTAACGGTGTTAACATTTTCTGTTAGATTTTTGTAAAAAACCAAAATACCCCTAAGGGCTATAAAAAACATCACCATCTCCACCACACACCACATACACCACCACCACCACACACCACCGCCACCCACACCACCGCCACCACACACCACCGCCACACACACCACCGCCACCACACACCACCGCCGCACGCCACTCCAAATTGGGTTGTTTATCTCAGTGGCTCCTCGTTTATAAGCCAGTCTATGTTGCGGTTCTTTCACGAGCAACCCCTGATTAGATCCCTAGCAGAAAAGCTAACCACCGGCGATTCTGGAAATCGAAGAGGCTGGCACAACATTAAACAATGTGGCTCGGTCCCGACCCTTTGAACGGAGTCCTACCAAACAATAATCGTATAAGAATATCCCGAAGGTCCACCAATCTACAGCACTTCCGTGACCTTCACCTTTGATGATCTCATGGGCTAAGTACTCGTGGGTTCCCACAAACGACATGGACCGTGCACTTGTTGGCTCGGCCATAAGCTCAGGCAACGGGCTAACTTGGTTTCCTATGTCTTTCGTGACTTTATTTTCCTTCTTTCTTGGGTTTGCTTGAAAAGAAACGAGGCGAGAAGCAAGATGTAGGGACAACAAAGAAGGCTGAATACACGAAGGCTCAATGCAAGCGGTTGGACACAATACACTGTGTTCTTACGAAGGGGCTCGGAGTCCATAGATGAAGACTTTACTAAAGTCGGACTAACACTGCAACGAAGGGAAAGATCAAAATCCGAGAGCATTATATGCCCGTCTTCCCTCAAGAACGTTTTCTGGCTTAAGGTCACGATAAGCATCCCGAGCATGTGGAGATATTCCATAGCTAACAGCACCTCTGCTACATAAAATCTACAAACAATATCAAAAAAACATCCCCTTTAATCAAAATCATATGTAACAAGAGTAAAACCGAAACTAACCAAGATCAAATCATATGCAAGTTACATAAATGAACATTCAAGATTCATCAACTCATACTAAACATCATGTTAAATGTGGTTTAATGTATGCATCATGCTAAAAAGATGCTTACTTGACCGCCTGCTCGGTGAAGTGTTCCAGGTTGTTGTTGCCTAAGAGTATGCAAATCTCCTCCTGGACAGAACTCCATCACCAAACACGAGAACTTATCGGTCTCAAATGAGTATACAACGTTGGAAGAACGGGGGTCCAACGACTGCGAATCTCCCTCTCGGTTTGAGCTCTAAGGAGCTTCTTCCGGCTAGCTAAAGACGCTTTATCCATAACTTTCATTGCAAAATACGCCTTCGTCCCAGTCAATTCAGCCAAGTAAACACTCCCAATATCACCACACCCTAACCTTTTCAACAATCGAAGGGTCAGACCCAAAGCCCCGTCTCTGGCTCGAACCACCTGAATCGCCTCCCGCCTTAACAACCTAAACCCAAATGCACAATCACAGCAACCATCGACGAACCATCAACAACAAACACACAATAATCAGAGTCCGATTGAAGGATGAACGTACGGATCGGAGGAAGAGGATTCCGGCTGGTTGCTCATGGCGGAAGACGACGGTGGATCGGAGAATCGGATTTGCAGAATGAAGGAGATGATGTGGTGGCGGTGGTGTGTGTGGTGTGGTGGTATGTGGTGGTGGTGGAGATGGTGATATTTTATAGCCCTTAGGGGTATTTGGTCTTTTTACAAAAATCTAACAGAAAATGTTAACCCCGTTAGAAATTTGGACTGAAACAAGAACTTTTTCAAACTTTGGTACTCAAAGGGAGACAAAATAAAAGTTGGTACTCAAGTGGAGTCAATTGAAAAACACGGGACCAAAAAACCGAGATTTACTCTAAAATCTTTTACGTAATTACGTTTTAGTCGTGAGACACACTATTTAAAACACACTGATGTCCCTTAGAGACCATTATAAATGCATCTAATTTCACAAATTTTGATACTTTTAAATATTTTCTACTTTAATAAAAGAGAATATAGAGTACATGTGTTACATCACATTTCTTCTTATCAAAAATTTCTCCCATTTTCTCTACTATAAAATTAATTACCTTAATTACTATATATTATTTTTTTTTTAGATCAAAATAGCTTTTTAATAAATTAAGAAATAGATATTTCTATAAATATTTCTAAATAAATACTTTTTTATAAAACAAGAGAGTTTTTTCTAGAACGTCAAACTTATTTAAAAATACAAAATGTTTTAAAATTATTGTTTTAAAAAGTAATTTTTAGAAACCAAAAATAATTAAAATTGAGAGTTATAATAAGAAAATTTTTAAAAATGATATTTTTTAATACGTGAAACAAATATTTAAAAAAAATTGTAAAGAAGTGTTAAAACTAAAAGTTTAAAAGTTGATATTGTTGTTATATTATTTATAGTTTTTACTTATACAGTAATTTTAATCATATCTTATCTTAAATATTATTTTATAATTAATAAAATTTTATTTTATTTATCAAATCGGTGTAATACACGAGTTTATAAATGTAGTTCCTAAATATAGTATTATAAATTTTCTTTTATGAGGGTGGAAACAGAAATTTCCATTTTTCATATATAAAAAGATTGAAAGTAATGGAAAAGATACGTATGAATCAATATGAAGATGTTGACGATTTTCTAATTAATTGTTAAAATAGCACGTATAGTCGCTCTAAGATGTGACTAGTATTTCCCTCTTAATGTTTTGGTATTCATGCTTTATACACAAGTAAATTGTAATGACAAATTGACTATCACTTAACGTGTACTTTTTAATTGTTTTCATCTGGAGTTGATGATTATAGCCATTTATAGGTTAATTTTTATTCTGGTAACGATAAGTGTCCAAATCATAGGTAGAGCACGTGAAATATATAAAAAATATCATGTGGTTATAAACATTTTGATCTATTAATATAGATTTATCAAATTTTCAAACTCCGTTTTGCTTAATATAAATTCTATTTTATTCCTCAAATATCAAGTGGGTTCTATGGTTTGTTTAAAATTATATGATGAGGTCTTATTTAACTTTTAAATTTATTATAATAACTTCTTTTAGTTTTAAGTTAATTTCAATTTTACTTCTTAAGGTTTAACAAAAAAAACAATTTTTCTTTAAAAGATAAAAAAATTAATTTAGCTCTAAAAATTTCATAATTTATTTTAATTGCAGTCCAAAAGTTTTATCTTTGGATTTAACTTGAAAAACTGATGAACTTTTGGACTGAAATTAAATAACTTATGAAATTTGGTGCTAAACTGATATTTTTAATCTTTGAACGAAAAATGGTTATTTTTGTTAAAACTCATGGAGCAAAACCGAATTTAATTCTTTATTTTTAAACCGGCACGTAAGTCGATCAGCAAATAAAGTGGTTTGTTTGATAACTGCTATATTTATACAAATATTGCAAACGGTGGCTATACATCTTAGAGCGAACGAGACGTCCTTACTATCCTTGCTTATCAAATAAATAACTAAAAGGGTTGTCAATTTTATTTATGATCTATCATTTATCAGTTATATTCAAAACTTTTTTTATAAAAGCATAGGAAAAAACACAAAGACGGAACAAGAAAGAAAAAACAAGCTAGAAACACAAAGTTCTAGTTGTTATATCTTTGTTGCTTTCACTGTTTTTTTAAATAAGGGTTTTTTTATTATAACATTACCCTAACAATAATAAATTTATTTTTTTATAATCAAACCTATACGTTTAACCTGTGAGTTTAAGACATAAATATATGAAGTCATTAGGACTAATGTGAACACCTTTATTAACTTAGTATTAAATTTTTTTACTTGTATAATTCCGACATAACTCTAATCATCTATTATATTACCTCTCGCACGACTAATGAAAAAAATCATGTGATAAAGTAAGAGTTATATCTGCATATTAACAGTTAAACACAACATCTGCATCGTTCACTAAATACTAGTATTAGCAAAGTTTTTAAAAATCTTATAGGTTATTTAAACACAATCTAACATATTGTCTGTCTCAACTGTTACCCATCTCATCATATTCGTCTACTTTGCTTAATATATTTTAGTCTTATCACATCACAAAAAGCCATTATACCTATAAATGGTTGTTAAAAAAATCACTGTCAAAATAAATGGCTAACATAACCATAAGGATATAAATAAAGGAGCATACTGTATTAATTATTTATTAAAAACAATTTATTAATATTAATAAATAAAGTTCTTAGTTTCTTGTAAATACAAACTTTTGGGATGATCACCATACAACTTGTCAGAGGGGTGTTACCCTTGATGGCCCCAACGCTCAATTAGCTCATGTCCCATCTTGTGGATCATGCAAGAAAAATAATTTAACATGTTTGAAAAATGCACTTTTAGAGTATAAAAAATCATAAAATTATGGGTATTGTACTGATGCTAAAAGTGAAATAACATTGTTTTAGCACGTGTATGGAACGCTATAAACTTTATAGTTTAATAGTATTGGAGATTTTCTTATGAATGATGTGAGTTTGATCCTTACAATTAAAAAATAAGTAGATGATATTTAAGAGTAAACAACGGTGTTAAAAAAGACTAGAAGACATCATGAGAATAAAATTCCAGCATAATTGAGATTAGCTATATATGATACGAATTACAAAAAAACGCTAGTATGTTGTATCCATTGATTTTACTAGAATGGTGCCCGCGCAATGCCGCGGGACGACATTTTACATTTGACACGTGCATTTAATATTTTATGATTCTTGTAGTAGTTTTACAAAACGTTATTATGTTTTTGTTAAGCTAAAATTTAAAACATCAAATAAATGAGTTCTGCATGACGACTTATATATACGCATTAATTTATTGTACCTCACAAAAATACAGACGTTTCAGTAAAAAGTTATACAAAATATTTAAAAATAAAAACAGGTTAACTTGTAGTCTCAAAACGTTTTTTAATGTGATAAATAAAAGATAGAGCTAAAATCTTAAAACATATTAAGTTTTTTGGTGTATGGGTAGATAATATAAACAAGTTTATGCAAATATTAGTAAGTGTAAGGTTATTATGTAACTAATTATAAGGGGTAAGTGTAAATAATGTTATAAATACTACTTTCCCTTAAAAGTGGTTGTATATTATGCATTGAATATAGTAAATGTTTTTAATTTTATGGGTATCTTAAATACCCCTCTATATGCTGTATATATAATATAGACATGTATTAATGATATATTTACCTCTAGTATTTTTTTATAGCATGAATTGCTCAACTATTTTATGAGAACGAAACACGCATACTCATTAAATCACCCTCCTTAATCGATATTACTGTCATTCATGAGACTCGAACACTCAATCTCATGAAAATTGATGCCACTATGTACATAACAAATACCATTAAACTACAAGTCTTGGAAAAAAAATTTGTTAATTTATGAGATTCATCTTAATATTATTATGAATGTTGTTTGTTATCAAACAGATTAGACTAGTCTATAGAAACCAAAGCATTTAAATTTACAGTATTGAGTATTATAGTGTTTTTTTAATGATAAAGAATAAAATGGATGAAAATAATAAATTATATCATTAAATTTCGTTATTAGGTTGGTTACCATGTGGAAATGTAATAAATCATATTTATTTTCTTTTTAGTTAGGAAAATATAAAATAATAAAATACAAAAGTGGTTATGATAGTGACGACAGTGGTGGTTGCTGGTGACGGTGGTTGGCGGTGGTGGCCGGTGGTTGGACGACGATGGTGGTGGGTGGCGGTAGTTGGCGGCGCGATGGGTGGCGGAGGTGGTGATAATGGTGGTGGTCGGTGGTTGTTGTTGGTGGTGGTGGATGTTAGTAGTGGTCGTGCTTGGTGGTGGTGGCCGATGGAGACCGATCTTGGTGGCCGGTGGTGATAGTGGTAGTGGTTGTGACGGTTGGTGGTGGTGGTGGTAGGTGAGAGGTGGCGATCATCTTGGTGGCCGATGGTGATTGTGTGGTGGGGTGAATGAGTGGGTGGTGTTGGTGACTAAAGTTTAAGATATTTTTTGAAACCTAAATATATACTATTTTAGATAGCATAAATTAAATGAGTAATTTATAGTGTCCGTTATGTTTATAAGTGTATGAATACACCTTTAAATTTAAAAGTTTGGTTTTATGGTTCCGGTTCGGTTTTTTTCGGTTTCTATTACAAGCAAAACAAAAAACGAACCGAAAAAATCGGTTTTTAAAAAATCATCAAACTACACCGTCGGTATCTTATTGATTCGGTTTTTTCGATTCGGTTGCGTCGGTTATTTCAGTTGCGGTTCGGTTATTTTGGTTTCTTGCACACCTGTGGAATTGATATCGAAGAACCCAAGACCTTGCGCTGGGTGTACAAAGAAAAGGCCGAAAAGACTCCACTTTATTAAAGTTGACTTTGACCATGAAAGCATAATTTCCATTTAAATCGCAAAACAACTCTCTTTCGTATTTTCTTTCAAGATGTCAAGTTCATACAGCCACTCTTGTTGTTCCGTATTTTCTTTCAAAGATGTCAAGTTCATACAGCCCACTCTTGTTGGAAGAGTGACCGACTCAAGTCAACGTTGATTACTACCTTTTATAATTACTTATATAATTAATAGGGGCAAATTTTTTTCCTTAAATGCATTTGTAATGGTCTATGTAAGCATAAGTGTCCATACAAGTCACCTAAGCAAAACTTGCGTCCACAATCACATTTATAATTGGTGTAATGGTTTAGTGAATAATTACTTTCAAAATTGGCATGTGTAAACACTTATTGTCCTGCATTCATTTTCTACCAACCAACTTTCTCTCCTCACGACTTTGTGAGTCCATTCACGCTGGGTTGTCTCACGCCCCCTCCCACTAAACACCAGCTAGGTTTAGTGAATGTAAAATGACATGACGACTTCTCACGGCCTCTTATGCATACATTACCGATACCTAAGTGCTAAGTTCATCACTTAAAACTTTTTTAAAGCATATAAAACCATCCAACTTATCAAAATCGCTATGTAAACCGTCATAAAAACAAGTCATTTCGTAATGTTACAAGATTCATTTGAAGTACACAAATCCAAATAAATTCAAAAACGGTCTCAATGTTCGGTGCCAGATAATCTATAGACTTAGGATACATAGTTCAAATTGGGACTTGTATAGTTACATATACTGGTTTTAGACTTTTAATTTAGCCTGTAAAAAGCCCTATGTCCAGTCCTTAAAAAGGCCTGTCTACCAGCCCAGCCCAAACATATGCTTTCAATAGTCTTAAAACTTAATCAGTTAATCCAGTAAAAGAAACCGACTCCTATTTAGAACACAACATACAATTCCAATCACAAATTAATATACAATAAATTACAGAGACTTATTCTTTTTTTTTTCCCTTTTTATTGGGTTGCATATGAAATGAGCAGCCACAGTGAGATTGACCGAGGCGCGAACAAAACGCAAGTCATCAGATGTTTTTACTCGTTTTGGAAGACCCGAAGACTCTTCAATCATGCTGCAAGTAGCAAGAGATCACACCTTTTGTTGAACCCATTTAGAATATGGGGGGTCCCAGTGCAAGTATGATTCAGATTTGAACCGAAACTGCTTCCTGCTACGGGCTTTTCTTGCTCGTTTTCACTTGTAACTTATCATCACATACACTAGTTCGATGAACTTCCATTGATCACTTGACTTTCTTAACATCAGTGACAGTATCACCATCTTCAGATGAAGAATCATGACCATTATCATGATCATGGTCTCCATGATCCACAAAAGTTCAACTACAACCAAACATCATCTTCTGTTATAGCCCCAAAAGACCCTTTTCTTGTACCCCACCATTCATCGTCATCACTGTCGATTGCCAGTAACTGTGATCTGTTCTGAACAGCTCGTCTCCGATATATAAAACGTTAAATAATACTTACTAATTCCTTTTTCGTACGTGTGGGGAATTCAATGAAAGCACCTCCCAGAATCTTTTTACCATGTGAAACTGGATTCGAGTAAACGATATCTTGAAAATGTTCTTCTTCTTCTTCGGTCCAGTTACAATCTACTTCCTCACCCATGTTATTAAATCCCAAATTTATAACGTCTCGAGCCCTAAAGATTGTTTTAGATTCGACCGGGCTTCGCTGACATGTTGTTGCACACATCTAATAGAACCATTGTCCATGCATTGCATTCCGTTTGGGTAATGACGGTCCTCATCATCGTCCTGGTTCGAAATGACACATCGCCCATCAAAATCTTCTCTCTTCCGTTGTTGGAATGTATTTGTAGCTGAATCTGAATCATATCAGGAACATCTGCTTGATGATCTGGTCCAATGGGTATACTCTTTTCTTGGGATGCAATTCAATAAAGATGATATGTATCGTCATAATGAACTATGTTAGTCTAGGCAAGTTGAATTCATAAATTCAGAAAAAATTTGGGCAAAACCCGAAACGGGCCCAGGCCCAGAAGCTTCTTCACAACCAGTGATGTCAGTCACTAAAGGTAGACACTTGTTTCAAACACCTTTTCAACCATATCCGGGACAACAATAACCTTCTCACCACCTTCACCTACACAATGAAATTTATGTTACATATAAAGTGTGAAATCATTTTGAATTTTTTCCTTTTTAGTTTTAGTTCGAACTGGCAGGCTGCCCCGCAGTACAGAGCTAATACTATAAATGCCCTATAATTTTTATTGCAAACTACCATCGCTTTAATGAAAATTCACCAAAAACACAGAAATGTTGGCAATGAGAAACATAGGATGTTATCTATTTATGATCCACAGTTTTTATTTACTTAAATTAACGTCTACATCATAATAATGCACTAGAAAAAGAACATAATTTTTACTAGTAGTATACTTCAATTCCATACGCATATTGATTATGTAATAATTGATACTTTTGTATAATAAACTAGTAAACGTAACACATAAACCATGGCAGCCAGAGAAGTGAGTTCAACGATATTCATGTGACAATTTATAATTCCGTACTCACACTACAATAACACATTTTGAGATGGTTCAAGAGACTGTTTCTCTTCTCCAATGAATCACGCTTATTCCCATTTTCAAGATGCTTTGGATGCTTAATAAACTCTTGAAGATCCTCATCAAATGGTCGTTTAGTTCCCATCACAACCTGAACAGGTTACAAGGTATATCAAAATCAACAGAATGCAGGGAAAATTATAAATCTCTTGATTGTAATTTAACACTTAATAAGAGCTGTAAAGCTTAATCCATTACCCACAAAATAAGTATGTAATGCATGGCAGAAGGAGTTCTCAGATTAATGTAATAATGTTGTTTGTCAGGGTAACCAATTGATTCTGCATTTTCAATTAGCAAGTAACAACATCTAAACATTTTTGTCCTTAGCTTCGGTTGCCTATGATTCTGTATCACAGATGGGTAGATAAAAGTTGTGTTGCCACTTGCCAGACATAAATTTTGATCAAACAAAAAGGCTACATTCTGATTCGTACACAGCTTATTATAAGAATAGGAATAGATTCTAACAAATAAAATAATCACGAGTAAATATCAGTTAAATCATCAGTTGTACCACATGTATGTATCATATACTTGTTAGCAAATATTCAAGTGCATGCTTGGCTGCAGTATAGAAAATCTACTATGGCTTCCGCACTGGAACGTTGTCTGAAGTAACAGTCGAACTTCAGAACTTTAGAATAAAAAGAACCCTCACAGATGAATTTTATACAGGTTTAACTGAATCACAGGTAGAAATTACCAGCTAATGTATCCATAAACCTAAATATTCAATACTAAACGATCATATTACATAAATTCCTACATAATTTCGGTTTTCAGCAGCTAATTTCAGTAAGGTATAAAAAACTATAATTTTTCCCATTAAAATCAAACGCTAGTAAATCATTCACCAATGAATACAAAACCATCAATAACCAATATAAACTTACCGAAACCCCTCGCGCAATTGCAGAAACAACGACTTATCACAAACCGAGCGTCTCAAAACCCTAGATTATAAATTAGACTAAAATCTACAAATTTACGGAGCAACACCACACGGTATTTACAGAAATTTGAAAAAATTCCGAAAAAGACGGATCTGAGGAGAACAGGATGGAATCTAAACATCGGGTGCAAACCCTAACCCTAGAATTTGGTAAGATACTCGAAATAATACATGAAATTCGATCAACGGATAGAAATGATAGAAAGAACCGAATAACAAAAGAATTCAAGAGGCTATGCGGATAAGATAACAGAAATTGAAGCTTTGATCTGAGAGAAAACTCGAAGAACACGATGAAAAAGGGGAATTCGGATACGGTTCTTGTTTATCGTAGACAACACAAGCGGTCTACCTGCAAAAACCCGGTTCGGCGATGAACCGACGTTATCACGGGCAAAATAAGCCGGTACACGTGTCATAATGTAGTGTGTTGCTTTTCCTTGGTTACACTTGATTGAGACGATCATTATAATTGATTATGTGGTTAATAATTGAGTAATTAAAGGTAGAATGGTTTTCCATGCTATGTTGAACAGCAAGGTAGTTGAACAACAAGCTACACATACTTTTAGGTTAATTTATGAGTGTCCAACGGATCTTAGAAAAAGATACGTGGTAATACTATCTTTTGATTCCGGTGATCAAAAACCCAAACAGAATAATATTAATTGGAACTTACTGATATTATTTATATATTTACTTGTACCATACAACACAAATGCGCATAGGGGAGATGAAAAAATAGATGACACTCTTCAAACTTGAGAAAAAATATAAAAAAATATAAAAAATGATAGAAAATGTGAGGAAATAAAGAAAACATGACGTGTCTCTATCCCACGACGTGGTTTCTAATAGTAGATATAATTCAATTATTTTTTTTGTATTCATTGTTATTAACTTTTTTATCTGTAGACACATATGACGTCATGAGTGTCAATCTTTTCTTCGCCGTCAGCTTTTACTTGTTTCCCTTCTCGGTTTCTTTTGCTACTATATTAATATTTGACGTGGATGTTTTTAGCATTGTTGGAGCACCGTCAATTAAGTGCAATCTAGCCAAAAACTGTTGGTGACGACTGTCTTGTACTACCGCAGGTCCGTCACACGTAAGTACTACCGCAGGTCCGTCACACTTAAATCTCCATGTATAGAATTTTTATATGTAGCATTACTAGTTAAGCTGTCACTTTTATATTATTTAGACGAATGATGATGTATATGATTAACTTATTTTGTAAAAAGGGGGATGCCATGAGTATAATGTTGTTAACCTAACATATTGACTGGTCAATATAAGCAATAAATAAGTAACTTAACACATTAGCATGTCATATATGCGTATAAATAATACATCATAATATAGTTCACACATTTATATGTATTTAGTTAGATACGGTTTTCTATACTACAAACAACTGTCTCGTTCTTACGAGACACGTATTACCGCAACTTTAAACGTGTATACTGTCAAATATGCTCCAGACGATAACGCTTTTACAGAAGCTAACAGTCGAGCACAGAAACCATCGGTGATCTCCAATACGCACACCTGAACTCCTATCGTTAGAGCACTGTCACACCCTCAAAATCCGCTAACGGGGTTTTACCGTCAGGCGTGTGACACACCAAGATCTCAGATAAGCATCAGTTACACCAAACACAGTAATTACAAAACATAACATTAAGTAATGAATTGTTTAATTCAAACATGAGTGTTTCAGACTTGCGGAAGCGTTTCAAATATAGAAATCACAGTGAATCGTTTCAACATGCGTTTTAACCATAAGAATCAATAGCGTTTCACAAATTAAGCCAGTTGTATTGTGATGTATGCCATGCATGCATCCTAGCTGAGTTCTTAATCTTGTGCGTTTCTGTGACCTGAGAAAACATGCTAAATTGTGTCAACATAAAGTTGGTGAGTTCACAGGTTTTATCACAGAATAAAGTGCTATTAACTGTTCGACTGTCTGTAACTGTTCAACTGTCCGAATGGTTTAGTAATTAAAGCATATCGATAGGTAGCTAGCCTATAATCATGTTACTTAGTGTTTCGAACCGAAGCTGACTGTTTGCATGTCCTATATGTTTGTGTTTCCCCGTCACGTCTCGCAAGACAGTGACAAATGTTAGGTCAATAATGCACCCGTTTGACCTCCAATCAAGCTAGCGCGACTAGCCCGGGCGGGGTTTGTCAGACCCAGTAGTACTACTCAGTATTACCTCGCTAATCCCATTACTAACGGTTCGAGCGTGTCAGGACTGTTTGTGTGTTTACACTAACGTAACAGGCGATATCAATAATACTGGCAACCATTCATAAAATGTGTTTGCATGTTTTCTCCCCCAAAAAGGAAAGAAAGTAAAAAGGGGCCGTGAAACTCACCTTGATTGCGTTGCAAAGAAATAATGTTCGCACGACGATTAGAATTTCAGTTAACCTGTGTTTCGTTTGGTATGAACATAGTTAATGTTAGTTATATTTATGAGTTTATAATATGTTTAACATTAGAATATGGATTAAGGTTTTGATAGAATTATGTGTTTTTGTTTAAATAATTAGATTTATGAAATAATATTATATTTCTATTTGATAAATTATTAAGTGTTTTATAAATAAATTTTGATGTAACGATGATGTTCGACATGTAATGAAGTCCGTATGATTACCGAATAATAATTACAAAAATGTTATTCAAAACCGTTGTTTAAAATATATTTTATAAACTAAATCATATTTGTAAATAATTTGGTAAACGTTAATATAATCCAGAGAATTATTTAATGCTCAAAAATATAAACAAGATTTATAAAAATTATTTTTATAATTTTTATAATTTTTCTGTAATTTTTAATAATCGAAAAAGCCTTTAAAAAAATAAAAGAGGTTGCCCGGGTTCGAACCCGGGACCTCTAACCCAATATCCCCACGCACCAACCAGTGAACCAAGGCACAAGGCGACAATAGTTCTTGGTTCTTAATTGTTTTAAACACATCCGAAAAGGTTTCCCTCTAAAATAAGAACCCTAATTCGATTTTGCACCAAATTAAACATCAAATCGGTGTTATTAATCAGATTAATGTTGAGGATTAGTTTCCTCATGATGAACCGAATGTATAGGTGTTTTAATTACCAGATTTGTGTTCGAATTGAAGGTGATTGCCACGATGAACAGGTCGCGGCTTCTTGATGATCGATTGATGCCCAAACGATGATTATAATCCAATTCTTTCAACAGGAAGTTTCTAATGATGCTTGTGATCAAAACCCTTCTGTTAATTTCGACAAAGGTTGCTCTGAACAGGCCCTTCGATTGAGTTGCAGGTCGCGGGTACGGGTGGTGTTTGAATGAGATGTTAATGCTTGTTTTATACACAATTGGGTCCAGTGGAACACTATAATCGACCTAACTTAAGTTTGTGCGCCATTAATTTTGCTTATTAATGTATTTCAGTGGCCGATTAAGTGGTGGTCGGCCGAAAGTGAAAACCGTACCTAACTCGACAACATTATTCAAATTTATGTGGCCCCGAGTTCGAATCATGCACAATGAGTTGTCGGGACGGTTGAATCGAGTCAAAACCACGTATTTCGGGCGTTTGGAGTCGCCGGAGGGTCGGCCGAAACAGTGGCCGGACGGCGAGGTGGTCGACGGGGGAAAGGGAGGTGTTTAAAACGAATTTACATAAATAGTCCCTGCACTTTGATAAGTTTATTATTTCATGTTAAGACTTTTTAAAATAGGGTTCCAAATTAACAAATTAACCCCCCTGAACTTCGTTAAATCCAAGTTAAATAAATTTTTAGAAATTATTATTAATATATTATTATTATTAATGTTATTATTGTAATTACTGGAATTAACATCAACGTGTTATACTCTTTTATTTATAGAATAAAATTTCATTTATCGAAAAGTTACGGGATGTTACAGTATCCCCTACTTTAGGAAATTTCGTCCCGAAATTTGTTCACAAGGAGGCTGAAACGAAAAGATGAGGATACTTGGATTTCATTTGATCCTCACGTTCCCAGGTGAACTCTGGTCCACGCTTTGAGTTCCATCGGACTTTGACAATAGGGATACGACTGTGTTTGAGTGTCTTGACCTCTCGGTCCATAATTTCCACTGGTTCCTCGATGAAGCGTAGTTGTTCGTCAACATGTACCTCGTCTAACGGTATGACGAGAGTCTCGTCAGCCAGGCATTTCCTCAGGTTTGAAACATGGAACACATCATGTACTCCACTGAGTTCTTCAGGTAAGTTCAACTGATAGGCTACGGGACCAACCCGTTTGACAATTTCAAACGGTCCCACGTACCTAGGGTTTAGTTTTCCACGTTTCCCGAAACGAATCACGCCTTTCCAAGGTGACACTTTCAACAGTACTTTGTCACCAATCTGAAACTCCAATGGCTTACGACGCTTGTCGGCGTAACTCTTTTGTCGGTCACGTGCTGCTGCCATACGGTTACGGATCTGCACGATCTTCTCCGTCGTCTCATGCACGAGTTCAGGACCGGTAAGTTGACTTTCCCCAACTTCTGCCTAACAAATAGGTGACCGGCACTTACGCCCATACAGTGCCTCAAATGGAGCTGCCTTGATTGAGGTATGATAACTGTTATTATAGGAGAACTCAACCAATGGTAAATGAGTTTCCCAGCTGCTGCCAAAATCAATTACACAGGCACGCAACATGTCTTCCAGTGTCTGGATCGTACGCTCACTTTGACCATCGGTTTGCGGGTGATACGCGGTACTCATATCCAGCCGCGTTCCCAATGATCGTTGTAATGATTGCCAGAAATGAGAAGCGAACCGAGCGTCACGATCAGAAATGATAGATATCGGCACGCCATGCCGAGAGACTATTTCCCTTAAATAGATACGTGTCAGCTTCTCCATTCGATCAGTCTCTCGGATTGCCAGAAAGTGTGCGGATTTCGTTAAGCGATCTACTATAACCCAGATGGTATCGCATCCGCTGGGAGTCCTAGGTAACTTCGTGATAAAGTCCATGGAGATCTGCTCCCATTTCCACACTGGAATTTCCGGTTGTTGAAGTAAACCGGATGGTCTCTGGTATTCCACCTTAACCTTGGAACAAGTTAAGCATCTGCTTACGTATGTGGCTATCTCCGCTTTCATTTTCGGCCACCAGTACAATTCTTTCAGGTCCTGATACATCTTGTCTGAACCTGGATGAATAGAGTAACGTGACTTATGAGCTTCATCCATTATCAGCTCTCGCAAATTCCCGTGCTGTGGTACCCAGATCCGTTTCATAAAATAACGGATCCCATCAGCTTTAATCTCCAACTGTTTCTCCATGCCTCGCATGGATTCCGCTTTGAGATTCTCCGTCTTCAAGGCCTCAGATTGAGCAGCTTTGATTTGCACTGGTAGGTCAGAGTGGATAGTCATTTGTAATGCGCGCACTCGACGAGGCTTTAGGGTTTCCTTACGACTAAGGGCATCGGCTACCACATTAGCCTTACCCGGATGATACTTGATCGCACAGTCGTAGTCGTTCAACAATTCGACCCCACGACGTTGTCTCATGTTCAGCTCTTTCTGTTCAAAGATGTGCTGGAGACTCTTGTGATCGGTGTAAATGGTGCATCTGGTACCGTACAAGTAATGTCTCCAAATCTTCAAGGCAAAAATCACTGCACCCAATTCCAGGTCATGGGTGGTATAGTTCTTCTCGTGAACCTTCAGTTGTCTCGAGGCGTAAGCTATCACCTTGTCGCGTTGCATCAGGACACAACCCAATCCTTGAATGGATGCGTCACAATACACCACGAAATCATCGGTCCCCTCTGGTAGTGCCAATATCGGTGCACTACAGAGTTTCTGTTTCAATAGCTGAAAAGCCGCCTCTTGACTTTCACCCCATTGGTATGTCGTTCCTTTGTGGGTTAAAGCGGTGAGAGGTTGTGCAATCTTAGAGAATCCCTCTATGAATCGTCGGTAATATCCTGCTAACCCCAGGAATTGCCTTATCTCAGTCGGTGTCTTAGGTGTAGCCCAATTTTTTATCGCCACAATCTTGGCAGGATCAACATGTATTCCCTTCTCATTAACAACATGACCTAGGAATTGCACTTCACGTATCCAAAAGTCACACTTAGAGAATTTGGCGTACAGTCGCTCATTCTTCAACAATTCCAAGATCAATCGTAGATGCTTTTCATGGTCCTCCTTGGTCTTAGAGTATATCAGTATGTCATCGATGAACACAATAACAAACTGATCGAGATAGGGTTTGCACACGCGATTCATGAGGTCCATGAATACCGCAGGTGCATTAGTCAACCCAAAAGGCATGACCAAGAACTCGTAATGACCATAACGAGTACGGAATGCGGTTTTGGAGATGTCCTCCTCACGAACTCGGAGTTGATGATAACCAGACCTCAAGTCGATCTTCGAATAATAGCTTGATCCCTGAAGCTGATCAAACAAGTCGTCGATACGAGGTAGAGGATATCGGTTCTTGACTGTGACTTTGTTTAATTCTCTATAATCAATGCACATTCGGAAAGTGCCGTCCTTCTTCTTAACAAAGAGAACAGGGGCTCCCCAAGGTGATGAGCTAGGTCGGATAAAGCCCTTATCTAAAAGCTCCTGAAGTTGTGATGACAACTCCTGTAATTCGTTTGGTGCTAATCGATAAGGTGCTCTAGCAATCGGGGCTGCACCGGGAGTCAGTTCGATTTGAAATTCCACTTGGCGATGAGGTGGTAGTCCAGGAAGATCCTCTGGAAACACCTCTGGAAAATCTCTTACCACGGGAATGTCTTCTATTTTCTTTTCCTTGGACTGCTTGTCGGTGACGAGTGCCAGAATAGCCACACGCCCTTTTTGTAACAACTTTTGCGCCTTCATGTAAGAGATAATACCCATTACTGCACCACTCCTATCGCCTTGGACTGTAAGAATTTCATCACAAACAGGGATTCGTATGATCTTCTCGTGACATATGACTTCTGCTTGCTTATTAGAGAGCCAATCCATGCCTACCACAACGTCAAAACTTCCTAGTGTAACAGGCATAAGATCTATAGCGAAAGTATGACCAGCGAGTTCTATCTTACAATCTCTAAGAATGTGTGTTACATGGATTTGTTTACCGTCAGCCAATTCTACGGTATATTTGGATTCTAAGGCAGAAGGAATATCACTTAGAAGACTACAGAACTTTAAGGATATGAAACTCCTATCGGCTCCAGTATCAAATAGTATAGAAGCAAAACAACCATTCAGGGGAAACGTACCAGTAACCACATTCTGGTCATCCCTTGCCTCGCCGGAACCGATCACGAATGCGCGACCCTTGGCATTGCCCCCGTTATTATCCTTGTTTCCACTCTTCAGCTTCGGGCAATCCTTCCGGTAATGACCCTCCTTACCACACTCAAAACAACTCCTAGTCGCTCCACCCTGGCGTTGTTGTTGAGGTTGTTGCTGAGTCATCAGCTCACTCCTGCAATCTTTGGCAGCATGACCCATCTTTCCACACCTTAGACAACGGATGCGGTCACACTGGCCATGGTGGTGGAAGTTGCACTTATTGCATTTTGGATACCTGCCCGCGTAGCTACTCGATCCCTGGCCATAGTTGTTATGGCTCTGATTGTTGAAACTTCTTGAAGGGTCAAACTTTTTGGTCTGTTGTTGTTGGGTGTTGTTGGAGCTTGAAGACTTGTTGTTATTATTGCCGTCCCATTTCCTTTTGTGATCAGAAGAACCAGATGCAACGCCACGTTTAGGCAAGGTGCCCTGCGCCACTGCCTGGTCAGTGAGTTTATGAGCCAGTCGGATGGCCTGCTGAATAGTGACAGGATCAGCAGCCATCACACTAGCCTGGATCTGAGGAGCTAGACCATCAATGTATTTTTCGATCCGTTTGTAAGCCGGAGTCACCATCTGAGGACATAATGCAGCCAACTCGTGCGAACGAGTCGTGTACTCCTCAATGTCTGAACCAACCATCTTTAAATTCCAAAATTCTGCCTCCAGTTTCTGGACTTCGCTCCTGGGGCAGTACTCTTCTTTCATTAAATCTTGAAGTCCTCCCAAGGCATACTGTTAGCAGCATCAAGTCCTAAGGTTTGGACCTGTGAGTTCCACCATGTCAAAGCTGGTCCTTCCAAAGTGCCAGAAGCATACTTGACACGGTTTTCTGCTGGACAGTTACACATTGCAAAGGCGGATTCCAGCTTCTCAATCCAACGAAGGATGTTAACAACACCTTCGGAGCCTTTGAAGGAATGAGGTTTGCAGTCCATGAACATCTTGAAAGTGCAGACTGCTTGACCTGGAATGAGTGGATACATTTTAAGGATTGTTACGTAGAGTATCAAGGATTTGATCCAAAAGATCTATTTGACAGAGGTTTACCTCCTTGGTTTTGGTTCTGGTTGATATTGTTATTTTGATTTTGGTTCCTGGTCTGTTCGAACGCCTCGAGCGCTTCAGCAACACGCTCATTTATGATGGCATCGAGTTCAGCTTGTGTTAGATTAATGTTTTCTTGTCTACGTGGGCGTCCAACTCTTCGTCCAGACATGATTCTACGTATTCACAATACATGACAGTCACTATCGAATAATAACTATTGATAACAATAATTTGTTTCATACTAGTAGAAATGAAGGATTATATCGATAGTGAGGTTTCATGAGAACCGAGACTTTATGTCTCCATGTATAGAAACGAAAATTTTGTACTGACTATGACTGTTATCACCTAATAGAGTTACCAGAATTCTCATGCACGACAATTTACAATTACGTGTGCACCCGTAATTCTAATTTGCTTTGCATGGTCACCCATAGCTTCTCCCATTCGTGATAACATACCTTGTCAAGTACCGAGTGCTGTCTGTTAAGACTAGCAAAGATGATAGGGTATGTTGGAAGTAGAAATGAGTACGATAGAGTTTGCTGTGGTGTTCAAATCTTGGATAGTTTAAATTGGGAAAACGAAATCAAGAACAAGAATTATTCAACACGATAATGAGATGTTCGGAGTGTATTCGTTTGATTCATGAATCAAAGCGAGTACGTTGACTAATCAAAGTATTGGGTCAATCACAACTTTGTTGAAGACATGCGTACCTATAAGCAGATACTCATCCCAAGGGTTCCCAGGTAAGGTAAACAGGTCCATCGGTTGATTTGGATATATGCGAATACCTTGCCTAGACAGAACACCCCGAGATACAGGCATCTTACTCTTCCAGCATTGCATGTATTCAAGTTGTAAGACACAGACTTTGACGAGACTTTGAAACCATTAATAACAATCGAGGTTTTGGAGTTTGAAATCACTTGAATTAGGCACTCAAACTCTCCCGTGACTCACAGCACAGAGATATGTTAAGGCAAAAGTTTTCAAGCAACTAAATTAAGTAAACATAGCTTAGAAATCTATGTGTGTGTAACTAATGCAAATCCAGCTATAGTCTAAAATGCAATGCAAATGAGATGCAAGTCCATTTTAGTTCGCTATAACTAATGCTCTGATACCAATCTGTCACACCCTCAAAATCCGCTAACGGGGTTTTACCGTCAGGCGTGTGACACACCAGGATCTCAGATAAGCATCAGTTACACCAAACACAGTAATTACAAAACATAACATTAAGTAATGAATTGTTTAATTCAAACATGAGTGTTTCAGACTTGCGGAAGCGTTTCAAATATAGAAATCAACAGTGAATCGTTTCAACATGCGTTTTAACCATAAGAATCAATAGCGTTTCACAAATTAAGCCAGTTGTATTGTGATGTATGCCATGCATGCATCCTAGCTGAGTTCTTAATCTTGTGCGTTTCTGTGACCTGAGAAAACATGCTAAATTGTGTCAACATAAAGTTGGTGAGTTCACAGGTTTTATCACAGAATAAAGTGCTATTAACTGTTCGACTGTCTGTAACTGTTCAACTGTCCGAATGGTTTAGTAATTAAAGCATATCGATAGGTAGCTAGCCTATAATCATGTTACTTAGTGTTTCGAACCGAAGCTGACTGTTTGCATGTCCTATATGTTTGTTTCCCCGTCACGTCTCGCAAGACAGTGACAAATGTTAGGTCAATAATGCACCCGTTTGACCTCCAATCAAGCTAGCGCGACTAGCCCGGGCGGGGTTTGTCAGACCCAGTAGTACTACTCAGTATTACCTCGCTAATCCCATTACTAACGGTTCGAGCGTGTCAGGACTGTTTGTGTGTTTACACTAACGTAACAGGCGATATCAATAATACTGGCAACCATTCATAAAATGTGTTTGCATGTTTTCTCCCCCAAAAAGGAAAGAAAGTAAAAAGGGGCCGTGAAACTCACCTTGATTGCGTTGCAAAGAAATAATGTTCGCACGACGATTAGAATTTCAAGTTAACCTGTGTTTCGTTTGGTATGAACATAGTTAATGTTAGTTATTATTTATGAGTTTATAATATGTTTAACATTAGAATATGGATTAAGGTTTTGATAGAATTATGTGTTTTGTTTAAATAATTAGATTTATGAAATAAATATTATATTTCTATTTGATAAATTATTAAGTGTTTTATAAATAAATTTTGATGTAACGATGATGTTCGACATGTATGAAGTCCGTATGATTACCGAATAATAATTACAAAAATGTTATTCAAAACCGTTTGTTTAAATATATTTTATAAACTAAATCATATTTGTAAATAATTTGGTAAACGTTAATATAATCCAGAGAATTATTTAATGCTCAAAAATATAAACAAGATTTATAAAAATTATTTTTATAATTTTTATAATTTTTCTGTAATTTTTAATAATCGAAAAAGCCTTTAAAAAAATAAAAGAGGTTGTCCGGGTTCGAACCCGGGACCTCTAACCCAATATCCCACGCACCAACCAGTGAACCAAGGCACAAGGCGACAATAGTTCTTGGTTCTTAATTGTTTTAAACACATCCGAAAAGGTTTCCCTCTAAAATAAGAACCCTAATTCGATTTTGCACCAAATTGAACATCAAATCGGTGTTATTAATCAGATTAATGTTGAGGATTAGTTTCCTCATGATGAACCGAATGTATAGGTGTGTTTAATTACCAGATTTGTGTTCGAATTGAAGGTGATTGCCACGATGAACAGGTCGCGGCTTCTTGATGATCGATTGATGCCCAAACGATGATTATAATCCAATTCTTTCAACAGGAAGTTTCTAATGATGCTTGTGATCAAAACCCTTCTATTAATTTCGACAAAGGTTGCTCCGAACAGGCCCTTCGATTGAGTTGCAGGTCGCGGGTACGGGTGGTGTTTGAATGAGATGTTAATGCTTGTTTTATACACAATTGGGTCCAGTGGAACACTATAATCGACCTAACTTAAGTTTGTGCGCCATTAATTTGCTTATTAATGTATTTCAGTGGCCGATTAAGTGGGTGGTCGGCCGAAAGTGAAAACCGTACCTAAATCGACAACATTATTCAAATTATGTGGCCCCGAGTTCGAATCATGCACAATGAGTTGTCGGGACGGTTGAATCGAGTCAAAACCACGTATTTCGGGCGTTTGGAGTCGCCGGAGGGTCGGCCGAAACAGTGGCCGGACGGCGAGGTGGTCGACGGGGGAAAGGGAGGTGTTTAAAACGAATTTACATAAATAGTCCCTGCACTTTGATAAGTTTATTATTTCATGTTAAGACTTTTTAAAATAGGTTCCAAATTAACAAATTAACCCCCCTGAACTTCGTTAAATCCAAGTTAAATAAATTTTTAGAAATTATTATTAATAATATTATTATTATTAATGTTATTATTGTAATTACTGGAATTAACATCAACGTGTTATATTCTTTTATTTATAGAATAAAATTTCATTTATCGAAAAGTTACGGGATGTTACAAGCACGACCGGGAATAAACGTCTTACCATAACCACCATCTAATGACGTGGGAATAATGGCTTACATAATAAGATACAATGATAGATAGATAAGGAGGGGAAGAGTTTTATGTAAGAGTGGATGGTGTATTGAAACTTGATTGCTTATTTGTAGACATGCATAATGTATGTATTCGTAATGAAATGTACCCTCCCGGTGGGTCGTGTTGTGGTATGACCCCTTGCTAATGCAATGGGACGTGAGTTGGATGGAAAGTTAAAACTGGCGATGAAATCTTACATGCATTACATGTGGCTGTATTGTTGATTTACCTACTTGACTCGTTTAATGTCAGTTACAATACTTGTTTCGGAATTCATAAAAGCTTGAAGGTTTGACTTCCCAACAGGAGACACAAAAATATTATCATCAGAATATCAACAAACAAAGTATGTCTACGCAATTCTCAAGCTGCTCTCACCAGGAGAAGATGGAATCACACGGGGTTTCCCGGGTTGCCACATCAATTTTTTTTTGATTTCTACAATTTTTTTTGTTTGGTGTGGCGTCCCATTTTTTCCAACGGTTTTTTAGGTGGTGTTTGTTTTTCTGAAAAAGAGCTTCTGAAGCTCTTTTGTCTGCGCCAAAAAGAGTGGGCAGATGTTTCTGGTCTGCAGAGTGTTTGTTTTTCTGAAGACGTTTTATTAAAAAAGGTCTGCGAGACCTCTTCTTCAAGAAGAGGTGGACTGAAGTCTTCAGAAATCTTCTCACTTCTTCTTCACATTTCAACCCTAAACCCCCAGATACCCACACCCCATATTTCTGGTCTGCTCCCGTCGCCTCCCCCCGTCGCCACTCCCCACCGTCGCCACTCCACCATCGCCACTCCCCCGTCCCCACTACCCCCGTCGCCACTCCCCCCGTCGCACGATTTCGCTAAAGAAGAACCTAATAAGAAGAACCTACCGAAAACCCATCGATGGGTTTCAAGCTTCAAGCTTGCTGAGTGAACGCGTCCCGGAGCGAGTTGTACGCCTGACTCTGCAACCGAGTCACGGCGGTGCCGGAGTCCACGATCGCTCCGCCTCTGCCGGAGTCGTCGACGGCGAAGATCGACGGAGGTATCGACAACACCTGCCCTCCCACGGTTATTCCGGTCAATCCGACGTACAAATAAGTTTTCGCTCTAGGGTTCCGCAGCAGCGGCGCCGTTACGGAGTTCGCCGGAGTTGCAGAATTGAACTCTAGAGTCGACGATTTGGAGGAATCACGATCAACCAGACAGTTAAAGAGACAATGGCATTGGATTCATTTTTGCAGAAGCAGTTGGGAAGGGTGGGGTGTTTTGTTTTATAATAATAATAAAAATAAAATAATAATAATAATAACAACAACATTGCAGATGTTAAAACAAACAGTCTTTTTCTTGCAGACTGCAGATGTTTGGTCCGCCTCTTTTGTTACAGATGTCTGCAGATATGGTGTGCAGACTGCAGACGTTTTACCTCTTCAGAAACAAACAACACCTTAATCTGCTATGAAAGTGTTATAGTACAACTAGCAACGCACAAAAAAAAAGACGAAGCCCGGTTCATATTAACGAGGTTGGAGAACAAAAGTTGAATCCAGTAACCGAAACCGGGGTTCCCACTCGAGGCGGGACTCTCCACATTTTCCCGGTTGCCATTCGGTTCATACGACCACAATGTTTACGAATGAATATTCATCAGCAACTACCGAAAAGCATCGCCGGTGACGTCTGATAATGCCTAACGCAATATCTCCGGCCACTCTGCTTCCCAAAAAAGGTAGGTTCCGACGTCACATCCGATCGTCTCTTACTTACGTCTGTTATTGCCTATTGATGTTGACAACTAAATACTTATGGATTTTAAATCTCATACCGTAGGTTGCTTGAGTAATTGTAGTGGAGGTGTTAGCAATCAGATCAACAATCGCAACACAGAGATGGAATTTCACTGCTAAACGGAGCAGATTGCATCAATTTAGCCCTAGGAATGACTGAAAGCGATTTCGCAAGGAAGACGACGTGCAATAAACCGCAAGTGAATGAGAGTATGAGACAACCGACGGACGGATGGATAATGTCACCGGCGATGGACGGCAAGGGAAAACGGTGCGTTTTATGCAATTTTTTATTGTCGTTGTTCATTATCACACCATCATCATCTCCAATCTTACACTATTAACTCGACGATCATACTTTACTACTTTAGATCGCAATCACAGAAGCACACATACACTAGCCATGGTTTAGCCATGCGTCACATTCTCATGCTATCTCGCCTCCGTCACCGAGCTCTGACCGCCACCAGATCCGCTTCAACAGTAGTCAGCGTCTCCGAGACGCAAGCTGCACCACATACGGACCAGATGATTGACGATCACGTTGCAGAACGACTGAAATCGAAGCTCAAGCGACTCGAAAAACCTGACCCTAGGTTCCTCAAATATAACTCTCCTTACCCTACTTTAAAAGATCATACGTCTATCCTTGCCTACCCTGAGACACGAGTCACCACTCTTCCTAATGGCCTTCGTGTCGCCACTCAGTCTAATCTCGCCTCACATATGGCTACCGTGTGTGTGTGGATTGATACAGGCTCGCGGTTTGAGACGGAAGAGACCAATGGCGTTGCTCATTTTCTTGAACATATGGTGTTTCAAGGGACATTGAAGAGGTCAAGTAGTAAGCTATATGAGGAACTTGAGAATATGGGAGGGGAGTTGAATGGATATACTTCTAGGGACCAGACGGTTTTTGTCGCGAAAGTGATGGCTGGAGATGTGCATAAGGTGCTTGAAATTCTATCAGATATGTTGCAAAACTCGACTTTTGATGAGAAACTGATTAAAGATGAGCGTAACACGATTATGGATGAGTTCTTAGAGGTTTGTTATATGCACTTTTTTCATTAGATATTGCAGTTTTGCAGATATCTTACCTGATTAGAGAGAGTGTAATGAGATTCTTAAGTCTTCCACTTCTTGCAATGTCGGTTTCAGGCGAAGGCAGAGCCATATGATGTACTTTGTGATCATTTGCAAGCTGCTGCTTTCCAACACAGTTCCCTTGGTCGGACCGTTCTTGGAACTCCTAAAAACATCATGTTGATGACAAAGAAGGATATTCAGGATTACCTTTCAACCCACTATGCAGCCCACAGAATGGTATTCAACAAGAAAATTTCCAATGCTCTCTTGTTATCTTTATCTTGGTTTTTATGAAGTGCTCACACTAGGCGATCTTTAGGACGCTTACATGTAAAAACAACCAAATAATGATATTATGAATAAACAAACTTACTCAGTGAAATCCCACTCAACAAGTTGGTATGGGGAGGTGAGATGAGGGCGAAGTGGCAAAGCATACCTC
Source organism: Flaveria linearis (assembly GCA_024085815.1). Taxonomy (NCBI): domain Eukaryota; kingdom Viridiplantae; phylum Streptophyta; class Magnoliopsida; order Asterales; family Asteraceae; genus Flaveria; species Flaveria linearis. The sequence goes on along the minus strand of CM044005.1, from coordinate 8,423,503 downwards.
TAATCCCATGGGATATAGAGGCGGCACCCAGAGAGACAGCTTCAGAATATATAATCCAATGAGATATATATTATAAATGATTTACTTAATAATAAACTGATGTGTAAAAGATATGAGAGAGATGCAACTTCTGTTTTGGTTGAAATAGAGCAACGCCTTGTGTACTTGAGACTTTGGCCTCGCGCTTTTCGCAGCGGCTTTTGGAACCTGAATGCCTTGGAGTGCTTCCCACTTTTTAAAAGCGAGATTTTATACTATTAATATGATCTGTTACAGGTAATTTCAGCCTCAGGGGCCGTGAAGCATGTGGACATTGTAGAGCAAGTGAATAAGATGTTCACAAAACTATCCACCAATCCCATAACTTCAACACAGTTGGTAGAAAATGAGCCGGCAATATTCACTGGTTCTGAGGTGGTGTTACAGTTTTTGAGGGCTTGATTTTTGACGTTGGACAAATACCTATTCTTAATCAACCTTTTGCTGAACTTTGAAATAATCAGATTCGTCAGAGGGATGATAATACGGCTTTTGCTTATTTTGGTGTTGTCTTCAAAGGTCCATCAACGACAGATACTGATGCAGTTGCTGTGTTGGTCATGAAAACTATGCTTGGATCATGGACAAAACCACAGATACAGGGTTAGTAATTGGTACCCTTTTATTTAAGCTTCTTATATATTAGGAAATGTTTATTTTGTTCAAAACTTTTTTATTCTTTTCACTTTGCATATAGAGTTTAATTTTGTTATTGCTTGTATATTCTTTGGAAATAATGAACAGCTCACTGCTTGCTCAGATTGTGGGGATTGATGAACTTGCTGAGTATGTGATGGCTGTGAACAATTACTACAAAGAAACTGGGCTATTTGGTGTCTGTGCTGCTGCTAAAGTGAGTTCTAACTTATAAATAATTGCATCTGAAGGTGCAAGTCGATGCATTTGTTGTCTACTTTTATGCATCGTTTGCTATGGTAACACTTTTAAAACATGTGTGCACGTGTGTCTGCTGCTGGGTTAGTAGGTTGCTTAGAAAAAATATACCAATTCTAATCGAGTTTGTCATCTTATGTTATGTGACAGCTTATGATTATCTTGCTATAAGCAATAGATTTATTTCACAGTCATGAAGCTTTGTTTTTATGTTCCAATTCTGTTCATATGGATGACTACTAGCTTTAGATTCGTCTTTATCTTTTTATTGCACAATATTTATTTTTCTTATTATTATGATGTAACACAAGGTATAGTGTTTGGATCAAATTCAAGTTATTATTACCTGCATATTCCAATTGGGTTAATTATATTTCATTTTGTGAAGTGTTAAATAGTGTTTTTTATGACTTGTCATGATGTAATTTCTTATTACGTTGCCAGCTTAATGCTTTCTATTCTGTCTGTAGCCAGATCGCTTAGATGATTTGGCTTCTGCGATAATGCAAGATATAAGCAAACTATGTTACCAAGTTACAGAGGAGGATGTTATGCGTGCTCAAATCAGGTAACTTAGGCACTAGTTTGTGATCATGCAATTCTAGTTCATGACCTACAAAATGCACGGCTATGTTTTGTAATCTTTATTTATCAATGTTAAGTTCGGTTTTTCACTGCATCAAATAACAAAGTGGGCAATCCCTAATGTCTAGGGAGTAGTGTACCTTTCGAGCCTTGTTGTAATTCTTACGGTGTCTTCACTATTTTCAGCTTAAATTTTCACTTTATAAAGAACACCACAGTGCTGAAGAAATTGGACGTCAGGTACGCTGGATACATAATACTACATGAAATTTATTTTTTACCCTAAGATTAGAATTATTTTGTAGCATACAATCACAAAATAAACTATATCTTTGCAAAGTTATACATGCCAATAAAGTTGGGGGTTGTCAACTTGTCATTTGGATATAACTGCACTGTCCAATTGGACAATTTGGATTGGACCAAATCATTTGGATTTTTGGATCAATATGGATCAAGAGTCCAAGACCCTTGCATCATCCTTTTTCTTCTAGTTACTTGATGTTTATTCGTAGTTTGGGCATCCCTTATTTGTAGTCTGCAGCGTAAAACTCTCGCTAATCATTATTTTTTAATTTTTTTTAATTTTTTGTTTTTGCAGCTGCTCGAATATGGGCGCAGAATCCCACTTGGTGAATTATTTGCCAGACTTGATGCAGTGGATGTTGCCACCGTCAAACGTGTAGCTAACAAATACATATTTGACCAGGTCATCCCTCTTTCTACACACCTTTTATACACAGAATTAATATATAGTTCCCATGTTAATTAGTATTTACAACATTCCTTTGTATGTATATTTTTTATGAGCCTCAGGGCACCTGACAAAATTTTGTTCTACTTAATAAAATTAGAATTTGTACTATTGTATTATTTGATGAAAAGTTGAAAAACATACTTAACCTGATTATCACTAGATATATTATGCAACAGAAGAACTATGGAATTTAGAATTGTAGTTCATTGTCAAGTACACCTGGCAATCATGACTCCTTTCTTCAAGGAATGGGTCAAATTTAACATTCTCATGAAACTTGCAGGCTTAGAACCGGACAAATGGGCCGTCACCACCCGTCGTTCCTAACCGCCATAAACACAAATATAGCTGGGGACCATTTTTGTTTTCCTGTTTTTCTTTCTAAAACGATCCGTTTCAACCCGAGACGATTTTGGTCAGAACTAGTTTGACCTAAACCCATTTTGGTTAGGACCTGTTTGACCTGAACTGAAGTGACATTCTGTCCTGAACTCAGTTTTACAATCCTGAATGGGTGGTTGTGAATACAAACTACATATAATTTCAAATTTGATATAATATATATTATAAAACTTTCAAAGAAAGTTCAATTATTGCATCAAAAGAACTATTCGTAAATTTGTCCAATAACTGCTCGAAGCTGATTGAGTTAAAAGCTTAGGTTTGTCAATCTGCTTGTACTTTTTTTTGGAACGACTAATTTACACTCCCTTTAAATTTACTCCTAAATCTAACGTGAGCCCTCAACCACTTGGGGAGGGATGCCTTTCGTACAAATTGGTTCCGTTAGGTCAGAGACCCTTTGGTATTTGCTTCTTATGTAGTTAAACATTCATTGTTGGCGTAAATAGCTTTTGGTGTTAGAATGTGTGCAGAATTATAATTTAGTTGACCACCATATCTTTTTTTAACCATATCTTGTCCTCTTTCTGTTTAATCATAACAAAATCAAAGCATGTATCCTTATTATGAATTGCCTAATTCATTTTTGACATTCAAAGTTAGACCATTAAGATTGTTTTTTTTTCCCTTAAAACTTTTGGGGATTGCAGGACATAGCAATTGCAGCATCTGGGCCAGTGAAGCTATTGCCAGATTACAATTGGTTCCGCAGTCGTACTTCCATGCTTCATCATTAAGCTCTTTTATTGTTGCCTCTAATATGATTTTGACCTTGATCTATACAACCGAGATGTTCAGTGTGCTGTGCCTTTGTTGTATACTGTTTTGGTTGAGTTCGTGATGTCATATGGTCATGTTAGTTTCATGTTTGTTTTGTTCTTGACAGCTAGAATAGGTGCCTTTGAAGGGTCCTAATGTTATATTATGGTTTTAAATAACTAAGCAGGTTGTAATTGAATTTTTCTTACATTCTGATAAACTACTTTGCTAGTGATAAATTAGAGAGTCAAACTACAAGAAAAAAACAATGGTATTACTTAATAGAAAAAGTTGTCCAGAGAGTTGATGGATCTTTGTATCCTTTATGTTGGTTGAAATTTGATAGAAACCAAGCTAAATCATAATCAGGATGTAAAATTGCGTCTTTGATAATTGCTTAAAATAATTATAATAGAACATTTCGTTATAAAAACCCTTAAATTATCGGTTTTGGTTGATTATGGATTCTTAAAGGTGTTCAAATTGATTAAAAAATTGTTGGTATGATCATCTTTGTTTAATTATTGTGTATATAGAGATGTATCTTTAGTTTTGTTGGTTTGCTGAAAATTTGTAGTTGTAAACACGTTATCAGGCAAACGGGTTGTACAAATATGTGTTAAATAGGTTAATGTGTAAATTTGTTTAATTAAACAAGTTGATTTGTTTAACTAAGCAGGTTAAACAGACAAAATCAAATATGATCCGCTTACTTAAACAATGCAACATGAATGCGACCTACTTTGTTAACAACTTAAATATATCAACCCAATAAACTCATTAATTAACATAGAAATCAACAACTATTTCAAGGTGGTCTAGCGATAAGTCACTTGATTTTTCAAAGAATATCAAATTCGATCTCACTAACTCATAATACAATCAAAGAATATCAGGTTAAGATACAAGATAAATTAATTTTGAAACGAGATAATATCTTGAACCTCACCTTTTCGTTTGGTTTCGAACCATGAGCCGCTCACCCTCCATGACGAACCTGGACGAGCGAATCCAGAAATACTCCATTTTTTAAATTAAAACAAATTTTAATAAAATTTTCTCACCTAGAGAATAAAAAAGGAGCACTTTCAGCCTTATTCCGGTCTTTTTATTCACTTATTATTATATATTATTATTATTATTATTAATATTATTATTATTGTTGTTATTATTGTTGTTGTTATTATTGTTGTTGTTATTATTGTTGTTGTTATTATTGTTGTTGTTATTATTGTTGTTGTTATTATTGTTGTTGTTATTATGTGTTGTTTTATTTGTTGTTGTTATTATTGTTGTTGTTATTATTGTTGTTGTTATTATGTTGTTGTTATTATTGTTGTTGTTATTATTGTTGTGTTATTATTGTTGTTGTTATATTGTTGTTGTTATTATTGTTGTTGTTATTATTGTTGTTGTTATTATTGTTGTTGTTATTATTGTTGTTGTTATTATGTTGTTGTTATTATTGTTGTTGTTATTATTGTTGTTGTTATTATTGTTGTTGTTATTATTGTTGTGTTATTATGTTGTGTTATTATTGTTGTTGTTATTATTGTTGTTGTTATTATTGTTGTTGTTATTATTGTTGTTGTTATTATTGTTGTTGTTATTATTGTTGTTGTTATTATTGTTGTTGTTATTATGTTGTTGTTATTATTGTTGTTGTTATTATTGTTGTTGTTATTATTGTTGTTGTTATTATTGTTGTTGTTATTATTGTTGTTGTTATTATTGTGTTGTTATTATTGTTGTTGTTATTATTGTTGTTGTTATTATTGTGTTGTTATTATTGTTGTGTTATTATTTGTTGTATTATTGTTGTTGTTATTATTGTTGTTGTTATTATAGTTGTTGTTATTATAGTTGTTGTTATTATAGTTGTTGTTATTATAGTTGTTCTTATTATAGTTGTTCTTATTATAGTTTTCTTATTATTGTTCTTGTTATTATAGTTATTATTATTATAGTAATTATTATTATAGTAATTATTATTATAGTTATTATTATTATAGTATTATTATTATAGTAGTTATTATTATAGTTATTGATTCTTATTGTTCTTATTGTTCTTGTTGTTCTTGTTGTTCTTGTTGTTCTTGTTGTTCTTATTGTTATTATTGTTCTTATTGTTATTGTGTTATTATTATTGCTATTATTATTGCTATTATTATTGCTATTATTATTGCTATTATTATTGCTATTATTATTGCTATTATTATTGCTATTATTATTGCTATTATTATTGCTATTATTATTGCTATTATTATTGCTATTATTATTGCTATTATTATTGCTATTATTATTGCTATTATTATTGCTATTATTATTGCTATTATTATTGCTATTATTATTGCTATTATTATTGCTATTATTATTGCTATTATTATTGCTATTATTATTGCTATTATTATTGCTATTATTATTGCTATTATTATTGCTATTATTATTGCTATTATTATTGCTATTATTATTGCTATTATTATTGCTGCCACTATTACTGCTGCCACTATTACTGCTGCCACTATTACTGCTGCCACTATTACTGCTGCCACTATTACTGCTGCCACTATTACTGCTGCCACTATTACTGCTGCCACTATTACTGCTGCCACTATTACTGCTGCCACTAGTACTGCTGCCACTAGTACTGCTGCCACTATTACTGCTGCCACTATTACTGCTGCCACTATTACTGCTGCCACTATTACTGCTGCCACTATTACTGCTGCCACTATTACTGCTGCCACTATACTGCTGCCACTATTACTGCTGCCACTATTACTGCTGCCACTATTACTGCTGCCACTATTACTGCTGCCACTATTACTGCTGCCACTAGTACTGCTGCCACTAGTACTGCTGCCACTAGTACTGCTGCCACTACTGCTGCTGCCACTACTGCTGCTGCCACTACTGCTGCTGCCACTACTGCTGCTGCCACTACTGCTGCTGCCATTACTGCTGCGGCCACTACTGCGGCCGCCACTACTGCGGCCGCCACTACTGCGGCCGCCAGTACTGCGGCCGCCACTACTGCCGCCGCCACTACTGCCGCCGCCACTACTGCCGCCGCCACTACTGCCGCCGCCACTACTGCCGCCGCCACTACTGCCGCCGCACTACTGCCGCCGCCACTACTGCCGCCGCCGCTGCTGCCGCCGCCACTGCTGCGCCGCCGCTGCTGCCGCCGCCGCTGCTGCCGCCGCCGCTGCTGCCGCCGCGCTGCTGCCGCCGCCGCTGCTGCCGCCGCCGCTGCTGCCGCCGCCACTGCTGCCGCCGCCGCTGCTGCCGCCGCACTGCTGCCGCCGCCACTGCCCCGCCGCCACTGCCACTACTGCTGCCACTACTGCTGCCACTACTGCTGCCACTATTACTGCCACTACTGCTGCCACTATTACTGCCACTATTACTGCCACTATTACTGCCACTATTACTGCCACTATTACTGCCACTATTACTGCCACTATTACTGCCACTATTACTGCCACTATTACTGCCACTATACTGCCACTATTACTGCCACTATTACTGCCACTATTACTGCCACTATTACTGCCACTATTACTGCCACTATTACTGCCACTATTACTGCCACTATTACTGCCACTATTACTGCCACTATTACTGCCACTATTACTGCCACTATTACTGCCACTATTACTGCCACTATTACTGCCACTATTACTGCCACTATTACTGCCACTATTACTGCCACTATTACTGCCACTATTACTGCCACTATTACTGCCACTATTACTGCCACTATTACTGCCACTATTACTGCCACTATTACTGCCACTATTACTGCCACTATTACTGCCACTATTTCTGCCACTATTACTGCCACTATTACTGCCACTATTACTGCCACTATTACTGCCACTATTACTGCCACTATTACTGCCACTATTACTGACACTATTACTGACACTATTACTGACACTATTACTGACACTATTACTGACACTATTACTGACACTATTACTGACATTATTACTGACACTATTATTATTATTATTATTATATTATTATTATTATTATTATTATTATTATTATTATTATTATTATTATTATTATTATTATTATTATTATATATGCATATTAATCCCTATGAGGGCGGGCCTTGGCGCAGCGGTAAAAAGCTGTTCTGAAGGGACCGAAGGTCCCAGGTTCGATCCGTGGAAACGGCCTCCCCACAAAATGTGGGGGAAAGACCGCGTACATCTTCCCTTAAATGGGACGGACCCTTCCTGGACCCTGCGAAAACGCGGGAGCTCTTTGCAGCACCAGGTACGCCATTTTATACATATTAATCCCTATGGTCGGTGGCTACAGTGCCACCGTACCAAAGTGATGCACAGTGCACAACTTCAAAACAAGCACAAAATCTGTGATGGTTGCGTTGGTTGTGGTGCTGCGATGGTTGCGGCGGTGGTGCTGCGATGGTTGCGGCGGTGGTGCTGCGATGGTTGCGGCGGTGGTGGTGCTACGATGGTTGCGGCGCTTGTGGGGTTGTGATGGTTGCAGCGGTGGTGGTGCTGTGATGGTTGCGGCGGTGGTTGCGGTGGTGGTGTTGCGATGGTCGCGTTGGTGGTGATGGTGCAATGGTTGCGGTGGTGGTGCTGCTAGGATCTACGGTGGCTCTAAGTTGTTTGCGGTTGATATGTAGTAATTCACTCTGCTTTTTGGATGATCGAGAGGAACTCCTTTCCTCTATGACTCATCTCCATCACACTTATTCTACGCGCCACGCCAATTGTAGAGCTTCGATTCGGCTTTCCAGTCCGGCGGCAAAATTGAAACCCGATTTTGGGCGGAGGTGGAGGTAGGTGGTGCGACGGCGGTGGCGGAGAATGAGCATTTGATGGAGGTGGATTTGGCGATGGCGCGTGTGATCGGAAAAGCGTGGAACCCACCCGGTGGTGGTTGAGGAGGTTTTGAAGATGCTAGAGTTTTTGAGAAGAAGGGTGTTGGAATCTGTGTATTTGTTTTTTTTATGGATTTCAAAAATAATTTCAATGTATTTAAGTTTTTTTAGAATCCAGTACACATATTGAGTTGTCGTTAAGCTGTGAAACTAAAGCATCATATTTCACGTACTACAACTAACTAACATAAGTTTAAAGACGTCATAAGTTTAAAGACATCATAGTTGGAGTTAAGGATTTTATTAGAGTTTTGTTGCATCATATTCAAGAGTAGTTTCTTATTTTTTATTACAACTCATTGTTCAGAGGCATTGGTAATATTTTGGGCTTAAAATGTGTTTACTTTGTTGCCTAATTTCGTATATTTAAACACATTTTGTTCCGTTTTTATAGTAATATTTTTATCCATTGATAAGAAAAAGCTAATCAATAATTTTGCTTTCTTCAGTGGTTCTAATTCATGCGCCAACGCTCAATTTTCTTCTTTAAACACTGCACCGCTCAAGGACAGATATATATAAATACGTTTTCTACAAACCGTACATGACCATGTATGAACGTAGATGGATGGTAAAAAACCGGGTACATAACATAAAGAATTATATCGTTTTGTTTTAATTGTGGTTCGTAAGACGACTACATAACTGTTTGCTTGCTCTCTTTATCTTTTCCATTAAACCTATCAAGCATCACTTATAAATGTATTATATGATTATTATAACTGGTTATGTTTAAATAATAACTGGTGAGATATGTGCTTATTTTTAAAACAGTGTGTGTTTATGTTTACTAATACTAAATATTTAAATGGTTTCATCTGAAACGTTAACTCTTTCGTTATTTAACTCTTTCGTTATTTAACATAGTTTTTTACCTGCGTCAACATGATAACTACAGTTTCAGAAAAAATACACTTCAAACCCAAAAGAGACCGCGACAACACGCGGTTTTAATATCTATTATTATTTATTATTACTTATTATTATTATTACCATCATCTTCGTCTCCATCACACAAACACACAGACACACAGTCCCTCTCCTTTTGCCCTAATTAGAATCACTGAATCACAGAACCACCACACGCCCACCAACCATGGCGATACGCCACCTCTTCAACCTCTCACGCCGCTCACACCGCCTTCCCACCGCCACCAGACCCGCCTCCACTGCCGCCGCCGTCGCCGCCGTCTCCGACACCCCGACACCATCTCCACCACCTCCGAACCACATGATCTACGATCGCGTCTCCGAAGAAGTCAAATCGAAGCTCAAACGGCTCGAAAACCCCGACCCGAGGTTCCTCAAACACAACTCCCCATACCCTACCCTAAGCGATCACACATCCATCCTCACCTACCCCGAGACACGTGTCACCACCCTCCCCAACGGCCTACGTGTCGCCACTGAGTCCAATCTCGCCGCCAGCACGGCCACCGTCGGCGTGTGGATCGACGCGGGGTCGAGGTTCGAGACGGAGGAGACGAACGGTGTGGCGCATTTTCTGGAGCATATGATATTCAAAGGGACGTCGAAGAGGTCTGTTAGGGATTTGGAGGAGGAGATTGAGAATATGGGAGGGCATTTGAATGCGTATACTTCGAGGGAGCAGACGACTTATTATGCTAAAGTGATGAGTGGAGATGTGCCTAAGGCGCTTGATATTCTGTCTGATATTTTGCAGAATTCCACTTTTGATGAGAGGTTGATTAACCGTGAGCGTGGGGTGATTCTTCGTGAGATGGAAGAGGTATGTGTTTGATATATATATATATATTATTTCTTAATTTTTGTTGGTTTTTTGGGTTGAGTTGGATCAGCATCTCTATTGCTTGATGCAATTATATCTTTTTTGTGCATTTGTGAACGCTGAATGTGTGGTGGATAAATGAAACTGAGCGTCGATAAGTAAATGCAGTAGAAGTTAAAAGAGAAACTTTATGTATGTGACAGTTAGTAAAAAGAGCAGTTAAGTCAGTTGGTTGGTTTAACATGATTTTGAATAGACCAGTTAGTGAGTCAATGTGTAGAAAGTGAGCATAAATAGTGTGTATCTGAACTGAATGTCGAATGCTAATAATTTTCTTACGCTAGTTATCTTCTTTTTTCTCAAGTTCTCTTGATTTCTCTATTAGTTTGCAATCTCAAGAATTGTTCTTTGTTTCCTACAGGCTCTTCAAATTGTAAATAATAGGTGTTTGGTCATTGAATCTTCAATGTTCTATTTTGCATATCCAATTTTTAGGAATTGCCGAAGTGTATCACTTTAAAGGGTTTAACTTGTGAGTGAAAAATGTTTGAGCTTTAATGCTTTATAGAAAGAGGTTTCATCCTAGCCATAGAATGCTTGAAGACTGGATAGTGAGAAAATTGATTTTTATGTTAAATCATCAGAAGGTTGGGGTGTTGAGTAAAAGAGGTGACTTTGGTTGGAAAGCCGTAAACTTGATTTAATTATTAGTGAAAAGTGACAAATTTAAGATTTAAAACAATACGGGTACACAGTCACTTCATGGTGTTGGGTTTTGGCTAGATCTATGGATAAATACTAGATTTACTTCAGAAGTCACACAAGCATAACCACTGAAGTTGATAAATCTATTAGCTTGGGGCATGGTATATCCTCTTCTACATATTCTCTTCTATTTTAAGACTAGGTTGGAGTTGGCTATTTCGCTATGGACTTTAGATTATGATATAGACCATCTTACAGCTAGATTAACGTATAATCACAAGATAAGGGCCAAATATATGTCATGATTTAAAATCAATATCTCATCATGCAAATACATTATGATTATAAGAAACATACACGCCATAGCCAAATCCTACTCCAGGAGGCGATTAAGAGAGATTTAGTCGGCCATTGCCAGTGTAGTGGCCATCATTGTTAGGGACTGGGTTCATTATCATTACCGAGGCAGTGTTGTTCAGGAAGGATGCCGTCATGGCTTAAAAGAGTTAGTGTGTGTATTGTGTGATATTGTCCTCCTTAGTCTTTCCAAAATTTTACGTCAACAAGAGCTGGAAGTAGGACACAGTAGTAAAAATCCACATGTAACGGTCCAACTATGGGACCTATTTTCTCCTTCTCTGGTCTTTACTCTTTCTATTGTTTTTTCTTTGTATGCCTACGAAAAACAAGACGATCTTAAACTATTAAAGTAAAATGTATTGAGGAGAGGAGAATTAAGTGATAATAGTGTCAATTAATATTAAAATAATGAATAACATGCACTCGTCAGAAACCCTAATTCTCATATCAGCCCACTTACTAAATTTATTATGTTACTTTTGCCATGGTGGTTTAGGTTGGAGCACAAACTGAGGAAGTGATTTTTGATCATTTGCATGCTACTGCTTTCCAATACACTCCCCTTGGGAGGACCATTCTTGGACCTGCTGAAAACATCCAGAAGATAACAAAGAAAGATATTCAAGATTACATTTCAACCCACTATGCTGCCCATCGAATGGTACTCAGCTTGAATATTAATGCAATTCATTAACAAAATTTTGTTTTTCTTGTTATTTTAGGTTACTAATATAATGTAACATAAAATGTAAATTTTCTATATATCTGTCACAGGTAATTTCAGCCTCTGGAGCAGTTAAGCATGAGGATGTTGTGGAGCAGGTGAAGAAGATGTTCACTAAACTATCTGCCAATCCCATGACTACAACACTGTTGGTAGAAAAGGAGCCTGCAATATTCACTGGTTCTGAGGTGTGCATTATAGTTTTTAAGGGCATGATTTGTTAACATCTGAACAGGTTTAAATATCGAGCTCGGAAGTTTTGTATGTATTTACTTGATTAAGGTCTAAGTAGAAGAAGATGGCGTTTGGGGGGCTAACTTTTAAACAAGTAATCTTTTCTTCTGATTAACAGTTAAAGTGTTACTGAAAGTGTGAGATATTCAGGTTCGTATGAGGGATGATGACACGCCTCTTGCTCAATTTGCTGTTGCCTTCAATGGAGCATCATGGACAGATCCAGATTCAATTGCTTTGATGGTCATACAAGCTATGCTTGGATCATGGAACAAAACAGCAGGAGCCGGCAAACATATGGGGTAGGTATCCTTTTTTGTTCCTGTAAACCCAACGAGTGCAATCGAAAGACATGTTTGTGCCATATGATATCTTAGCAATTTTTCTGTTGCTACTGTTGATGCTGTGGTTTTGTAGTTTTCTTGATTGAGTTTATTAGAAGCTGATGCTGATTTAATGATTTATTTCTGAATTTCTAATTTTACATAAAAGTTTTTAGATTATTTCATGTGACACACACATGGTGCTTGTCTCATTTAGAGGATTGGGTGTGTACCTTCACTTGTTAAAACCTTTCTTTCTTTGGAAACTGTGAACAGTTCACAACTGGCTCAGCTGGTGGGGATTAGTGAACTTGCTGAGAGCATGATGGCTTTCAACACCAACTATAAAGACACTGGCTTGATTGGTGTCTATGCTGTTGCTAAGGTGAGCTCAAGTTCATATTTTATCATACACAATTTCACAAGCTTAGATGGTTGCATGTTTTTCAGAATCATTCCTTAAAGTCATTTACTTTTATGCAGCATTACCTGCGGTAATATATAAGAACATATGTGCTAAATAGTGCTTTCTTATCATTACTGATTGCCATTTTTATGTTTTTTTCCCCTCTGTAGCCGGATTGTTTGGATGATTTGGCTTTTGCAATAATGCAAGAGATAAGCAAACTCTGCTACCGAGTCAATGACGATGATGTTATTCGTGCTCAAAATCAGGTAATTTTATTATTTATTGTCTTCAAATTTTTATCTATATAAAGTGGCATCCAAATATCCAATGACAAAGTTCCCGAGTATATAACCCTCAATGATGTTTAGACCATTATATCTTTTGAACTTTGTTAAATCGTTGTTTGCTGTTTGCAGCTTAAATCTTCATTACTTCTCCACATAGATGGAACCAGTCCTACTGCTGAAGACATTGGTCGACAGGTACTCCAGTTACAAAATATTCAGTTTCATTTTTTTGTTTAATAATTATTTTTGTTTGAACACAATGAAAAAACAGATATTATCCTTGTAATACTCCATAGACCTACATTTGTAACTTGGTGACTTGGCAAGATTCGTATGTTTTTTTTCTATATTAGGATGTGATAAAGTTATCCAACAGTGCAGCATCAAAGTATAACCAAAGAAGGAAGATTTAGATTGTAAAATTTATAATTGTAAATTTTTTCTGCAGTTGATTACATATGGGCGTAGGATCTCGTTTGCCGAATTATTTGCCAGAATTGATGCAGTGGATGCCGCCACCATCAAACGTGTAGCTAACAGATTCATATTTGACCAGGTTAATCTTCTTCCTGGCAGTTTTTGACATGCACATAAAGTTAGATTTGAGTCATAAAAGGGTGGACATGTTTCGTACATGATTAAAACATGCTGTAATGGGAACATGTTTATGAAACGCGTGACACGTTTGTAATCATGTTAAATGGTTAACAAGTCACACACCATGTTTAATTTTTTTTATTTTTTATACCATTTTTATTGATTTGCAGGATATAGCAATTGCTGCATCTGGCCCGGTGAAGCTATTACCTGACTACAACTGGTTCCGCCGTCGCACTTACATGCTCCGTTACTAGACTCTTGTTTTAATATATTTGTCATTTTTGCCATAAAATCTTCAACAAGGAGCGTCCATTTGTATGGGGGTAAAGACGTAAATTTTTTGCTTCCTTTTTGAACTAAAATAAAACCCAGGCTTTTTTTGGACTGCCTATGTATTAACTCCAGTTTCAGTTTACACAACCAAATGTTCACGGTTGTACACTTCTAGGAAAAAATAACTTTGTGTTCGACCCGCTATATATATCCAGGTGTGTGTATGTATGTGTACATATAAATAAACGTACTCGGTAAAATATAACTCATAGTAACAAATAAAAGTGTGTTTAGATGCTCGGTAAAATCTAACTCATAGAGTCATCGCAGCAGACAGAAGTGTTTCCTGTTAAGACTTTTCATCATTGGACAAACACAAACATTTTTTTTAATCCTAGATGATACAAAGACTGTTTCCGGTTAAGACTTTTCATCATGATAACTTCTTTTTCACTTGTAATGTGTGTGTATATAATTTATTTTTCTAGTTTTATTTATATAAATAGTTTAATAAAATGTTTTTAGTTTGCATTTTCTAACAAACGTTTTTCAATGAAAAGGTTACCAATTAAACTAATGTTTATTTATGATATTATATTATTATGGATTTTTTATTATTGTTAACTTTAATTAAAAACCTTGTAAAAGCACCAGGTGACATTACTATACACATTTACTCGCATTAAATTTTAAATGTGTCTATCTTGAACAATTAGTTTCGAAATAAATTTAGACCGATAATCAATGTAAGACTTGGGGCTTTTATTTTTTTTATTTTAGATCTCACCTCTAATATTTTCAACAAATCATTTATTAAAGAAATACGAGTATTAAATTTGGAGATCTAAAGCCCTTTTTTGTTTGTTAATACTAAAGAGCATCCCTTACACACAATACAAATATAATAAAATGTATATATTCAGCATCTTAACAAATCTAAAATAATTAAATGGGTGTAATCTTTTTATTTTCGGGAAGGATATTCATATCATGAAGAAGCGATCCAAACGAATCATAGTCTTCTAAGCAGCAATCAAGAACTTCTTGAACCAAATAGCAGAATCTTTAGCATATCTTTTGAGCTTGTCATTATAATCCACAAAATACAACCCGAATCTCGAACTGAAACCCGCAGCCCATTCCCAATTATCCAGCAATGACCATGCAAAATACCCCTTCACATTGCACCCATCCTCTCTGTTACCAAACAACAAGTTAACACATTGATACATGTACTCTAATGCATGATCAATATGCTAGAGCAATGGCCGATTTTATGACGCGACATGTATGTATTTATGTAAGATGAAAATAATAGATTTTGGTTCGGTATAAATAGGTTCAGTACTTCAGTTTGGTCTGGTGTACCCCGCAAACATGTTTAGCTAACTAGTTCGTGTTCTAGTCAGCCTGGGATTCACGAGATTGACCCATTTAACTTGTTTATAAAAAAAACTGTGGTTATGTTATAAATAAACATGTTAAGAATTTTATGCCAAAATCTACAAGTTAAAAGAAAATTGGCATAAGATTTCATAATTAAACGTGATTTAAATTTGTAATGTAAAGCATAAATAGGCAAAAAATAAAAATAAAAATAAAAAAAGTTGGATTTAAGTTACTGTTTCTGTATCAGCACGTGAATAATGATGTTATGTTTAGGTACATGTGTTTAACATGATTTTCAAGTTGGTTTCGAGCTAAAATTCGGCCACCAACCCGTAATCACGACCCTTATAACACTCGTAAATTATCCAAATGGGCTTACTTGATGGCAGCTAGCAAGTTTGTGAGATAATCATTATGGTACTTGACCCTTTTTTCATCCTTTAGTGCATCTTTGAGGGAGATAAATGGGCTATTGGGGTCATCCATTCCTGTGGAAAATGGGAACAAAAGTATATAGTAAACAATGCTTTACATGTTGTACTCTCTGCATAAACGGTGGTACAGAAGGTAGATGTTCACATTGAGAGAATATACCATTTTCAGTGATGATTACTAGAGGATTCCCATATCTTTTCTTGATGTAATTTAATAAGCTTCTAAACCCTCCTGGCACTATGTATAACCATATTGAATTTGCCTGCAATATACAAAATATTAACAATATACAAAATATTAATACTATAACAGTGACACGTTAACCCGGATTGTGTAAAAAATTTCATACCCGATCACCAATAGCTTTTCCGTCCTTGAATGCTGAAAAAGCACAAAAATTCATGTTCTTAGACTATTTGTTATTTGTGTCGATAGACATATAACTATACAGCAAAACCTAGACATCAGAAAAATGATTATGCGTTTATTGTTGAGTTGTATAGTATAACTCAATGATCGATATGCTATCGATATAAAAAGTCATGGTTTTCTAGGAGTTTTAGATAAACCAAAAGTTAAGCTAGGCATGTGTTTAAAAGACATACGAAGGGTAACAGAACCGGAGTCTGCAATGGAATCGTTGAGAAATGTGCCAATGATGCTAGTCGAATTATGCCACGCGTACCATGTCGTGTAGTGATTTATACCGACAAAATCTAATGAACTTTTGAGAAGAGCGGATTGAAGTTTAGAAAATCTTGGTAAACGGTCTCCAGCTCTAGTCCTCATTGATGTCGGGTAATCTCCAAACATTATAGGATCAAGAAACCTAGTGTAGTATACAAATGTTAGATTTTTTAAAGACAGCTAACTCATACACTCTTTACTACACACTTTGATATCGTAAGACTGATATTAGATATATTTTGATCTGTAATATATATAGTAAAGAGAAGTTAATTATAAGATTGGTTTAGAAACTACCATCCCAATTGAAAATCTTGGGCTCGTTGGGTTGCCTCAACGTCCTCGGTTTTGTTTGTGCCTGGTACGTACCACATGACATCAAATGCAATCCCGATGCGTCCATTTTGCTTCGCCTGAATAGTAAAATGACATGTTTCTCTTAAAACGTTGATAAAAATAAAAATATTATTTTATATAATATTTTATTATCTGATTCTGACTATTTAGTAACGAGTTTACCTTATATTTTCTTTTGTAGATATCAAAGGCAGCCGCGTGTGAAAGAAGGACATTATGACCGACAATGTAAGGTTCAGTAGCCGAGTTTCCAGCCCTACAAAATAATTTAAGTAGTATAGAGCAACGGCCCGGCGCTTGAAGGCCAACATCATAACCTTGTACCGTAAAAGTATGAGGTTCGTTAAACGTCATCCAGTTCTTCACCCGGTCCCCAAACTTCTCAAAACATGTCTCCGCATATTTTGCAAAATCGTTACTATGTTACAATAACACGCAAAGTAAACATAATAAATTTTTATTAATTTTTTAAAAATAAAAATAAATACATGAAAGAAAGAAAATAATATTTACATGATTCTAGTGTCGAGCCATCCATTATATTTGTCTTCCAATGCTTGAGGAAGGTCCCAATGGTAGAGGGTCACATATGGTTCGATATCTAATGTTTAATTTAGAAACTTTTTAGTATAAGAAAATAACAACATAATAATATTAAATATTTGAAAAATATACATACTATGAGCTAATAAAGAATTAATAAGAGCATTGTAGTGATCAATTCCAGCTTGGTTGATTTGGCCACTTCCATCTATAATATACAAAGCCAACAATAAACATTGATTAGTTTCAAAGTGTAATCCTGCATTCTTTTCTTGTTTTAAAATCTAGTAATTATGTCTGATTATCAGTAGCAAAATCAAAGCTTTTTAATCAAACAATTATGATCAGATTCTTTTTACTACTGACTATAACCAAAAGGTGTAAATCATTTAAAAAAAAAACGTAGCTTTCATGTAGAAACGAACAAATTCTTGTGAATTTTGACCCTCCTATTAATAAGTTGTTGTCCATGTGAGCATTGACTACAACAACTTTCTTGTAAATAGAAATTTTTGGGAAGCTAAACTAGGTATCAATCTAGTTTTTTAGGTGGTTGATACCTAGCTTTGATAAAAATAGTATAAGTTTTTAATAAATATTTGATTATATAATAATATTATTGAATATAAGAATTGAAAAGTGTTACTTGGGAAAATCCTTGGCCATGAGATTGAAAACCTATATGCATCCATGCCCATATCCTTCATCAATTTTATGTCACCCTGTATTTTTACCATCAAACAAGTAAATTCCTATATATTTTACATAAAACCTATAAACTGTTGTCTGCTAGGTTTAAATAAGAGCGAGCTAGACATTTGAAAACGTCTTTGTCCTAAAAACCAAGGCGTGATGCTCGTGTGTGTTCATTCAGTTAAATTTTATTTGCAACAGAAGTTGCATATCTCATATTTGTTTTACATATATATCAACATATTTATCAAATAAAACCTTTCATAGTTTTTTCTTCTACCCACCCTAATTTTGACCAAAATTGACCTAAAATTACACGAGTCGCAACTGTTTCTCCATGATGTGTTTTCCTAACCTTCTTGCGCCTTAGGCAAACCCTTTTAAACCAAGGTCATCGGATTGGCTTTTCAACTTTAGAAGATAGTCTAGCCTGAAAACTCGACAACATTTATGGGTTGTTTTTTATATGATATTTTAACTTGTTACATGCATATAGACATGACGTGTGACATAGTTACTTAAGCGAACACCAGTGGATGGACAAGGTGCTATTGGCAAGTTGCTTAAATGGAAGATATGGTTGCATCATGATTCATGAATTAGAAAATGACACTTAACCCCATGATACAGAGAACAGAATGAAAGATTACTTGCCTCATACAAGTGGTATTGATCAACTGCAACATCAGCATTGCTAAAATCAGTTATCTTACCTGCAAAATTACAAGGTCAAAATTGTAATTTTACATTTGAGTGTTTAAAATTAAATTGATACAAGGTCGTGTTCATGATAACAGGTCTAAGTTTACATGTGTAATACGTTTTATTAAACAAGTCGACTCTTCAACCTGTTTAAAATTAAAAAAAAAAAACATATTTTACAAGGTCTATTTATTTAACCTGTTTATAACTTAATTACAACCTATTTCACTTAATCACTTCTTTAGATAAATGGCTATATGATATCAAGTGTGTCCGGTATGTCTTTGACACTGATAAATATATTGGTGGACTGGTGGTGTTCCCTTTCAACAATACAACCAGAAAACTCGAAACTCATGACAACATGATATTTTTTACGCTCCTAGGGATCAACATCAGTACTTAGTTTATTTCAATACATGGTTCTAGTGGATATCGAAGAAACAATACCAAATGTATGAGCAAATTTGTCCCAATTTGCCTGACCCCTTCCATCTTCCTTCACGGCTCCTTCATACTATCATGTAAACCAATCAAGAAACGTGATTATTGTAATTTCTACATATATGATGTAATCCGATGTAATTTTTAAACTCTACCATAAACATAATATCCTAATAAGAAACAACTATTTTATCTATTTATTTAAAATAACTTCAAATCTAGTACTCCTACTAACCACTTATACATGCATCTTAGGAGATTTGAGCCATCGTACTTTTAATAAAAAGAATACATCTTAACATCAGAATGTACTTGGACACTTTATATATCTAGTATTTTTTTGGCTTTAACCGGGTTATAAATGTTAATTAGAATTATAGATTATAAAAAGACTGAGGGTCCTATTCGCCAGATTGGATAACCGCAACGTTAATACATAATAAGGGATTTAGTATTTCTTTACGCATAGATTTCTATAAAATTATATATGGGTCAAATTCAAAGACATTCAACTTAACTTTTTCCGGAATAAAAAATGTTTAATTGAGAAAGACTTCATCGTCTAGACATTTAAAAGACTAAAGTAAACAACTTAACAACATTGTATATGAACTATTTGATAAAAGAGCCCGGGACACACTATAAAAGTCCTAAAATTATAAAATAATAATAATAATTAAGTTTTCACATTTTATAAGAAATATCCCTCATACTTTTTCTTAGATGTAAAGAAAAACTCATGTTTCATTATTATTTTATTGCTATGAAACTAGTTTGTTATTTATGACTTTTTTTTTCTTGATTGTCTTTTTTACGAACGGCTTCTTTTTAATTATCTCATTCTTTATGTTAAACTTTAAAAATATTACCCAGCTTTCATATTTATTGTATTCATATTTATTACAATGGCCAGTTAATTTTAGAAAAATTAAAAATTACCAAAGTTAATTTTAGAAAAATTAAAAATTACCAAAGCTTTCACAACAAGTATATATTATTACAATTTGAATGCCTTTATAACCAGAATTTTTTTTTTAATTTCTCCCCCAACACCATTAAAATTTAGTTACTGTTGGATGAAATATTACACTATAAACAAGTTTTTTTATCAAACGAAAGGGTCTTATCGAACTGTTAGCGTTGACAAATCGAGTAATTATTTCAAATATTAATTTCTATGTATTTGCCATAAATGTTAAGACAAAAATAACAATAATAATAATAATAACAAGAACAAGAACAAACCTGATAAGCAGAAGATGCAGTTCCAAAAACAAAACCATCTGGAAAGCTTTTTCTGCTAATATTCCCATCAGCAAAGCATCCATGAACAAGAAGTACAACCCCAAAAGCCAATAGTACAACCGTTTTCATTCTCCACAGCATTTCTGACAACTCCAACTGTATGGTGTGTACGGATTGGTTGTAAGTGTATATATTATATAATATATGAGTTTGAATATACAGGAAAGTGGTGGTGGTGGTGGTGGTAGACGGTGGCGCGTGAAGACCACACGGTGGTTGTAAATTGTAATGGAGATACACCAGACCAAATTAGTGGGTGTTTTGTGTGAATTTATACCGATTGGCGGAGATGAAGAGGGGGTAGTGGGGATGTTATTTGGAAGTTGGTGCCGGAATATAGGAGGTCATATTTTCACACTTTCTGAAGGTATAAAAATGAAGATGCAATAATAGTGAAATAAATATAGAGTAAATTACAAAATTTTCTTTTGATTATTATGAAAATAAAATTACTGACTCTTGTCTTTGAATTTTGATTAGTGGGTGTGACCTACGTTATACAACGGGAGTAATAAAAGTTGAAAGATTTAATCATGGTGGTTTATATGTTGCTACTAAAGAATATTGATATTGATTGCCTTGCTAGAAACATATTACATCAATATATATAATCATATTCCTAACCAACTATCCACTAAAATAGAAATGAATCAAAACAAATAGGAAACCATAATCAATCTAAAACTAACGAGATATACATCTCGAAATAATATGACTGCCAATACACCCCCTCAGTGAGAACGTGCATAATCTGTGACGTTCAAGCTGGACCTGAAGTTTTCAAACAAGTATCTCGGTAAGCCTTTGGTAAAAATGTCCGCATATTGAAGAGCAGACGGGACATGAAGCACTCTAATTTGACCAATCTGAACCTTTTCCCGAACAAAGTGGATATCCATTTCGACGTGTTTCGTACGTTGATGCTGCATGGGATTGCCTGACAGATAGATCGCAGAGATGTTATCACAATAAACAATCGTGGCTCGCTGAACTGGAACCCGTAACTCGAGCAAAAGATTACGGATCCATGTAGCTTCGGCCACGGCATTGGCCACTCCACGGTATTCAGCCTCGGCACTAGATCTCGAGATGGTTGGTTGACGTTTAGACGACCATGAGATTAGATTATCCCCAAGAAAGATACAATACCCAGATGTGGATCGGCGTGTGTCTGGACATCCCCCCCAGTCGGCATCAGAGTAAGCGACTAAGGAGGGTTTGAGGAGGCCGAAAGCTTAAGACCCATATGTAACGTACCATGAATGTAGCGAAGAACCCGCTTCATGTAAGTGAAATGTGGTTCCCGAGGAGCATGCATGAAAAGACAAATTTGTTGCACGACATAGGAGATGTCAGGACGAGTAATAGTGAGATACTGAAATGCTCCTGCCAGACTGCGATATACTGTAGCATCACTTAGAAGACTACCTTCATGCGTACTTAATTTTGTGTTTGTGTCAACCGGAGTATTACACGGTTTACAATTTGTCATATTGGCGCGATGAAGGATATCACGTGCGTATTGTTCCTGAGCCAGAAAATGAGTGTCATGATCCCGAGAGACAGTAATACCCAAAAATGATGAAGCGGACCCAGATCTGTCATTGCGAACTCTGATGAGAGGCGGGTAGTAATGTGAGAAAGAAGCTCGGGCTTGTTGGCTGTGAGGATAATATCATCAACGTATAGTAACATATATGCAAGATCTCCACCATTTTGATAAACAAACAAAGATGTATCACATATGCTATTCTTAAAACCTAACGAAGTAACATAGCTAGAGAAACGAGTGTACCATGCACGTGGGGCCTGTTTAAGACCGTATAAAGATTTCTTTAGCTTGCATACGTGATGTGGAAGATCATGATCAACGAATCCCGGAGGTTGATTCATATAAACCGTTTCTTGTAAGTGGCCGTGAAGAAATGCATTTTTGACATCAAGTTGGTGGATCGGCCATTGACGAGAAACGGCCAATGAAAGAACCGTGCGGATAGTAGCCGGTTTGACCACCGGGCTGAATGTTTCCATACAATCAATGCCAATCGTTTGAGACTTACCATTGCACACTAGTCTTGCTTTGTATCTGTCCAACGTGCCATCGGCTTTGAACTTGTGTCTAAATAGCCACATGGACTTTAATATTTTATTATTTAATCAATAACATTAATAGCTTTTACTTTTATAGCTTTTCGCACTTGATTTCACTTATAGTGATTGTTATACTCAAAATGAAACAAAAATATTTTGTAAGTGAAATCAAATGAAAAAATAAGTATAAATTGTGTGTCAAATATATGATGACTGTATGATTAAAATTAGCATTCATATTTAAAGTGAAAATTTAGAGCGACAATGATTATTTACCAATTTGGATTATTATTAATTATCACTAAATATTAATTGTTTAATTATTATTAAAAAATAAATTACTTTGAATAAAAATAAAAAGCATTAATTCAAATCATTTAATTTAAATTAGTGTTATTTTAAGTAAATGTATTATAATTTTTTATAAAAGTTTGACATCAATTCTGTTTATTTTTAAAAGGGGCCTACTAAAGAGACGCCCTGTGGGATAAATGGACGCCCTACTTACGGGCCGTAAGGCCCTTCACGGGCCGTATGGGTCAAATCAGTCATTCAAAAACGTAATTCAAGAAAGTAACGGCCCGTGAATATGATCACGGTCGTATTAATCCATATCCCGTGAAGCCAGTCACGGCCCGTGTGCCATTCCAGATACGGGCCGTGAACGTCTTTACGGGTCCTAGTATCACCTTTAATAATTTGACGAGATATATTATTCCTCGTTTTTCGTGTAATTTTGTATTTATTACGTTATTTGATATGACGTAATATTCCTCGATAGTCGTGTAATTTTGTATTTATAACATTATTTGATATGACGTAATATTCCTCGATATTCGTGTTAATTATGTGACGAGATGCAATATTCCATTTCAACAACTATATAAACGTTAGTTTATAAATTCATTTCATAATTCAAATTTCTACGATATAAATTCATTTCAACTACTACATAAACGCAATATTCCATTTCAAGTGCTATATTAACGTTAATATTTAACGTTACGATGTCTTTCTGGGATAGCAGCTATTTATTCGGTTCGGAATCTAACTATTACCCTTAGGAGGGTTACGGTTACCCTCAGGAGGGTTACGGTTATTACGATGAGGCTGCTTCAAACTATCTAGGACAATTCGCGTCCAATTACGGCGGGAATGACGGCGGCGATGACGGGGGTGATAACGGTGGCGATAGCAGCGGGGATAATGACGGTTCTGGTTCCGGTAAAAGAGGTTTATACGACACGAATCAGGTTATAAGATATATCATATTTAATTTTACTTTCATTTTACTATCATTTAGTAATAACTAACTAAAAATATTAAATTGATTAGGTTTTCTCATCTCGTGAAGAATTAGTTGATTGGGCAACTAACGTGGGGCGAGAAAATGGGTTCGTTATTGTCACCAAACGTTCAAAAAGAAATTCGAATGGTTTGGTGGTTAAAATTTGGTTGAAATGCGATCGGGGTGGTGTATATAAGGGAGCATCCACTCTAAGAAAAAGTGGCACGAAAAAAACAAACGGTCAATTTGAATTGCAGGGTAAGTACCAGATGCAGAGAGATGGGTGGATTATAGTTGTTGTGGATGATACTCATAACCATGAACCTGCTGAACACCTGGAAGGACATGCATACGCAATGAGGCTCACCGAAAATGAGCTTTCTACTGTAAAGAATCTGACCGAGCAAAATATTGACCCTCGAAACATTCTAGGCACGTTTAGGGAACAAAATCCCAATAACGTGTCTGTGTTACGAACCATATACAACGCTCGGGCAAAAATAAAAAAGTCCACCAGAATTGATGAAACCCCAATGCAGGTTTTTTTTCTATACTACAACAACATCAATATATTTACACCCCTCACATTGAGGAACCGACAAATACTGTCGACGGGGTTTTTTTTATACATCCCACATCTCACACATTATGGCGTGCGTACCCACACGTGCTGATGATTGACACAACATACAAAACTAACTTGTATAAAATGCCTTTTGTTCAAATGGTTGGTGTGACATCCACCCTGAAATCTTTTTCTGTTGCTCACGCATTCATTGATTATGAGCGTGAAGCCAACTTCAGATGGGTGTTAGAGCAACTAAAAACAACGCTGGAAGATAAGTGTATGGAGCCCCGTGTTATACTAACCGACCGAGACCTCGCTCTGATGAATGCATCAGAAGAAGTTTTTCCGAGTGCTGTTCGATTACTTTGCAGATGGCATATTTCGGAAAATATTGCTAAACATTGTAAGGCGAGTTTTTCAAATGAAGAGTGGGGTGCTTTTCAGCATGTGTTGTCGGTACTTATTAACTCTGAAACGGAGGACAACATATTCAAGTTCGGTGGTGAAATCAAAACAAGGGCCTTTGCAGCGCAGTCAATCCATGTCTTCAAAATCAAGAGCCAAAGATGGATTATCTCAACAGAGTTTCAAGTTTTCATATATCCCGGGCGACGAAGATAAAAACAATTTTTTCCGGTTTAACCGCTGGATTCCATCATTCTTTTTCCCGTATATTTCAGGTGCGGATGATGTTTTAGCGGACGGCAATTGTGGTTTTCGTGCTATAGCACTCGCACTGGGATATGGTGAAAATCACTGGCGTTTTATACGTACGGAACTTATATCTGAGTTGGATGAAAACAGACATAGGTACGCTGCGATGTTTCCTGATATAAACGAAATAAAGGAATCATTAAACTGGAACGGGTTAGGTGCGGCTCCACACAAAAATTGGATGACAGTGCCACCTGCTACAATCCTTATTGCTAACAGGTTTCGAGTGGTTATAATTTTTGTATCGATCGGCAACTCCGCTACTTTTTTCCCGTTCTGGTTATCTCCTCGTGATATCAGTGAACATCATATAATTTCAATTGCTTATGTTCAAGATTGGCATTTCATTAGAATTCGATTAGTGGGTGACTATCCAATGCCTGTTCCGAGCAAATATTGGCATTTGTACAAAACAGAAAACGCCAATGATTGGGAGGCTATATACGGAAGTCGAATTCAAAAATATCTTGAACTAAGGCCCGTAGACCCGGTTGAACATTTAGATTTAGTATAGTTTACACATTTATCAATTATTTTAATTCTTTATTTATTCAATTCTTTATTGTTATTGAATTGTAAACATGTAATCTATTATTTATTCAATTCTTTATTGTTGTTGAATTATAAACATGTAATCAATTCTTTCGTTTTTCAAAGAAAAATGCAATAAGAAGATTATCGAGTTTTTCTTCAACCTTTGAATTTTGTTTATATGAGCTGGGCATTTGGTTAGCATAAAAGGTGTGTAAGAATGTTAATGATATGAGATGCATAATATATGTTGAGATTCAAGTATGTTTTTCAGTGCAACTTTTCCGACTGAGATTCAAGTATGTTTATATAATTGCAGAGCCTGGCGTCGGATTTTCTGAAGGATTATATATTTCTTTATGTGGGACGAGTAGGTTCAAGTACTGATTTTATTCTCCAAAAGGTTGATTTAATATTATTCGTACAAACCACTTCCTCCACAAGCACAACCAATTGTAAACATATAATTAAACATTTAAACGTCATCCAAAATAACTCATAATATATAAACATAATTTTTCAATTTTTTTACATGAAAGGTAAATAAAACAATAAAATCCTACTATCTATGCGTCATGACCACCACCAGCATCACCACCACCAGCATCCTCCGCATCACCACCACCAGCAGCCTGCTCGTCATCACCCGCAGGTCGTCTGACAAACGGAGGCAACTCCGGCCGAGGGGGGAGGTCGATACCCTGGCTAGCAGCAAAGGAGCTGTATGCATCCGCCATCCATACTAGCAAGGCGTGGGACTGGCGCGCCAAATGTAGTGACTCCGCCATAAACTCCCCCGTCGGCGGAATCTGCCGAATGATGGTCCTGGGAACAGGCGGTGGGACGGGTGGTCTGGCGTGTGGCTGGGGCTGCGGCTGCTGCTGCGGTGCCGTCTGCTCCTCCTTCTCACCAACGTCTGGCACCGGCTACCAGATGGTCCGACCACCATCAGTGGACCATCGGAGGTCGTCGCCAAATTTGGCGGCAATCCCCATGGCCATGACGGTCTGTCGACCCAAAATCCGAGGCGGCGTGTCCGTAGTCTGCCTCGCAATTAGGGCGTCCGTAAACAACCCTAAGCGCGAGGCAATGACGGTGATGTACGAGCCGCAAACAATCGGGCTATCCATCTGCAAAACAATCAAACAATAGGCATAATTATGAATCGCATAATAGATAATACTTATTTATTAACAATTAGTAGAAATATTTTTTTACCTTGCCCTGAATGACGCTCAAAAATAGGCGGCCATGCAGTGAGCTAGATTCACCCGTCTAGGTGAAAGCAAGGCCCTCAGAAAAAATAAGTCAAGGAGCGACACCTGCCCCATGCTCTGGTCTCTGCCGGCAATGGTGCCGGCAATGCACCGGTGTAGATACCGGTGCAAAGGATCCCTAATGGAGGTCGCCCTAATGGCGCCCTCCCACGGCTGGTCGGAAATGGTTGGCCACCATCCGACCAAAGGAGCCGCCTCCGACTGGACCTCGTCAGAATAAAAACGAGGATCCTGCGTCTCCTCGTAGGTGTAAAACCCAAGAGTCACCGCCCACTGGGCGAGGGTGAACTCGTACCTACCGGTCCCCAGCATAAATCGAACCGCTATGTGCTCGCGGGGGTCCTGATCCTCAGAGGCGGGAGTGAACAGAAACGTACACAAAAACTGCAACGTCAGCTCCCGGTAGCCCCTCCTCGATCCCAAATCAAACATCCGCCTCCACGGCGTCTCTCCGTCCAGCCCGATGATATCCTGGGCACGTGCTATGTCTCCGACCTCCTCTAGCACGTCCCAGTCGATAGTGCGTGTCCCCTTCAAGGGACGTCCAATCAGCTTCCACAGCTTAAGCCGTGGCTGTGTCTCCCTCGGAAAACGAAGATCAGTGTGTGGGTCCAGAAAGTCACCCTGACCCTCGGGCTCAGTCTCCGGACGTGTACGTTTGCGGGGCGGCATAATCTGCAAAAAAAAAATTAAATTCACAAGAACAAAAAGGGGTTACGGCCCGTGAAGCAGACTCACGGCCCGTAACCCTCCAAATTTTCAAAGGGTTACGGCCCGTGAAAAGGACTCACGGCCCGTAACCCTTTGAAAATTCAAACGGTTACGGCCCGTGACGCCTATTTACGGCCCGTATCCCCCAGTTTTTTAGAATTTTCAGAATTTTTAAATAAAATTTTAATATATTTAAACGATAAATACACAAAAATAAATTACGAATTTGCATACGTACCGTAGTAATGAGTCGACGGTATGAAAATGATGAAAAAACGGAGGCCGTGACAGAGTAAATCGTATGTGTGTTTAGGGGGCGTAAATGAACAAATGGGCCGTGAGGTCCTATATATTATCCCGCCTCACGGTCGTGACGGCCCTCACGGCCCGTTACATATTTTCCTCACGGCCCGTAAGATACCTCACGGCCCGTGAGACTTTGTAAATTTTAAAAATCACCCGTTGACAATACACGGCCCGTAATGTGGAGACGAAACGGCCCGTGAAGGGCCTCACGGGCCGTATACTAATTTTTTATGTCTATAAATTCAACCACTTTCCACAATCAATTCACACAAATTTACTCAATACCCAAACGATGAGTGCTACAAGTGATCAAAATCCGTGGACGGATGAAGAGGAGGTCACTTTAGTAAGATCTTGTATCGAAAATTCAGGGACTATCCCTCCAAATTCAATATTTTGGAACCGTGTTTCAACTCGTTTTCATCAAATTCTCGAACGTGAAGAATATCGCACCACTCGTGAACTTAGCAACAAGTGGTCTGACTTGAGAAGGAAGGTCAAGACATTTCACCAGCTCTACAAAGACGTTTACAAAAATCGAAATACGTTATGGAATGATACGGATATTATGACAAGAACTCAAGAAAGATATCGGGAGAATTTTGGAATTTCTTTTAACCATTTTGCGGCTTGGATCTTTTATAAAGATCAAGAAGATTAAAAATTGTGTGTTTTATTATTGTGTGATAATAACGATTTGTCGTTTTTAATAAAGTGTACTAATAAACGTTTATGTTTTAATAAAATATTTCATTACTGTTCTACATTACACATCTACCATACAGTTCGTCTGCCATAAATCTTCGGAATCTAAAGCAAGCATCCTGTAAACTAACCTCTTGCCACTCTAAAGATCTATTTTGAACCAACCTACGCAATAACATACAAATTACAACTCCCGAATCTCGACCAATATGACCGGCGTTAGGAGGCCAAACGGTTTCACCCGATACCACCAGTTCTTCGATTTGTTATTGTCCGGAGTGCTGCCAATATTGTATACGTGACAGAAAATGTAAAAAGTACGATTCGAATTGTACGAAAATCGTTAGGGCATTACGATGAATGCACCATGAATCATCACACGTATTTGGTGGGCATTCGTATGGAGAATATATACGAACTTGTAGTGAGTCCATAGAAATCTTAAAAAGATACCAATTTTCTTCGTCATCAGTCATTGGTACGTAAACCTACAAAACAATTTAATTCACGGTTATAAATTCATGATTTTTATTGTAAAACATGAAAACAGTATTACCGTATCAACTTCCCATAACGCGGGATATAGACAGTCACTCCCGTCTCCATATTCGTTACCATTAACGGACCACGAGTATATTAAGTTAAACCACTCAAATGGGAGAATCGTCCAATGATCACTACCCGGCAACTCTTCGGTTCTACGTATTTCTTCGTATCTCCATATTGTGAGTCTATTTGTCCACGCCCGAACATGCTATAAAATAACAGCTTTTTTAATTGTTAGAATTTTAAAATAAAATAAAATATGCAAAAAAAACTTTAAATCATACCTCTGTACCTAAAGACACGTTTCCGAGTAATTCACGCCAAAATTGTAACGGAATATCGGAATGACCCATGTAATACACTCTACATGTTTGGGAATCACCGTTACGTATAAAGTGAATAATATTCTGAGACCAGTTCCTCCCGTTCTGCCAATTATGGTTATCTATTGGATCAGGAATACTTTCCACAATATCTCGTGAGTTTGAAGAGAACTCATTTTGACGTCTTCTACTACCTCCACGAGAAGACATTTTAACTGTTTCGTTTCTCACTAACCGTATATAACAAGTCATATATATAACGGTTTATATAGAATCTTAAATCGAATCAAGGAATAATACGTCGCGTCACATAATTATAAAATTTAAAAGTGCACGCAAATCGAGGAAAGTAAATTCTCAGAAGGACAACTACGGCCCGTGACGGGCTTAACGGGCCGTTATGGATTTTGTTCACGGGCCGTGGGTGTGGACATTTACGGGCCGTTTGTTCCTACACGGGCCGTGAGTGGATGTAGTTGTGAAAATTAAATTTCGAACACCTCACGGCCCGTGAGGCCCGTCGCGGACCGTGAGAAAAGTCAAAGGGCGTCCGGGAATCACCTGACAGGGCGTGTAATTAGCTTGGCCCTTTTAAAATGACAACTCACATACTCAATAATCTACTTTTAGTTCTACTTCATAGTTCATTATAAGGTTTTAATTCTTGTATCTAGAGAATAAGACAATTAAAACATCATAATATCATTAAGATACATGTTATTTGCTAATACGTACATACACAATTGATTTTTCTTTTTTATTTTATATGATTAAATGATTTTTATTTTTTATTTTCTTTGTTTAATTGATCTTTCTTTTTTATTTTATTTGCTTTTTTATGTCGGGAGGGAAATTTTCAATTATTTATCTAAAAGAATTTTTGTCTGTTATCTTTTTCTCTTTCTTGTGATTTATTATTGATAGCTTTCACATCAAAATTTCTTTTTTTGATTTTTTTATAAATCCATGAAATAACTTTGGAAAAAATATTCGATTTCTAAGAACATAATTTTGCCTACCACACGTTTGGGTTTTAAGGGTAAGGTTTTAGAGCATTTTAAGTTGATTACTTGATTTACTTTATTTATTTATATAATTACATTAAATATTACTATATTTTCTTTAGGCCACAGCTAATTGCACGCCCTGTCAGGTGATACCCGGACGCCCTTTGACTTTTTTTACGGCCCGTGAAGGGCCTCACGGGCCGTGAGGTGCTCGAAATTTAATTTTCACAACTACATCTACTCACGGCCCGTGTAGGAACAAACGGCCCGTAAATGTCCACACCCACGGCCCGTTAACAAGCTCCATAACGGCCCGTGAAGCCCGTCACGGGGCGTAGTTGTCCTTCTGAGAATTTACTTTCCTCGATTTACGTGCACTTTTAAATTTTATAATTATGTGACGCGACGTATTATTCCTTGATTCGATTTAAGATTCTATATAAACCGTTATATATATGACTTGTTATATACGGTTAGTGAGAAACGAAACAGTTAAAATGTCTTCTCGTGGAGGTAGTAGAAGACGTCAAAATGAGTCCTCTTCAAACTCACGAGATATTGTGGAAAGTATTCCTGATCCAATAGATAACCATAATTGGCAGAACGGGAGGAACTGGTCTCAGAATGTTATTCACTTTATACGTAACGGTGATTCCCAAACATGTAGAGTGTATTACATGGGTCATTCCGATATTTCGTTACAATTTTGGCGTGAATTACTCGGAAACGTGTCTTTAGGTACAGAGGTATGATTTAAAGTTTTTTTTGTATATTTTATTTTATTTTAAAATTCGAACAATTAAAAAAGCCGGTCGTAATTATAAGCGTATATGTCACCCGTTTCAGAGTTAATAAGTACCGACCACACATGCTGAAAAGCACCCCACTCTTCATTTGAAAAACTCGCCTTACAATGTTTAGCAGTATTTTCCGAAATATGCCATCTGCAAAGTAATCGAACAGCACTCGGAAAAACTTCTTTTGACGCATTCATCAGAGCGAGGTCTCGGTCGGTTAGTATAACACGGGGCTCCATACACTTATCTTCCAGCGTTGCTTTTAGTTGCTCTAACACCCATCTGAAGTTGGCTTCACGCTCATAATCAATGAATGCGTGAGCAACAGAAAAAGATTTCAGGGTGGATGTTACACCAACCATTTGAACAAAAGGCATTTTATACAAGTTAGTTTTGTATGTTGTGTCAATCATCAGCACGTGTGGGTACGCATGCCATAATGTGTGAGATGTGAGATGTATAAAAAAAACCCCGTCGACGGTATTTGTCGGTTCATCAATGTGAGGGGTGTAAATATATTGATGTTGTTGTAGTATAGAAAAAAAAACCTGCATTGGGGTTTCACCAATTCTGGTGGACTTTTTTATTTTTGCCCGAGCGTTGTATATGGTTCGTAACACAGACACGTTATTGGGATTTTGTTCCCTCAACGTGCCTAGAATGTTTCGAGGGTCAATATTTTGCTCGGTCAGATTCTTTATAGTAGAAAGCTCATTTTCGGTGAGCCTCATTGCGTATGCATGTCCTTCCAGGTGTTCAGCAGGTTCATGGTTATGAGTATCATCCACAACAACTATAATCTACCCATCTCTCTGCATCTGGTACTTACCCTGCAATTTAAATTGACAGTTTGTTTTTTTCGTGCCACTTTTTCTTAGAGTGGATGCTCCCTTATATACACCACCCCGATCGCATTTTAACCAAATTTTAACCACCAAACCATTCGAATTTCTTTTTGAACGTTTGGTGACAATAACGAACCCATTTTCTCACCCCACGTTAGTTGCCCAATCAACTAATTCTTCACGAGATGAGAAAACCTAATCAATTTAATATTTTTAGTTAGTTATTACTAAATGATAGTAAAATGAAAGTAAAATTAAATATGATATATCTTATAACCTGATTCGTGTCGTATAAACCCTTTTTACCGGAACCAGAACCGTCATTATCCCCGCTGCTATCGCCACCGTTATCACCCCCGTCATCGCCGCCGTCATTCCCGCCGTAATTGGACGCGAACTGTCCTAAATAGTTTGAAGCAGCCTCATCGTAATAACCGTAACCCTCCTGAGGGTAATAGTTAGATTCCGAACCGAATAAATAGTTGCTATCCCAGAAAGACATCGTAACGTTAAATATTAACGTTAATATAGTACTTGAAATGGAATATTGCGTTTATGTAGTAGTTGAAATGAAATGAATTTATATCGTAGAAATTTGAATTATGAAATGAATTTATAAACTAACGTTTATATAGTAGTTGAAATGGAATATTGCATCTCGTCACATAATTAACACGAATATCGAGGAATATTACTTCATATCAAATAATGTAATAAATACAAATTTACACGACTATCAAGGAATATTACTTCATATCAAATAACGTAATAAATACAAAATTACATGAAAAACGAGGAATAATATATCTTGTCAAATTATTAAAGGTGAAACTAGGACCCGTAAAGAAGTTCACGACCCGTAAGATGAATGCCATACGGGCCGTGAAGAGGTTCACGGGCCATGAATAAATACGACCGTGATCATATTCACGGGCCGTTACGTTTTTGAATTACGTTTTTGAATGACTGATTTGACTACCGACAGATCATACGGCCCGTGAAGAGCCTTACGGCCCGTAAACAGAGCGTCTGAATATCCTAAAGGGCGTCTCTTTAGTAGGCCCCTTTCTTTATCTTTTCTAATCAAATAATATTTTATACTTTTATCATTACCTTTTTCTTTCTACTCCACTCACAATCACTTTAAAAAATATTAAAAAAAATTATAGAGGTTAAACAATGATTCCTCAAATATACAAATTAAAAGTAACTTTTTCTCTATTTCATTCACAACCACTCAAAATCATTTCCTATAATATAGAAAACATACTCACATAATTTTATTGCTTCAGCCTCATTTTTAGAGGGGCGTTACACATTTTTTTCTTTTTAATTATTTATAGTATATTGTTAACTATATTTTTATTATATAAATTTATATACTAGTTTTAGTAAACCCGTGTAATACACGGGTTGAAAATATTAAAACAATATAATTTATAAATGTACAAATATTTCGTATGAATAAGTTACGTATACTATAACAATAAAAATTAAAAAGTTACATTTATAAACTATAAATATTCAAATATTTTTTTGAATGATATAATATATAATTGACCCATGTAAAATTAAAACCAGTTATCTTAAAATCACACTAACCTAAAATATATAAATATATCAATAAATATTTTTTTCTTTTTAGTTTATCTTATTTAGCTATAAAAATGTGTATAGTTCAAAACAATATGATTACACAATTAAGTTGATAATATAAAAAATTAAATTTAAAATAAAATGAATTATTACTATTAATTGAGTTAAAATAAAAAACTTGACTAAAATAATATATTAGTTTAGGCGGGAAAATATTTTTGAGGAGTAACATGAGGATGACATGTGGCATCCTAGTTACTCTTTTATTATATAGTATAGATATTTAGATTCATACACAAATGTACAAATGGATGCCTTTTTTCCGTAACTTACTTCATGCTAAAAAATGTAAAAACCACTTAAAACGCTTGTACGTTGTAAAGTCTTATATTAATTGTTTAGTTTAAGAACATTAAGCTTGAACTGAATGGAAGCCGGCACAACCCACCACTACCACGTCCTACGTCATGTTCAACATGGAGGGATTGTGTTCCCTCTCCTCCCACTTCTCCCACCCTGAATCCCCATCTTGCCTTCTCATATGCTTCTTTGTTGCCATTTCAATTCAGTGCGACTATCCCGCTTAGATGTCCGTCTTCCGGTAGGTGGAGGTGGGTGGCGGCATTCCTGCGCAGTACCATCTTCCCACCTCGCGCCATCTCAACATTTCCCCACACAAGTTTCGTCCAATCTAATATGTTACATACCAATTTTAATGTATATTAATAACTTATTAGAGCAGGACTTCGTCACGGTCCGGTTTTGAATGTATACTAGATCATCACAATGATAGTTTTTGATGTTTTATTGGTTTTGATGAATTCAACGATATAGAGGCACTTAGATTCTCATAGACATCTACACATGTTTTAATGATTTGTTAAGATTCTCATAGACATCTACACATGTTTTAATGATTTTTTTAAGATTCTCATAGACATCTACACATGTTTTAATGATTTGTTAAGATTCTCATAGACATCTACACATGTTTTAATGATTTGTTATTATACCGTCATGATACTACTACCAAACATGTGGTATTTAAAAGGTTATGGATGTCAATTAAAACGTATGTTAAGTGTTCAAACAAAAAAACTATTATGAAATGTAGAACATTTATATGTTGCTATTAAATCGTTACAGATACAATAATATGATAAAAAAAAACATTATCAGCTTGTAATTAATATAATAATCTAATGTTGCCTGTATTACTAACGTTAAAATAAAAATTAGAGTAAATTACACGGACAGTCCCTAAGGTATGCACATATTACAACTTTAGTCCCCACTTTCAATAAATTACAGATGTGGGTCTGAACCATTGTTGTTGAGACCGGATCGGACCGGCCGGTCCGACCGGTTCGACGCGAATCGGGGCCTGGTCCGGTCCGGTCAGGGGTGGTTCGTTTTGGTTGCTTTGAACCGGTCGGTTGAAACCGAACCGGCGGTTGGACCGGCGAACCGGGCCGGTTCCGACCGGTTCCGACCGTCTCGCCGTCGCCTAAGCTCCTGAAGCCATCGGTCCTAATCGACGACTGATAAACAAACAGATCTTCACCGCCATCGGTGGGGGTGATGAAACCGAAGCCCTTTGTATCGTTGAACCACTTTACGGTTCTCGATTGTCTTGCACAAACAGATCTTCACCGCATTTGAACCATCGGTGGGGGTGATGAAACCGAAGCCCTTTGTATCGATAACAAACAAATCTTCACCGCCCTTTGTATCACTGAAGTTCGGTCGACCAAACTCCTCTCCACCCGCAAATCTCATTCGACAACACCAGCGATCATCTTCAATCCTCCTTCGATCATTATCAACCATCATCACCGAAACCATCATCGACCTGAAATTGGGTTTGATTTCGCCCGAAACACTGGCAAGTTGAGAGAATGTGAGAGGGAGAGATCCAGAGGATTGAGTGTGAGGAAGAGCAGAGAAGAAACTAAGAAAGCAATCGGGATCTTGTTTTTTAAAGCCCTTGACCGACAAAAGTGTTAAAATTTTGACTTTTGTCTCTTATTTTAACCAACCTTATATTAAAAAAACATTTATGTTGTTTGTGTAGAAAATAATTGATGGTGGAGGGTGGTGAAAGGGGATATGCCGGAGGAATATTCTGTGTTTTGGACGGTTGTGATGGAATGGGGTGGTGTGCTTTGGAATCTAAGCCGTTGGTTGTGTGCATGGGTTGTTGGG
This sequence comes from Flaveria linearis, assembly GCA_024085815.1. NCBI lineage: Eukaryota > Viridiplantae > Streptophyta > Magnoliopsida > Asterales > Asteraceae > Flaveria > Flaveria linearis. The sequence continues at coordinate 8,387,410 of CM044005.1, read as the reverse complement.
TGATCTTGACCGTTTGTTTTTTTTTGGATTGGCCGTGATTGACGGTTGTGTGTATAGTTAAATTTATATATAACTATAAAATATATGTATAAATCATATATAAATTACTTATATTTAATTACATATATAAATATAATTAAAATATAGTTAAATCCGATCCAACCGGTTTGACTGGTCCGACCACCAAACCAGTAAGGCGTCCGGTTCGACGTCCGATCCGGTTCTGAAAACATTGGGCTGAACTTTGCATGGTTTGCACACTGATAGTCCCCGATGCTAACAAAGGTTAACTTTTTCTGTTAAGTCAATGTCAAATTATCAAAATACCCTTAATATTAATATTAGATAAAATCTAACCCACCCCCTTCATCTTCTTCTTCTTCTTCTTCTTCACTACCATTCATAACCACCACCATTGCAGGTCATTGCCACCATCACCAACACCATAACCACCACCAGAACCAATCACCACCACAACTCACAATCGCCACCACCATAGTTTCAGTACCAATAAATCCTAACCTACCCCATCACACTCCCTCCATTGTCTTCTGTGTCTTCATCATCTTCATCACCCACCCTATACTACCACCACTCCACCATCCTTTAACTCCACTAACCTTCATCATCACCACCATCCTCCATCACATCCTCCACCATAAAACCGACGACCTTCCACAAATTATTCATCACCATGGTCTAACCTAACTACCATTGAAAACCCATCTATTACACTATCACCAGAAAACCACATATCTGGTTGTGTCTTATGGTGGTGCAAGGTTGATAGCATAAGATGGGGAGACGAAGGTGAAAATTTTGATATGGAATGATAAAGATCAAATAGACTATACGTTGAGGTCTTCGATCTGTAAAAATGAAGGTTAAAGGTGGGGAAAGACTAAAAAAAAGAGAAAATGATGGAGGGTAGGTTCATTGATGATCGTCGAAGAGAGATTGGTAGTCACCGGAGATTATGACGGTGGTCGGAGATTGGCGGTAGCCGGAGATGGTTGTTGGAGGTGTTGAATGGTGGTGGTGGAATGGGGAATATTGGAATAAGATGAAGTGGATGGTTGGTGGGTCCCATCATTAATTAGGGGTATTTTTTTGTTTTTTTATCATATTTATTAATTATTTACTTATTCAAAAGGGGTATGTTAGTATTTTTACATTGACTTAACGAAGAAAGTTAATCTCTGTTACTGTTAGGGACTGCCGATATAAGAACCAGGAAAAGTTTAGGCCCACATCTGTAATTTTATGAAAGTGGGGATTAAAGTTGCAATACGTACAAACTACAGGGACCATACGCATATTTTACTCTAATAATTATTATCATTATTACAATTATTATCAGTAATATGTTTATATTTATTGTTAAAGTAGCAATACGTGCAAACACGGGGAGTGTAATTTACTCTAATAATTATTATCATTATTATAATTATTATCAGTAATATGTATATGTTTATTGTTGTGTATAATTAATTTTAAAACATATTAAATAATATGCGGTCAACTAACAAATTTTATCATAAAAACTACAAGTATTAAATACCCAACATGTCCGTAAAATATTATGTTATTGTTATTATAAGTATAAAAAAATATTTAATAGTTTTATACTTATAAAACGTTTTATAGTTATATACTTAATTATTTAAATAAAATATATTTAATTTAAATAGTATTCAGTTATAAAATATTTAATAGTTTTACAGGAGCCCATTTCTCTTTACAGTAGTGTTGGATGAGATGACCAAGTCTATACAGGAGCCAGTCCCGTGGTGCATGCTGTTTGCGGATGATATTGTGTTAATATTAAAATCTAAAATGGTGCTTAACGAGAGACTGGAATAGTAAAAAGCAGCACTAGAGTATATAGGCTTAAGGATAAATCACTCTAAGACATAATACATGCATTGTAACTAGAGAGACTGAAGAGGACACCCAAAACAGTATTCAGAGTGTGGCGGTCCTACAAACGTCTATATTCAAATACCCGGGCTCGTACGAACAGGAGAACGGAGAGATACACAGTGATGTAGCCCACCGTGTTCAATCAGAATGGTGCAAGTGGAGAGTAGCATCAGGGATTTTATGTGATAAAAGGTTCTGGCAAAACTAAAAGGAAAACTATATAGAGTGGCGGTACGTACAGCTATGTTATACGAAACAGACTGTTGGGCCATAAAGATATCGCACAAGCGACAAATAGAGGTGGCAGAAATGCGAATGCTGAGGTGGATGTGTGGACACACAAGACTGGATCGGATAATGAACGACGTGTTTCAACAGAGGCTAGAGGTGGCTTGTATCACAGATAAAATACGAGAGGGAAGATTAAGATAATTTGGGCACGTGAAGAGGAGACCGATGTCAGCGGCTGTTAGAGCAGAAGAGAACATCATCCTAGACGGTAGGTGGAGTAGATGAAGACCTAAGTTGATTTGGGACGAGATAATTAGGCGAGATATGATAGAGTTGCACCTCTCTGAGCATATGTGTAACATCTCGTATTTTACAGTAATTAAAATTTACGTCGTTTGATCTCGTAAGGACCATTGTCGTGAATCATAAAACTCATGGGTGATTGCGTGTTAAAGTTTTTTTAAATAATAATAATAATAATAATAATAATAATAATGATAATAATAACAATAATAATAATGATAATAATAACAATAATAATAATAATAATAATAATAATAATAATAATAATAATAATAATGATAATAATAATAAAGTCTAGGGGGTATTTGTGTCAATTTCAAAACTTTAAATGAAGTTTTTCCACATAAAATAACAATAATCTAAAAGTCGAGGGACCAGTTGTGTAAATAAAAAAAAACCAACTGCTTTCTTTCTCCCCTCGCCGACCCGTTTTTCCAGCCACCTTCCGGCCATTCTCCGACGAGCCAAATTACCCAAATTGCACGGTTTTAATTTGAATTAAAAGCCTCCGACAACCTCGCGACAGGGATTCGAACATGTGGCCCTACACAATTCAAAAACTTTGCCTCGTTTACAAGTTCAAAATCGAACCCGGTTATTCCATTCAAAAATCAAATCAAATTGAGCTCTTCCGCTCAAATTACACCTATATAATAGAGGGTAAACCTCCATAATCGAACACACAAACTTTCTGTAATCTCAATTTGATCAAACACACACACATACATCGAAATCAATCATCGTCTTCATCGTGAACCTACAACTCAGTCGAGGCCTCTGTCCAAGCAATTTGGACCAAAATTATCAAGGGGCTTTTAGTCTAATACATTAGTCAAAGCTGTCCACGAGTTTAATTGAATTATCATCAGCCATTACACATCAATTGAGAATCTTCTATCGTCGGGTTGTTCTTGGTTCATTCCAAACACCATTTCAAATCGAATCAGGTAATTAAACCTATATACATACTCTATTTTGGTTGGGGAATAAAAGCCCCAACATTCAGTGGGTTAATAACATCGATTTGATGTTCAATTGGATCAAATTCGAATCTAGGATTTATGTGAATTGGGGATGAATTGCTAATACTGTTTAAAAGAATTTTAAATGGATCCATATCGCGGCTGAGGCCTTTGGTTCACTGGTTAGTTACATGCATGCAATCCGAGAGGTCCCGGGTTCGAACCGGGCACCTACACTTATTTTTTTAAATGCTTTTTAAGATTTTAAAAATTACATAAAATTTCCTAAAAATTTTAAAAATCATTCCTGTAAACTTGTTTATTTTTAAATCAACAAATTACTTTCTGTAATTTTTTTAAAATTAAAATAATTATAGAAAAATTCTAGAAAAATATAAAAACGGGTTTTGTAAACTTTAATTAATTCTTTTAGACACCATATTATTTTCTGTAAATTTATTTAATAAAATATTTTAATATTTTATTAAATAGTTTAGATAAATAATATATATTTAGTTTATTTCTTATAAAATAGACTTTAAATGGTGGTTTAAATCACTAAAATATTTATTCTTCTCACACTTTAATAATCTATTTCAAATGTATTAATAGATTTATTTCTATTAATTACCAAACATACTCACTTTAAATAAATTCATTTATTTATTCAAACTAAATAAATTATCTTATTTAAAACTACCATTCAAAACCCAAATGGAAACCCTAATACATTCCTAATTCTCACATCACTATTATTCTAATTCGAGGCACCATTCCATAGGATAATCATAAGGAAATCGTTGGCGCCTAAACTATCATATTCATATTCTAATCTCATCAATCAAGTGAGTATTCATATCCCTTTTTATTCATTTCTTATTTGGGGGAAATCATGTGATACAATATATTTAATCATGATATTCTATTGTTATTTCATTCTAATTCAATTCCAGACAGGTTATGTTATTACTTGCAACTATGTGAACATGTTATGATAAACTGGACGACAGTAAGAACCCTAATTCAGTCAATCAATCAATCCTGGTATCAATGGTAGATCTACTGGTTTGGATAACCCACCCCACATGGCTTACGAGTGGTGATTGTGCTAGAGGCAATAGTCAATCTATGGTGTATGTGTGTGCAAGTCTATTATATGCAAGTGTCAAGTCAAGGGGTTTATATTGTGTCGGTTTATCTATATGCTTTACTATTGCAATACAAGTCTTAATGTTACCTTGTGAATTAGATTATTCTCAGTCAATCAATCAATCTATATGTATATTCAAAACTGTGATTACTCACCAGCTAACTCGTTAGCTGACTTTATTTTCTCACATGATTTCAGGTTAAGCAAGTTAGTGGACTTCTACATGCTCATTAAGACCTGGACTTAGTCAAAACAAAAGATAATTATTATTTGTGATTTCAACTGTTGTATTTGCTTATGTTAAACACATGTTATCTTGTAATCTGATTTAATATTATCTTCACTAATAGACAATCATGTGTTATGAACAATCAATCATTCTCTTGTCCGCTCCGATGATTCCGTCGTCGGTCGGGGTGTGACAGATTGGTATCAGAGCCATGGTTATAGAGAATTAGGTCATTAGAAATTGAATGACCTAGACTATAACTAAGTACCCTTACACATGAGTCCTCTCATGTATTTTATATGCTTAGATAGGTTTTTATGTGCCTTATATGTTTATACTTGATTATGTGATTATATGCTTTATGTGATTCTCCTTATATAAATCTCAAATCATATTCTAAGGCGTTGTGTGCCTAATTCAAGTGATTTCAAACTCCAAAACTCGATTGTTATTTTTCAAAATCTCGTCAAAGTCTGTGTCCCACCACTGAATACATGCAATACTGGAAGAGTAAGATGCCTGTATCTCGAGGTGTTCTGTCTAGACAAGTTATTCGTATAAATCCAAATCAGCTGATGGATCTGTCTACCTTACCTGGGAACCCTTGGGATGAGTATCTGCTTATAGGTACGCATGTTTTCAACAAAGTTGTGGTTGACTTAATACTTTGGTTAGTCAACGTACTCGCTTTGATTTACGAATCAAACGATTACACTCGGAACATCTCATTATTATTATGCCAAATTCCCGATTGTTGTTTTCATGTGGTATAACTCCTATTATCCAATTCTCATAAAATAATTTAATGATATTCCATGATCTGAAGCTTGTAATCATGATTTTCCCTTTTGTTACATCGTTGTAACTTGAAATTTCTTGAATTTCTAATTTGATATTCTTTTCTTTTCGCTGTTTTTGTCAAACTTCGTACCGTTTGCACCGTGGGAGACGCAAGAGTTGTAAGTCAACCTATGACTAAGAACACTCGTATCTCTTAAATGATTCTTAACTCATCAAACAGGGTGATTCCCTTACTTTGGTGATGATTCTTCATTTGTTTCGATAAATGGTTTCCAATTGTGTGTTTTATGAAAGTTCATCATCTGGATCAAGGTGATTTCCTTATTATGAGGATTGACTTCAATTATTTTCATTGGAGCTTGCATTTCATAAACGGCATGATCTCACCAAAATAGGATTGAAACCCGTACTTTGGTGACAAATGTCAATCTTCGATTGTTTTCTTGTTATTATGAAATTCAATCATCAAGATAGGCGTGAATCCCATATCTTGATGATAATTTCATTTTTATGGGTTGTATTTTCTTAAATGGAACGACCTCATCAAAGTAGGAGTGAATTCTGGATTTTGATAAAGAAGTTCATCCTGTTATATTTTGTTTTTGTAAAACTTCATCGTTAAGATAGGAGTGAATCCCTCACCTTAATGATGAGTTACCTCGTCTTACTTTTATGGATCCTCGATAATGAGTTGGGATCGAACTTTTGATTGGTAAGTTAGTAGTCATACCTTGAGAGTACACCATCAAGTTAGGGGTGAAAACCATACCTTGAGGACTATTCTCATTTCTTGATCTCTAACTTACCAAGGTTGTAATCAAGTGACGAGAAACATGTAGTAACTTGAAGGGTGAAACAATGATTAGTGTTTCGACCTAGCAAGCCAAAGCATGATCTCTGAAATTGAAGGAAGACCCGAACGCTCTAGATTAATTTTGATTCCGAGTTTGGAACATTTAAATTCTTAAATCAATTTCTTTCCCTTTATCCTTATGATTTGATTTAATCTAGCTATATGGAACCATTTATTCCTTACTTATCAACCTTCATTTTGAGATATCATCAACGCATGATTGAGTGATGGTAGCTTCTTAAGCAATCTTTCTGCTAAATAAAGACATCATCAACTTGTGATTATGTCCTTCTAGACATACGAATGTTCTCGACTGTACTTATGGGTTTTATGAATTACGTATGCAAATCTGCATTTGGAAATTTGTTACCTTGCAAAACATGGTTACAAATACTTTCCTTATTATTTGTATCACTTCTCGAATCGAATTTGAATCCTTAACCTTGGAGATATTTAAAACTCTATCTTGAATTCGAACAACAAGACTCGTTATTATCCTCATTGCAATGCGGATATAATGGTTCATAAAATTTCGTAATTTGTAGTCATGGATTTGGCATAAAAGAAAAGACGTAACTTGGCATGTGTCCAAGTGTCTTACCTTTACATATGACAAAACTAACCTCCGTGTTCCCGTGAATCTCCTGTTTAACTAAAACATCAATCGTTATTTTGAACGATTGATTCATTTTCTGTTTTTAATAATATTCTTAACCATCGTTGTGAACTTATTCCAAGATCTTCGTATAGCGTATTATTCTTAGACCGATGGTTGGTCAAAGGAGAAATACATATTCACAAGATATGCGTTAAGGTCGTTTCATATAGTGACGTTTGGGATTCTTAAATCTCGACGATCAACCTTTCTTACAATTGATTGTCTTGACCTCACCTTACTACGAAATTACATTATAGAAGTTGTGGCTTATAAGTCTAACATACCACGTAACTCGACATCGCTTTCCAACGTTTCATATGCCAAATCTCAAAGAGTCTCACATTTCACTAGAAGATTATCAAGTTGAGAAACCTGTGAGAATTATGGATCGGGAAGTCAAACAACTCAAACGCAGCCGAATACCAATTGTCAAAGTCCGCTGGAAATCTAAACGTGGCCCAAAGTTCACCTGGGAACGTGAGGATCAAATGAAATCCAAGTACCCTCACCTTTTCGTTTCAGCCTCCTCGTGATTAAAATTTCGGGACGAAATTTTCTAAAGCAGGGGAGACTGTAACATCTCGTATTTTACAGTAATTAAAATTTTCATCGTTTGATCTCGTAAGGACCATTGTCGTGAATCATAAAACTCATGGGTGATTGCGTGTTAAAGTTTTTTTTAAATAATAATAATAATAATAATAATAATAATGATAATAATAACAATAATAATAATGATAATAATAACAATAACAATAATAATAATAATAATAATAATAATAAAGTCCAGGGGGTATTTGTGTCAATTTCAAAACTTTAAATGAAGTTTTTCCACATAAAATAACAATAATCTAAAAGTCGAGGGACCAGTTGTGTGAATATTAAAAAAAACCAACTGCTTTCTTTCTCCCCTCGCCGGCCCGTTTTTCCAGCCACCTTCCGGCCATTCTCCGGCGAGCCAAATTACCCAAATTGCGCGGTTTTAATTTGAATTAAAAGCCTCCGACAACCTCGCGATAGGGATTCGAACATGTGGCCCGACACAATTCAAAAACTTTGCCTCGTTTACAAGTTCAAAATCGAACCCGGTTATTCCATTCAAAAATCAAATCAAATTGAGCTCTTCCGCTCAAATTACACCTATATAATAGAGGGTAAACCTCCATAATCGAACACACAAACTTTCTGTAATCTCAATTTGATCAAACACGCACACATACATCGAAATCAATCATCGTCTTCATCGTGAACCTGCAACTCAGTCGAGGCCTCTGTCCAAGCAATTTGGACCAAAATTATCAAGGGGCTTTTAGTCTAATACATCAGTCAAAGCTGTCCACGAGTTTAATTGAATTATCATCAGCCATTACACATCAATTGAGAATTTTCTGTCGTCGGGTTGTTCTTGGTTCATTCCAAACACCATTTCAAATCGGATCAGGTAATTAAACCTATATACATACTCTATTTTGATTGGGGAATAAAAACCCCAACATTCAGTGGGTTAATAACATCGATTTGATGTTCAATTGGATCAAATTCGAATCTAGGGTTTATGTGAATTGGGGATGAATTGCTAATACTGTTTAAAAGAATTTTAAATGGATCCATATCACGGCTGAGGCCTTTGGTTCACTGGTTAGTTACATGCATGCAATCCGAGAGGTCCCGGGTTCGAACCCGGGCACCTACACTTATTTTTTTAAATGCTTTTTAAGCTTTTAAAAATTACATAAAATTTCCTAAAAATTTTAAAATCATTCCTATAAACTTGTTTATTTTTAAATCAACAAATTACTTTCTGTATTTTTTTTTAAAATTAAAATAATTATAGAAAAATTCTAGAAAAATATAAAATGGGTTTTGTAAACTTTAAATAATTCTTTTAGACACCATATTATTTTCTGTAAATTTATTTAATAAAATATTTTAATATTTTATTAAATAGTTTAGATAAATAATATATATTTAGTTTATTTTCTTATAAAATAGACTTTAAATGGTGGTTTAAATCACTAAAATATTTGTTCTTCTCACACTTTAATAATCTATTTCAAATGTATTAATAGATATATTTCTATTAATTACCAAATATACTCACTTTAAATAAATTCATTTTATTATTCAAACTAAATAAATTATCTTATTTAAAACTACCATTCAAAACCCAAATGGAAACCCTAATACATTCCTAATTCTCACATCACTATTATTCTAATTCGAGGCACCGTTCCATAAATAATCATAAGGAAATCGTTGGCGCCTAAACTATCACGTTCACATTCTAATCTCATCAATCAAGTGAGTATTCATATCCCCTTTTTATATCATTTCTTATTTGGGGGAAATCAATATATTCAATCATGATATTCTATTGTTATTTCATTCTAAATTCAATTCCAGACAGGTTATGTTATTACTTGCAACTATGTGAACATGTTATGATAAACTGGACGACAGTAAGAACCCTAATTCAGTCAATCAATCAATCCTGGTATCAATGGTAGATCTACTGGTTTGGATAACCCACCCCACATGGCTTACGAGTGGTGGTTGTGCCAGAGGCAATAGTCAATCTATGGTGTATGTGTGTGCAAGTCTATTATATGCAAGTGTCGAGTCAAGGGGTTTATATTATGTCGGTTTATCTATATGCTTTATTATTGCAATATAAGTCTTAACGTTACCTTGTGAATTGAATTATTCTCAGTCAATCAATCAATCTATATGTATATTCAAAACTGTGATTACTCACCAGCTAACTCGTTAGCTGACTTTATTTTCTCACATGATTTCAGGTTAAGCAAGTTAGTGGACTTCTACATGCTCATTTAAGACCCGGACTTAGTCAAAACAAAAGACAATTATTATTTGTGATTTCAACTGTTGTATTTGCTTATGTTAAACACATGTTATCTTGTAATCTGATTTAATATTATCTTCACTAATAGACAATCATGTGTTATGAACAATCAATCAATCCCTCGTCCGCTCCGATGATTCCGCCGTCGGTCGGGGTGTGACAATATGATCAATGATAGAAGTGCATGGAGACGTAGAATTAAAATTAAAGACTTCTAGTGGGATCTGTGGGTAGGAAAAGTAAAGAAAAAAACTGATGCGTGACCCCCCGCGTGATGTATAGGTAATCGACATTTGCCCTTATAGGTGAAACATGCTGCTTATTTGATGTATGCACTATCTTCGGGTTGTTATGCTTATGGGTATGCATACGTTTATATTATGTATGTATGCATATGCTTATATGATGTATGTTATGCTTATGTATATACTTAAGAATATTGTTTATGCTTATTCTAAACCTTTATGTAATATATACCTATGTGTTGGGTATGCTATATAATTTGCTTGCGATCGTCCTCGAGTCTGGGGTATTTTTGGAAGCGGTCTCTCTATCTCTCTAGATAGAGGAAAGAATTGTCATCACATATTCCTCCCAGACCTTACTTTTGAATGAGATATACCAGATATGTTTGTTTATTTATTTGTTTAGTTTTATACTTAAGTATATTCAAATGTTTAATAGTCTTACACATTCTTGTGTATCTCCATATTGTACAGGTAGCTTTTCTTTCTTTGTTGAGTTTCGATTAGAGGGTTTAAGTGTAATTTTCTTAAATAAATTACAAAATTTGTAGGTACTCAGTATGAATAAAAGAGACACATGTTATGGTTAGTTTTACAAAATTTTGGGATTTAAGGATAAAATAATACAAAGCATAGGTAGATTTTTCTTATTATTTTGGAGGGAAAAAGTATTGTGATAATGTTGAAAAAACCTACAATGATTATATTCGTGTATTATTATTATTATTATTATTATTATTATTATTATTATTATTATTATTATTATTATTATTATTATTGTTATGTAAATATTTAGTTATTATAAACTTAAGTACTTAAATAAGATAATACTTAATTTAAATAATATTTAATTATAAAACATAAATAATAAATTTAATTTTATTGTTTTAAAGTATTAAAAATAAGATATATTTAATTTAGTGAATTAAATAATTTCATGTCTATTAAATGATGAAGTAATTTAGAAGAAGCATATTAAATAAGGGTAAATTAAGAACTATTACATTATGCACTTGTATCCTATGATTAAAAAGTTATATTATATGTTTTAAACTTTGAATAAATATATAATTGTGTACTACTTAAATGCTTTATATAATAATATAGATATAGATATAGATATAAATATAAATATATATTTAGATACAGACAATTTAATTATTATTTATTTAAAATTATAAAAGTTACAATCAAAATAAAATAAAACAAATAAAAAGTGAAATGTAAGTTTATATGAATTGTTAATTATGGATTTCTGACTTTAACTAAAAGCACAAGAAAACGTGTCTAATCGAAACCGAATTTTTCTGGAGAAGTTTACTCCAATAACTTGAAGAATAAGAATTAAGAAGCCACGAGGTTTTGCATTTTCGTGAAAGGATCAAGGATCTTCTAGATTTTGTTATATTAATTAAACTTTTGAAATATGTATCATATTATATCATTACTTTTAAAAAAGTAATTAAAAATTTTGATTTAAGTAATGTTTAATCTTATAAAGATTCACGTTAGAATAATTATGTAAAAATAATAAAAGGTTTTAGATCCAATTATATACAAAAAAATCAAAAATTTTCAGAAGTAATGACATAATGTAACAATCTCCAAACATTTCACATTTTTATTTCGATTTGTCGTCAAGTATCTATTGTTTATACCTCCTTAATTTATTGATCTTATTTCCATTATTTTAATCAAAGAACCAAGAATCTAATCCGATGCAATCCGTTCCTAATTAGGAATTTAGGATCCTGATCTTATAACATCTTAGATTTTTTAATCATATTTATTCTAAATAGCTTAGATCTTGTAAAACTGTATCTGACATCTGAAAATCTCGATATATCTTTTTATCATCCATAAATTAAAAGTAAAGTTTTATTTAGAACTACTTTGTAATTATCATTGAATTTCTCTTCAAGTTTTTCCTTATCATTAACGATAACGTCGTTTGCACATGTCACATTCCAAAAATACATTGGAGTCGTTTGAGTAGTATTATTATATTTATAAAAGGACTGCTTGTAGAGTTGTAATTGCGGTTGCTTCGAGTGTCCAATCATATCAAATAAACAATTAATCTCTATATTAAAATATACATTTTGCAATGTAAATAATACAAGGATATAGTATAACAACATATTTTTAGTATGATTTCAAAACATTTGTGTTTTCAACAAACTCGGGTTCAGCCTCTCAGTCTCATTGAAGACGAAGGTGGAGGCGACGAGAGTGAAGGGTGAAAGCAGAAAGCGGATGAGTGATGTTAAGGTGTTTAAAGAAAATGAAATCTTTCGAGTAATAAGTGATTCAATTTAATTGATAAATAATAATCTATTTTTCTCTTCCAACGGTTCATTTTATTTCACATGATATTTTTAATACCAAACACTGTTTTATGACGTGATATTTCTTTAAATTTATATTCGATAAAGGAGCAAGACTTGTCAATTATAATATCTTATTAAATTGTTTTGAATTATAGTGGGAACACTCAAGCATGTGTGACTGCCATTAGAATGCTCACAAGTCAAAGTTACATCCTCACACTTCACATTTTGTTTGAAATAAATAAATGTGTACTATGCAAATACAAACTATACAATGTTGCCCAAATTGGTTGTGATTGACTTTTTTAGTGGCACAAAATTAACTTCAAACTTGTGGGGTTTTTAAGATCGAAGTGGTGGAAAATATGGAGATGATTTGTGTATTTATTAAATTAATATATTATCACCCACGCTACATTGTCTCGTATAAACTCAAATCGTTATCTTCTTTTATGCATCATATATTGTCGTAGTCCTATTGTGTTAATATGATATAATATATGGGGTAACTTTGTAAAATAGTAATAAATTTTTAAAAGTATTTTAATTAGTTAACTTAAGTTTTAAAAGTGTTTCTTAGGTCACTCAGTTTTTATATTTCATATAAATTAAAAGACTTAACATATTTTTTAGCATGTTATATTTTATGTTTCAATTAGAAAATATTTTTTCTATCTTTTGATGCTGATATGGAACGTTGATGTAAATTTTAAGTATTTTTTTTTATTTTTTCATAACTAACATGTTTTTTTATTTTTTAATATAATTTTATATATATTGAAAATTCTGACACCCTCCTCTTCTCCATCGTTACTTTCTTAACACAAGAAAATTTAATGATGACTGTATTTGATCGTTTAGTGGTCCAATTTGAGAAAAATATGCATGATTGACTAAACTATAATACTTTTAAAACTTGATTACTATTCTGTAATATTTTCCCTAATATATTATATAACATTAATACATTGGTACAGCCTTAAAGTATAGATAAGATAAATGTTAGAAACATGACGTGGGACAATAGATATCATCTCGACTTAAAGACTTGTATAGCATGTAATTTTGTTAAAACTAGTGGCTTCTATTTAGTAATATTAATGTATACAAGGTCATCTCTAGGTAATTCGTAGTTTTTGAAATATATAAATACGTATCATTTTGGAAATATGATTAAGAAAAGAAAGATAAATTAGAAGAGAGAAAAAAAGAGCGACAATAACAAATTGGGGTGAACTTAGTTGACTCCGTACAAGTTGACACAATGAATGACTTAACTATGCGAGTGACATAAAGATGACAACGTGTGTCAACACGTGATGACACAAAGACGATACCGGGTGGCAGCGCGTGATGACATACAAACAATGTAGGGGGTTTCAAAACGTTGTAGGTAGGTTCAAAAACTAATCCGAGCACACAATAGGTGGTGGTGTCATGTCACTCGAGTTTTAGGATAGTAGATCCACTTAAGAATGAAACTAAATCTTTTTAGATAATGTTTTAGAAACCTAATTGGATGGGTTAGGCGGATCAGTTAAGCCATAAGTATTGTATTCTTCAACTAAAGCCCCAACTATAGTTTCAGTAACTCTAGAGCAATTTCTACTAGTTTAAATTTTGACAAAACAAATGAAAGGAATGTATGTTGCTTGTAACATACCCATTCAGAAACTTACGGTTTTGTTTTCACCTGACGAGTTACTCGCCCAAACAGCACACGTCTTGATAGAAATTTTTTCAACCTCCTTATAAGAAAGACTTCTTTCCTCATCTCAACCGATGTAAGACATTGCTTCCTTGAAGTTAATGATCCTCTCGTATTCTTTATATATAATTGTCATCATGTTGGACATGACGACTAAATCAATCAAATTAAACAATAAAGCCTAAAAGGTAGTCCACGAGGGGAGTTAAATTGTTGATATGTTCCTCCTTTTATGTCCTGCAACTTAATTTGGATTTCTTTGGGCCAGGCCCAACTAAAACAACAACAGCAAATTATAACCCGATCACAATCATAATGTTACGGTTGTGTAGAGGTGCACAAACCGGTTTTTTTTTCGAACCGGGTTCGGGTTGGAACCGGTTCGGGTTTGGTCAACGCGATCAGGCCCGGTTTTTGACCAAGAACCGGTTCGGGTTGGAACCTGTTTTCAAGCCCGGAAAGCCCAACCCGGTTGAAACCGGTCCGGGTTGGAACCGAACCGGGTCGGGTTCCAGAACAGGTTTTCCAAACCCGGTTATTTTTTTAAAACTCTTTAAATTATATACAAATTAATTACAAATTTTGATTAATTAAAAAATATTAGAGAGTAGATCAATTAAACGTAAATAATAAAATTCATAATACAAATAAAAATTACATTAATTCATAAAAGTAAACAATTAATTCATTACAAAAAATAAACAATAAAAGTTATATTAAAATTAAACCAAAGAAAACAAAATATTAGAGACTAAATCATTACACCCACTACCTATTTATACTATCATATAAGAGCAAAATGGTCCAAAAAATTGAAAAAAAACGGTCAAAAAAAACCCAAATGGCCATATAGCCGTTTTTTAACGGTCAAAAGAAAAAAACCTTTTTAACGGGCAAAACCGGTTCCAAACCGGTTTTTTTGGACCGGTTCCAAAACCGGGTTGGATCAAAACCGGGTCCAAACCGGTTTGGGTGAGAAAAATCAAAACCGGTCCCGAACCGGTGGGTTTTTTCGGGTTGGAACCGGTTTGGAATAATACCGGTTCCAAACCGGTTCGGTTCCGGGTCGGGTCATCGGGTCGGATCGGGGAACCGGGTCGGGTGTGCACCTCTACGGTTGTGTTTACAAAACCCACCGTTGTTACATGTCTAGTATTTTTTATTATCTCGATAAGGTTTGAAGTTGAACTAGTAAAAATTATATGATCATACAGTCATACAAACATATTACTCTTTTAAACTCTAACACTGGCATATATAATAAACGGTCACAAGACACGACACGACATGACGTCTAGACTATTACATGCACAACTTAATTAGCACAAGTTACACAAACATGATATGTTTAACACAATTAAATATAACCAATTAACCAAAAGAAAATGTCACAATCATAAGATCCACTACACATGTTTAAGAAACAGTATTAAACAATTAACACAACTAAATAAAAGTTATACTATTACAATTCATATCTGATTATGATCAAAATCCAGAAATTCATTCGCATGTATGCATCGACATACATGTGTTATCTAATATGCATGTTGTTAAAAACGGTCCAACCATAATTCAGATATATGACCAAGAAATTATTGGATTGGTTATGATAATAATTTTAAAAACATTAAAAGAATACTGTTCATTTATCATGACATTTAATATTATAGTAATACATGTTGATATTTATAGAACTGTAAAAGTGTAAAACCATGTCCTTTTGATTACCAGACAAAAAACCAAACCATGTTGATAGTCGTGTTATACACATGTTAACCCGTTTATAACCCGACCCGTTATCTTAAACCCTAACCCATTTCATATTTTCATTTCATGGATCAAGTCAAATATTATCCTAAAATACCAACTGACGAGGGGTTTAAGGCTTCGAGCTTCATTTTTCAGACCTGAGTTGTGCACACAGTAAAACGAACACGAAAATGGAGGACGAAGACGAAGATCCACCAATCGCCATAGAGATCAACGAAGCCCTAGACCCCCAATCGCTCAATCGATCTCTTCAAAACCACCAAAACGTCGATGATCTTCCACCGGTCGGTGTTACTGTCATCACCGGCTATCTCGGCGCCGGCAAATCCACTGTACTATTGCTAAATCAAATCTATCAATTCAACGTTGTTGTAACACACGTTATCTGTTATTGGTTACTGTGTGCATCTGTTCCCCTAAAAGAGTATGGTCTGGTGATTATTTATGTTTAATCGTCTCAAATTGTGCAAATTGTGCCCTAATTAGCCATCAGACAAGTATGAGCAAGGAAATAAGCTTTTGAGGGTTTTGATGTCGAATATGTTAGCAATCAGAATGATGATATAGGTTTTCTGTGGACTTTCTGAACGCTCTGAATCTCTGATAATGAACTTTTTTGACATTAGATGATGATGATGATGATATTTCCTCTGTTAATTCTTCTTTTGGTTTTTTGATTGGTGATTTTATTTTAGCTGGTTAATTACATATTAAATGGGCAACATGGGAAGAAGATAGCTGTTATATTGAATGAGTTTGGGGAAGAGATTGGAGTTGAGAGAGCTATGATCAATGAAGGTGAAGGAGGTGCACTTGTTGAAGAATGGGTGGAGCTTGCAAATGGGTGCATTTGCTGCACTGTCAAACACAGCCTAGTTCAAGCATTGGAACAACTTGTTCAGAGGAAGGAGAGGTAATCGTTTTTTATGTGACGCCGTTTGAGCTCATATAGCAAATCCGTTAATATTTTTGTGATTCTGATGAATATTATTTTGTATCATTTTTTCGTGACTGTTAATCTGTTATAAGCATCTTCGTTTCATCTAATGATATGTGAAGGACATCACTATATCGTATTTTGGAGTACTTGTGCAAAGTTACAAATGTTAAACTTAGCATCTTCTTGTATATCTATCATTTAAATGCAAGTTTGGATTGACGCTGAATTTCGTAATAAAATTAACAAATTGTTATGATTTATGGTGTTCCTTAGTTCCTTACGATTCATGCTTGCATCCGTTTAATTGTGTATCTCTTTAACTTGCATCGTGTAATCTGTAAGTGGGTTCTCTGCAGTTTTTGAATATTTCTCATGAATCCTTACATATACTTATAAATAAAAATTTGGTTTACAATATTGTTGTGTGTTTAGACTGGATCATATATTATTAGAGACCACAGGGCTGGCAAACCCTGCTCCTCTTGCATCTATTCTTTGGCTGGATGATCAGCTGGAAGCAGCAGTTAAGCTTGACTCGATTATCACTGTAAGTTTCTTGTTCCATTATAAAGTTAAACTGATTAACTTTAGCTTCCTTATTAGAAGTGTAAAGGTATAACTCAAAAGTTAAAACACTCAGACAAAAACAACAAGCTTAAAATGCTATTAAAACATGACTACTCAAGTCTTTACATTACTGAAATTTATTTTTGGACAGGTTGTTGATGCCAAAAATCTACGTTTTCAGCTCAAAAAGCATGAAGATTCTTCCACATTTCCTGAAGCCTTTTTACAAATAGCCTTTGCAGTAAGTCATAAGTTAAACACACAAACTTTAAGGATGATTTGGGGTGCTTCTATCAGTTTGGGTCAAATAAACTTTTGCTAAAAAGGGGAACATGTTAAATGAATTGAAAGCCACTTAAATTCTAATTTTAAAGCATACCGCCTTCTAAATTGTTTTCTTCAAAGGCTTAGATTACTATTTCTGTATTTATATACATGTGATTTTAAAGCTGGACAAAAAGGTGTTTTTGAGTCGGTCGAACCCGCCCCACACCAATAAGTGACTTGTTTCATCGTGAAGTCTTGTTAAACTGTCATCATGTACATTCTGCCCTTTTTGTGACATGTAATATTTACCAACATTTACCCTAATTTGTTTGATCACCATGTTACATATATGCTCATTGCCTTATTTTTTTGTTGTAGGATATTGTTATTCTTAATAAGATTGATCTGGTTTCTCCTGATGATCTAGAGGAACTTGAGAAGGAGATATTTAGCATTAATTCGCTGGCTAATATCGTTCACTCGGTGAGGTGTCAAATAGATATATCTGTAGTATTAGATTGCAGAGCATATGATGCTTCGGTTAGTGATTAGACCTCCCTTTTCAGTCCAGATTATTCTTCTTTTAGTTATGATATATTAATTTGGATGGCTATAACTATTCTCATGACTTTTATTGCATTTCAGCATGCTGCTCATTTGGAACAGTTACTAGAGGAAAACAAAAACCTAACCACTAAAGATCTCCATGATAGTGGTGTGAGGACTATGTGTATTTCTGATTCACATAAGGTTGATCTTGATAAGGTATTTTGAACAGTAACTTGTAGTAGAGGTGGAAAGATGGGTGATTGGGTTAAGCAAGTTGGGGTTGAAATGATCGTTTTTAGTACCGGGTCAAGTTGGGCTGACATGTCAACACGCTTTTTTCCATTTCATAAACATAATATACATTTTTAATAAAAATGATATATGAGGTTGTATGCGTTAGATTGGACTTTGGGCGACTTTTAACCTATTGGACCCAATGACCCATATGATGTGTTCACTTTTTAGCTACCTTTTTTCTCATTTGGATCATATGACCTATTTCCAAGAAGTCCATTTGTGACTCATTAAGTTAAAGGCTTAAAAATGGCCACATATTATTCATTATACGTTTGCCGTTTGTAAAGACCAAGTTTTTACCACTTAATTTAAATGTTCAATTGATGTAGGGTATTATATGTAAATACCATGAGATGTAACTAATTTTTGACATTGTTAAATATGATTACGAAGATCATATTATTGCAATAACAACCTTCTTCTTAAAGCAGACACTTTATGAGGTTTTATGTATTTGAATACACTTAAGATGACTTTTAACCCATCCCAGCCTTTCATCCCCTTTGACCCATTTCCTTTTTAGTAAATCTTTTAGCTTAACTTGTTTGATCACTCAAATAGACCAAATTATAGGTAAATACTAAATAGGTTGAAATGGTCACCTCTGTTGTAGACCATTTTCTTTTACTAGAAGAATTTGTATTTGATTCTGCAACATATATTGTATCATAATGTTACACTAATTTCACAGGTACGTACATGGCTTGAGGAGATTCTTTGGGATAAGAAACATAACATGGATGTGTACCGCTGCAAAGGTGTTCTGAGTGTTGTGAACTCTGATGAACTTCACACGATACAGGTAATTTTTAATACTAAATCTTTTTAACCTGTTTAATTAAATATTATAGTTACTGGGCTTTCATTGTGAGCAACATCTTTATCTCTTGGGACAGAACTCCTTTGTTTGTATGTTTGTTAACTAAATATTCAAGTTAAAAAATGGCAAAACAAAAATATCTTTATGTTGCAGGCTGTGAGAGAGATCTATGAGATAAATCCTGCACGTAAATGGAGAAGTGGAGAAATACGAACTAATAAAATCGTTTTCATAGGTAAACATTTATCTACCCTTTCGATTGGTCCTCACTAGAGATGACAATTTCAACCAACCCATTTATTTGTTGATTTTGGTTATATTTCTGCTCCAACAGCTTAAACAGGTGAAATTTGAAATATTCTAAAAGCAAAATGGGTCAAATGAGTTGAAATTTGGCTAAGGTGTACCAGAATAACCATTAAGATCGGTTTATCTAAGAAACATTAGATTACAATTTAAATAGGATAACCTTTTTAATTGATTAAAAATACACCAATGGAAGTTTGGGGGTGACCCGACCCGGAAGTCCGGAACCCAACTTGCCCAACTCGTTCCAGCTAAATTATTCTGTTCTTTGACTTTTAGATTTTTTAGTAAATCTAAGGACTACCCTAAAGATTATTTTATTTGCTTTGTGCAGGCCGGTCACTAAATGAGGATATTCTTGTCGAGTCTCTTAGAGCCTGTGCCTCAAACTGCTAATTGTGTATTCAGTACATGTTCACAATTGTGTTGTCGAAAATCTAAGTTACGTGTAATGGATAAAATATATGTTTGTTTTGCGATGAGGTTATTATTGTTGTAAATTTGGTAAGGAAATGGTTTTCATTTACTTTGGACATAGTTATTTATTTTATAATTTGGGTTTGTGATCTCCTTGAAAGTTTCGCAAGCTGCTATGTGTTCAATTTGGAGCTAAGTGGGGTGCTTTTTTATATAAATAGGAAGGAGATAATTGAGTTGAATTAGTCCCACTTAGGTGCAAGTTTGTCTAAATGACATGAAAAATCAAACTGATGCATGGACGAGATATTCACACAATCAGTCAGACCAAAACTCTTGAACCTGCGCAAGTCGGTTTACTACTTGGTTTCCTTTGATAGAGTTACAGAGATGTGAAGGGAGTTGGCGTTAGAGAGCATGCTTGATTTTGTTTTATTCCTTGTGAAACAAGAGATCGAGTTCTCTTTAACAAGAGACTGAGTTTTCTTGTTTAGTTCCAAATCCGGAAAGACTTGTTTACTTGTGCAGATCCATCATAGAGAATTCGCCGACTACATTGATCGGATACTGCTGGGCAATGTAGAAATGCTGGTATGACCTTGTAAGATAGACTTGCATTAGACACAATTCGTGCTACTGGTTTGATTTTTATTATTTTTTAAATTTTATTTTACATTATAATTTGATAGTTGTGTTTTTCAGTTGCAAGCAGGGTATCTTTTCTTTCATAAAAAATCGGAACCATTATGATATATTCCACTTTAAAAAGCAAGATTAACATTTGAAAATATAATTTAAACAATCAATTGTTTTGTTTTTTTTTTTATATATTTTTTATTTTTATTTTATATCTTGGTCATTCTCTTGGGCGTGTTTATCTTTTTGCTTTTCCTAATATGGTTATGGATATTATCCATAGTTGGATTAAATACATAGTAACAAAGCAATTAATGTTAATGATTTATAATCACATGTAACAATTATAACCACCTCAAACTATAATCCCTCCAACATGGACTGAAAGAATGACGATAAATATCTGTATATATTATATGATTAAATGATTAAATTAGGTTAGCAACCCTTTAACACCACCCTCTCTTCACTTTATTGTTGGTAATCAAACTTAGTACTAGCTAAACCAAATATAGTTTTTAAGTTCAAAAATTTAAAACATCATTGCTAGTGGATATACTTTGTGAATTAGTATGTACATATCAAAACTCATCTAATTTATCTAAAAAGCTTTGTCATAATATGATAACATGATAAAATGTTAAACAATAAATATATGTATACTCCTAGCAACAATGATTTAGTGATTTGTAGACATGCAACGGATCTATCCCAATAAAATCATAATCTCGCTTGTGTATGGTTTACTTGGTTTACTTTTCTCATCATTTACTAAATTATATAGAATCTTGGCTTTTGATTGTTTAATAGTCCTTGAAAGTCGTTGTATAATATAATTAATGAACTATTTAAAACGTAAACTAATCATACATCATTGATATACTATACACACTGCTACCGTTCATATGAGGTGCGTCATTTTATAGGAAGTCATATAAGATGTTCATAATGTTATATAGTTCGTGTAAAATATGTTTTCTACATGTTATACGGATCGTATTAGATGGGTAATCATGCAATCATACAAGCCGTAGAAACAATAAAAATGACTGAAGTAAGTACACACCAATAGCTTTTATGTCAATGCATGCATCTAATCATATACGATTTCTATCATCAATTTTCATCTCTTCATACGGCCTATATGATGATGTCACCTCGCATGGTATGGCCCCTTTAAAATGTAAATAATCCTAAACTAATTAAATGAGCTAACTGCTTTTAACATAAAAATAATTAAAAAATGAGATTAACCCTAAAAAGTAACATTGAATAACGTTGAAAAAACGAAAACGATTAACCGAAAATCACCGGACTCAATTCTTTTTTCTTCTCCGAGAGAAACTGCCATCTCTCATCGTCAATGGTGAATCACAACTACACCTTTATCCCCCAAAAAGCTTAACTGAATATACATACGAATGTACGTAATCACCTTCATCTCTATCCATTCACCACTTTCAACCGTTGGTAATTGCATGTAAACCCTAATCATTACGCTCGTTAATGGATTGTCAATTCATTGTATATTGTATGTTAAGATTGGTGTGCGTAACTGTGCATTTATTGCATTCTGTTTGTGTGTTTCAGTTGTATTGATTGATTTCGTTTGTATTTGATTGGTTTAGATCCGTCTCGATTCTGTTACAAAAGTGTGAATTTTGGTTCCACTTGTTGAATTGTGTATGTTCTGTAGAAGTTTATTGTTGTCCTAATACGAAGTTCTGATGGTAATTGTAGGTTGATGTGAAGATATTTCTGCTGCATTTGGTTGTTGAAGTGGAAACTGTTCGTTTCTGTAATTGAGGAATCTGAGGCTCAGTGGCTGCTGCATCTACTTTAGTGGTTATCATTGGGTGTTTAATCTCGATTTCGGGCTTTGATGATACGAGATCGTGCAATTCAATGTCGGTGTGAAAGATGACACAATTCTAAGTGATAGTTCTGAGAGCTTTATTGCTATGATAGGTCAACCTTATTATTACTTAGTTTTTGGTCATGTAAGGCGAAACGGTTGTTTTAGATAGTGATTTTGAAACTCAAGTTGTGGAATTGGATTGCTTATTTGGATATGAGAAGGCACTTGATCAAAAAATTTTGTTTGGTATTTGGCCCTAGATTGCCAAGGATATGGTTAATCCTCTGTCCTGTTAGTGTCTTTGTGCTTATTGTTTGGTCTGGTTCATCTTCTAGTTCTTTCGAATCTGTCACATTGACTGTGAAACCAGACATTTATGCAAACTACCGAAGACTAAAACAGCAAGCAGTAAATGACTATTTGGATTTAACTAGTTTATCTGTAGGGGTTAGTAAACTGAAGGATATTAAGCTTTGTGGGAAAGAAAGAGAGCACTATGTTCCTTGCTACAATGTGTCGGCAAATCTGTTAAGTGGGTTTAAATATGGTGAGGAGTTTGATCGCCATTGTGAAGTTTCAAAAGATGAACCTTACTGTTTGGTTCGTCCTCCAAAAGACTATAAAACACCCCTGAGTTGGCCAGTTGGTAGAGATGTAATATGGAATGAGAATGTCAAGATAACTAAAGAGCAGTTCCTTTCTTCGGGGAGTATGACAAAAAGGTAAATTTTCATATGAAACTGTATGAATTGATGAAAAGTTGGATATCTTAAGTTATTTTCCTCATGAATACACCAATTCATTACAGACGGGGATGCATTAGAAGCAAGTTCTAGTTCTAAATGTCAATTAATGTGTTGGAAACCCCTAAACCTCTTAATTAGACCGAAGCTCATTAATGCATTAACATATTTTAAGAATTAATTAATCCCTTTTTAAAACCTTTCCATTCATCTTCTTCTAGGTTAATGCTAATGGAAGAGAACCAAATTTCCTTCCATTCAGATGATGGATTGATGTTTGATGGTGTCAAAGATTACTCCCATCAAGTTGCAGATATGATAGGATTGGGGAATGATATGGAATTTCATAAAGCTGGTGTAAGTGTTAATATATACCATACAGCTCTTCTTGACTACATTTTTAATTACTTTACTAGTAGGGGCTAGATGCCAGCTGGATTTATCTTCGTGAAACCCTTGGATCTAATTTATGTTGAATGCTATCAACAGGTGCGCACAGTTCTTGACGTTGGTTGTGGGTTTGGTAGCTTTGGGGCTCATTTGCTTTCTTTAAAACTAATGACTGTTTGCATGGCTGCATATGAGTTAACCGGTAGCCAAGTTCAGATATCACTTGAAAGAGGTCTTCCAGCAATAATTGGCAACTTTAATTCTAAGCAGCTTCCATTTCCATACTTGTCATATGACATGGTTCACTGTGCAGAATGTGGTATTCTATGGGATGACAAAGGTACTTCAGTTTGTAGATATGAAACTCATCTTGTATCTGACGTGTGTTCTTACCTAAATTGGTGATATTTTACTCTCTAACAATGTTTTCATGAATCAGATGGATTGTTTCTTATTGAAGCTGACCGGATACTTAAGCCTGGAGGCTACTTTGTTTACATGGAAGTTCATTAAGTACAAAGAAGGGAAGCATGGCCAGCCCAATCGAAGAATTTGCCCGAAAAATCTGTTGGACTTTCATAGCACAGCAAGAGGAAACTTTCATCTGGCAAAAAACCATTGATCCACAATGCTACTTATCTAGGTGAAGCTAGTAGTAATATATTTCAACTTCAGTTTATTATTAATTATCCCTTGTTCCTGTCTTAAGTAAAGATCTAGGAATTTATTACTGAAACCTTTTTTTCCCCTAAATGTAGCAAGCAGGGTGTGATTGCTCCTTGTAGAGAAGAAAGAGATGATATTCAACCATATTATCAACCACTTGCATCTTGTGTTGGAGGGACTACCAGCAAACGCTGGGTTCCCATTCAAAACAAATCCACCAGTTCCCAAATTACCCCTGCAGGGCTGGAAATTTATGGTAAGTATTATTCTTGTGAATTGTTATAAATTCAGCCAAGTGGTACTAAGATGTTGATGTAATTCCTTCAATTACTTCAACAGGAATTCAACAGGATGAATTCTATGAAGACTTTGAATTTTCATTATCAGCTTTAAGAAATTACTGGTCTTTGCTTACACCCTTGATTTTTTCGGATCACCCTAAAAGGCCGGGTGATGAAGATCCATTACCTCCATATAATATGATAAGAAATGTGATGGACATGAATGCGCGTTATGGTGGTTTGAATGCTGCATTTTTGGAAGAAGGAAAAGCTGTTTGGGTGATGAATGTTGTACCTACTAGGGCTCGTAATACACTCCCAGTCATATTTGATCAAGGTTTTGCTGGTGTTTTGCATGATTGGTAAGAAATTGGTTTCAGATTCCTTTATATATATATATTAGCTTTTGGTTTTTTTGTAGAACTTTATTTTGGAAAGAAATCAACTCCAATGCTACGGTTTTGACCATTGTTCATACACCTTAATCCTCGCAATAAATATAGTTTTTTACATAAAATGTTAAACATTTTTGTCCCATCTAGTTGTTGTACCTTTTCTTTATACATTTAGATCTTTAAAATATGATTTTTTTTCCCATTTGGGTGATTGTTGGGTATACTAATGGTGTCCCAAACCAGATAAAAAAAACTTTTACAAGCCATCATATTGACTAGTATGGGAAAAAAGTCTGTTTTAATGACCATAGAAAAGTACAAATACTAAAACCGAACAAAAATGAAAAAACGATGGTCTGTGGAAATTTGTCGAATACATGCTAATTTGTTTAAGGATTGATTTTTATAGTAATATTTCAAGAGAGGCTTCTAAATTGCTTTATTTTATTTCTTTTTATCTGCACGATTTTCTGCAAGATGTATTATTATATGTGAAATGATTTTTTTACCAAATATGCAGACTAAATCCATATAAAGAAAATGTAGAGACTTAGGCTGCCATTATTTGAGACTCTTAAGCACTAGTTCTCCTATATGTCAACAAATGGAAGCAAATTAAGTCCTAGTTCTTCTATTTGTCCTGTATGCTTATATGAAAATTATCTAACTGTAGGTGTGAACCATTTCCCACTTATCCACGGACATATGACATGCTTCATGCAAATGGGCTCCTTTCATACCTTATTTCTGAAAAATGCAGCATCACAAATTTACTTTTGGAGATGGATCGTATCCTACGCCCTGAGGTATGCATATAAGTATTTAACGTTTCTAAATACGGGGCACACCTACTCATTTATTCAAAAGATTTTAGATAAATTGGTAATAATATAGTTTCTACCATCATAACTAGGACACTTATATTATAACATTTTGAAAAAAGAGCAAAAATACACAGTCAACTGAGATTATACTGCAGAATATAACTCAAACCTTCATTCTCTTGCAGGGATGGGCTGTTCTTTCGGATGAAGTGGGGTCCATAGAGAAGGCTCGTTCAATTGCTACACAAATTCGGTGGGAAGCAAGGGTCATTGATCTTGAAAATGGCAGTGACCAGAGAATACTTGTTTGCCAAAAGCCGTTTATAAGAAGATGAATCCTGTAATCAAACAAGGTTCACTGTTCCTTCGATTGTAAGATGTTATGACCTCTGGTAACTACTCTACATCTATCATGCAGAATTTCACTTATGAAGTTGGTTGGTTCGGTTTTTGTTATCTGGAGATGGTAAAAAAATGAACATGTCGAATAGGTCAAAACAGATCCAAAGTTGCCAAAAGTATATTTTTAATTTTAAATGCATAATTTTTTCAATTAATTTTATTAAAAAAATAGATTTGTATTGAAGTAATATAACTCTAGTAACTGTATTTCACACACAAATTCTTTGTATAAATATAAATAAACTTGGGCAATACGTATTTGGGTCAACTAGACCTACCTGGGTACGTGTTACCCAACCCGCCCATTTTGACACCTCTAATATAACCCTTTGTACCAGGCACAAGTCAAGTGAGTAGCTCTGCACTCGGTTTTTGGCAAGACATTCGTAAATAAAAGAAGCTCGAGATTGAAATGGAAGCACTTGCAGGATGTGTATATTGGGGATGGCTTGAGTGTTTATCTTTCGCTAAATTTTTGAACTTTTCTCAAAGAATCATAGCAATTCATTCATCCCAATCTCTCTCTCTCTCTCTCTCTCTCTCTCTCTCTCTCTCTTCTCTCTCTCTCTACATATGTGTGTGTGTGATTTTCTTGATCAGTTTAAACCTCATCACTTGAGTGGCAGGACTGATCACGTATCATTCCACCATTAGTGCCTTTTGTCTAGAAACTTAACACTTTTAACTTCATATATAATTCAAACTAACTATCCAAGTGTTCGAAAGATATCAAATAACTGAATATCAAGTTATACCGCAATTAATTGCACAGTTAAACGCATGATTAACAATTAAATTAAGCAATAATGACACATGTTTATACGTAGAATCTATTTATTAACACGGCATTTTTGTGGTGATAGGTCCTTCAACTTGATAACTATTGGGTTATTCTTGGTTTGGTGTTTTATTCTCTCAGGTGCTAGATTGTGAGAATTCATTTTTGCAGTTAAAAAAAACTATTGGGTTATCACGGATTTTTAAATAACTAAAAGTTTGGATTCTAAGTTGTTTTGCTGTGACAATTACAACGATGCATGCACATCAAAAAAACATTAGGCAACGGCAACTTGACTAAGTGGATAAACCAAACAACAACAATCTATTATGTCGTTAGAGGCATGTTTTTGATTTTTTATTTACTTTAGTATGCGATATAAGATCTACTGAAATACTATACAAAGAAAACTCTAGTCACAAAAGGTTTTTTACATGTGGATGGTGCGAGAGGTTTCTTTTTTCCTCCTAAATGGTAAGCATAAATAAAATATTAAGTCAGATGACATTCTAGTGGTAAGGTGTCTCTTCTTCATTAAAAAATAAGGAGAGTTCAAAATTATGGTTATTAGGAGTAATAAAAACTCTAGTAACAAGTATATTATTACTAGCTTTAGTAAACCGTGTATTACACGGGTTGAATAAATAAAATATTAATATAATAATATTTATTAATTATAAAATGATATTTTAACATATAATAAAATAATAATATCAACTTTTAAAATTTGTTTTTAAACTTTTTCTAAAAATAAATAAAACAAATCATATAAAAATATTATTTTAATAATTTTCCCATTATAACTCTCAAATTTGATTATTTTTTTTTAAAGTGACTTTTTAAAAATACCAATTTAAAAAAATTTGTATTTAAAAAAATATGCTTTAGAAAAATATATTATTTTATAAAAAAATTATTTATTTAGAAATAATATTAATAAATAGATTTATCTTAATTTATTAAATCTCAAAGATGTTAAGAAATATTATTAATAATTAAGGTAATTATTTAATAGGAGAGAGAGGCGGGAAAAATTTGATAAGAATGATTGTGGTGCTGCCACGTGTCATCTTAAGATACCTTTTATTAGAGTAGGTAGATAAAGGGGGTTGAAAGTATATAAATAGAAAGTAGTTAGTCCCGAGAGAATGGGATCTGGAGTACCCGAAATAACCACACGATTTGCGCGCTATTTCTTCAAACCAAACCGACGGTCCAGATTCACCGTCATTCCCTAATAACCTCTGATCATCATTTTGCTCCTTCGACCCTCAACATTTGTACCCTCATTCATTCAAATATTCAATCGATCGATTTTACTTGCAGAATCGATCATCAAAATGTCCAACGAAAAGGAAAGAGAAACTCACGTTTACATGGCGAAACTCGCCGAACAAGCCGAGCGTTACGAAGGTATATATCATCTTCATCTTCTGATTTAGGTTTCGTCACAGTTTATTTCGATGCGCATTTGTGTTTTGAGATGGATCTTAATATCTTATGGTGGTAGTTTGGTTAGGAATGTTGTTCTGATTCTTGTTGCTAAATCTAAGCTGGAATGAATTGAAAATTTGGAGTGCGATATGGTATGGACTTCGTAATTCGTGTATTGATTTTTTAGTATAGTGTGTGTATGTCAGTATGTGTGTGTGAGATGGATCTGATGCTGTTAGATTATTGGAATTTTGTTTCGATCAGTGTGGATTAATGCGTGATGTAACCATGGGTCGATATAGTTGAGAATATGATGTTAATGGTTTGGTGTCTTATTCGTCAGTTGGATGTTTAATTTTTGTGATTGTTTTACTGTGCTTTTGTGTTATGTTGTGGATCTTCAAATGTCGTTTTCATATTCATCATTGTGTGTTTCTATTTCATGAGTTTGTGCATGCTTTACATTGTTCAGATCATTACAAATTTAGCGTGCATTTGTGTTGTGACATTGATCTTCGATTCTGTAAGATCAATTTGGACTGTTATGATCCACTATCAGTGTCAGCGTTCTTATGTTATATAACTAATAAGTTTTCAATTGGAAGTTTTTCTTATTCATCTATATGTTCAATATCAGCTCCAAGATGAAAAATACCGGTTAATAATTGTATATATCTTGAATCTATTAAAGAAGTACAACGAGGCCTAATCCAACTGAAGTAACAAATATGGACTGTTCATTGTGCACATCTATACATGTATATATCATAGTTATGATCATTTAGGGATTTCTGTTATCTCAGAGATGGTTGAAAGTATGAAGAGCGTTGCAAAGCTAAATGTTGAACTAACTGTTGAAGAACGGAACCTGCTTTCAGTTGGATACAAGAATGTGATTGGTGCAAGGAGGGCATCTTGGCGTATTATGTCATCAATTGAGCAAAAGGAGGAATCAAAAGGAAATGAAAGCAATGTTACCTTGATTAAGGGTTATTGCCGAAAGGTTGAAGACGAGCTTGCCAAAATTTGCAGTGACATTCTTGAGATTATAGATAAGCATCTCATACCCTCTTCTGGCTCAGGGGAAGCTACTGTTTTTTACCACAAGATGTGAGTCATGTTGAGTTATAAGCATATTATTGTACTTTATGTTTGTTGGTTTTTGATCAACATAATGATTTTTGGTGTCCATGTTTTGTTTTTTGCAAATGGTTTAATCTTCTAAAAAGGGGTTGGTTAGAGGGTATGTGCCTGATGGTGTCAAGTATCTTTTATTTAGTTATTAGGTTTGGAGGAACGAGGTTGAAACCCATAAATTGGGTATCTTCCATATCCATCTAAAGGGTTGGGTATAGAAATCCATAGCCATTTCTTCCCATACTCGTCTTATCCTGTTATTAAACCCATAACCATGGTGATCCGGGGTGCAAAGTTGCAAACCAAACACCACCTAAACATACGCAGATTTTTCATACTTTTACCTTTTGAATTTCTAACATTAAAGTAATGTAATATATAACTTCTTATCAGATCACAAGTTAGGAATTAAATTTTACCATTCCATCTTAAGAGCGCCGCATTGTGTTTGATATTCCTAGGTGTGAGTTGTTAATCTTTTGAAAGCCATAATTTCTAAACTCTTATTATCATATTCAATGTGCATACAGGAAAGGTGACTACTACCGGTAC
Source organism: Flaveria linearis (assembly GCA_024085815.1). Lineage (NCBI taxonomy): Eukaryota > Viridiplantae > Streptophyta > Magnoliopsida > Asterales > Asteraceae > Flaveria > Flaveria linearis. The sequence goes on along the minus strand of CM044005.1, from coordinate 8,357,122 downwards.
CTTGCTGAATTCAAGACAGACCAAGAAAGGAAGGATGCTGCCGAACAGTCATTGAAGGGCTATGAGGCATGTTTTTTATTTCCTTTGCTCTTTTACGCATATAATGCAGTAATGATTTGCCGTTTATATAATGATTGTACTAGTTTCTATCTTATTATAAGATCACCCTTTATTTAACACTTACGTGTTCTTCCAGGCTGCTGCTGCTGCTGCAAACACGGAGCTCCCTTCAACCCACCCAATTCGTCTTGGTTTGGCTCTCAATTTCTCAGTGTTTTACTATGAAATTATGAACTCCCCCGAGAGGTACTTTTATGTTACCTATTACTTCTTATTGAAGAAATCTACAAGAGTTGATTATAAATTTAATTTGAATAACAATTGCAGGGCCTGTCATTTGGCTAAACAAGCTTTTGATGAGGCAATTGCTGACCTGGACTCCTTAAGTGAAGAATCTTACAAGGACAGCACCTTAATCATGCAACTCTTGAGAGACAACCTCACTCTTTGGACCTCGGATTTGCCTGAAGATGGAGGTACCGTGAACCCTTCTTGCATATTGTTTCTGTAATCATAAATAACACATTAATCAATAACAACCTTTTCTTATACCAACGACCAAAAAACGTTTTGACTGGTACCAATTACTGAGCCCTTTTAACCCAAACTGTTAGCTGGCTGCCCCATCTTGCCACCTCTAGATATAAACACATGAATTTTTTCTTCAGGTGACGAAAACCATCCCAAGGGTGAAGAATCCAAACCAGCCGAACCAGAGGTTAGCACTACATTTTAGTTTTTTGGTTGACCGTGAGATCCTATTACCAATTAACTTATGGGAACTACCAGTATACAGCTAACCAACGAGATTAGTTGAAAAGCACTTTGCACTGGGCAGGTTGTCAGTGGTCTTTAAGGAGGTTAACGCCTGCATTTTAGTTTATGCGCATTCCAAACAACTAACTATACCACAAAATTAACCGCTTTTCAGGAGAAGCAGTGATGGGAGATCAATATCAATTCCAAGGTGACACGGGTTGTAGGCATTGAAGTACTTGGGAGTTTTCCAGCTTTTCTCACAAGTATTCTTGTTTTGAAAAGTTCGATATCTTTCTATGCAAAACAAAGTCAATCATTCAGTCAGTCAGTCAATCGGTTTGGATCATCAAAACTACAAAAATATCGACATTCTATCAAAATTGTTGCCTGGTTTTTTGATCTTGTTTTGAGTTTTATTTTGTTGAGTTTACTACCTTTCATAAGAGCTTTTGCCATTTGATGTTGTTTCCATAAATGGAACTTTGTTGTCAGATGGAGATGTGTGTTGCCTGTGTTTTTAGGTTGGTAAAATGATGTTTTTCCTTTGCTGAATTTAACCCTTTAATATTTGTCTTCACTAGGGTAGGGCTGCTTAGCTAGCGAGCCGAGGCAGTTTCATCTTCGGCTTGAGCTAAATGTTAAACAAGCCAGCTCGTTTATTTTTGACGATCTAAACTTGAGCCTAGATTTTCACATAAATGCAAACTTTATAACCAAATTTATACGACCCAAACTAGAGAGCCAATGAGCCTAGATGACAGAAACCGAGAATTTGATTAATTAAAATAAACAAAGAACATGATGGTTGTCCAATTCGAGAAGGCTAATCTCCACAATTCTGATTACAGAACTTAACTATAAAACCAAAGACAATCTAAAAAACTAAACAATACTAGAATATAAACTCTAAAACTCTCGGTAGTTTAATCCCACTCCTCCACTTCCTGAATTCCAGGATTATACCCCACTTTTTATTTTCTTGCTCTTTTATCCCCACCTTTTTTTATTTCTACCAAGTAGCAACTGGGTTGAATCTGACCTAAATTTACTTTGAGCTAACGGTGGGTTCATATCACTAGATTGATGTAAGACTTGAGTTTAGAAAGATTATGATTGGCCTACTATTTGGCTATAACTTAATACACATTAAAATAAAGACTTAAAAAAGAGCTAAATGCAAGCTTGCATTGGTTCGAGCTTGGCTCATTTACAAACAAGTCAATTTTGAACGACTTTCAAGCCAATGAGCTTTTTAAATGGGGTAATTTGTTTTTATTTTTTCTGCAATCTTCAATTCAATTCAGAGTGTAGATCGATGGTTTGACGTTAATTTTGACAGTTTTAAATTATCTAAATGAGTACGATAACCAGACAAACATGTAAACTAAAAAATTTAACTATAATGAAAGACGGTAAGGTGTAGCTAAATATTTATGACAGTTTAAATCAAGAGATGGAGCATTAAAAGGGTAAAACTTTCATCTAAATAGTAAATACATTTAAACAGTAAATCTATCAACTTTTTATAAGACTCATATTTGTTATTAAACTTAACTTAAAAGATAAGTTTGTATCTTGAATTTTTAAAATTATATTATTTGCTATCTAACAATTTTCTTTTATGTATATAACATCTAACATCGTTAATGATGCGTTTTGGTACTTCATGCATCATGTTTTATATGTTAAAAGCACCAAAAATTTGCACCAAAGACAGAAGGTTAGTGTTTGTAGAAATCGCTTGCAACTTCTGTGAGCTCCTCACGTTACAAATGCTCTAACGTCTATTGCTATTTCTTCAACGTTATAATTCTTAAACTAAACATTATGCAGATAAACATAATCTTTTTATATGTCCAGATATTCAATATTTTTCTAAAATACAATTTTAACGAAGGGAATTTTAAAGGACTAAAATTGGGTTTATAATTAGAAATGAGATGTGACAATACAACCATGCGTTCTTTATACCCTCTTTGCGCTCTGCTGCGCATGGTGAACACCTCGCTAAAAATCATCTACAAATAATAGCATATATTTAAGAACACAAAACATAACACACATACATGCAAACATGTAAACACTGAACACATACACCCAAACACACGTGAAGGAACGAAATTGTTGACATAAACACGGACATGTAGTAAAGTGTTAAAAAAGAATTGGTCAAAAACTCACTCCGCTACTCACGTGAATATATCGCCCACAAACCTGTGAACATTGTGTCACAAGCCTTGTCTTTTAGTAGAAAATCGTCCCGTTTTGGGTCCTTTTCTTGATTTCCCCTTTGAATAACTATGAAATGTCTAAAGCAAGAATAATTGCTTCAGTCAAGCTTAAAAACGAGGCCAAAGCGAAGTGAAGAATAGAACTATGATGTATAACACTCCTTTTATATTTAGAAAAAAATTGAAATTTCTGCAATGGTATACTACAAGCAACATCAATGATTCATAGCACTGACATTAGAAAACATCTTTCAGCTCCCTAATATTTCAGATTTGCATCGCCCTATGATTATTTTGACAAACAAATTCAACTGTGTCATTGCACTTGATAAACGCAAAGAAATACAAAAAAAGGAAAAAAAAAACTATAATCCTCACTACTCATTACTACCAAACTAAGCATTAAACCAAGTAACTTACACTGGTTCAAAGATCTTACCAGCTGCCCCAACTGCAACAACATATTTGGCAAACGCTGTGGTGCCAAAATGCAAGAGGTACCCAAGCCCATCAGAGGATACCTGCAATTCATTTTTCACAAGCCTATTAAAATCGTAAAGAGCTTGCCAAATAAACAGTTTAAAAACACAAAGCCAACCACCCCCTAACACACACAAAAAAAATCCCTCTTTCTTTCTAAAAGGTCAAAGAAATGAAAAGATGCACGTGTTTTCGAAAAATATTTAAAAAATACATAAATATATATGAGTAGTATATAAAAGGATATGAAACTAAGGTACCTTACATTTAAAAGTATAGATGCATTAGGGGCTCTCTTGTGCACGACTAGCACTTATGCATATTCGGTACTAAATTCAAGGTTAAACAATGTATCTCGCCGATTTTCAGCACCCATGCGGATTTTGAAATCCTTTGCAAAAGAGCCCACTTTATCATCACTTTCATAATCCATCTCTCTGACACAACGTCTACGAACTTTTTTCAGAATCTCCTTTGTTGGTTCAAAACCCGCAACTACCTGCTTGCAGGACATGATAGCATTATATCATATTCTGATTTACATATAGTATATTAGTATCAAAGTTGTCAATTCCAACCATTCATTTACTCATGTAAGGTCAAATTTAGCTTGTTTTTATCTCAAACAGGCCAACTAAAAAAAGTCAGATGAGTTGAATCTTCAGTAAAGTCTACTCTTAATGCATACAACCTCCTAAATTGTTCCATTCAAAGATCTAGATTATTGTTATTACGATAATAAAGCTGTTTTATACTCATAATTAACGCATCAATACTTTATAACTTTTTTTAGAGAAGTACAAAAGGGAATTGGCGGTACAAACTGAGCAGATTCATTTTGACTCGTAGTAGAAAATAAATTTTTTTTAACCAGAACTAGTTTTGACTTTTAACCCATCTTGCCACTTTTGACTGTATATCATCAATCATAATTTAAAAATATAAAAAATATTGATTACCATGTTGCTTATTGTTGAGAGCGCAGCTTGTAGGTCTCGCTTGATAAGATGGGCATCGACTAGAAGTGCATATGATTTTGCATTAGGCTTTACACCCAAACTTACCAAGTGCTCAAACACTTTAACGGCTTCATCTCTCTGCAAAATTAAAGCATCAGTAACATGCATAATAACCCAAAATATTCGTTTATGACACTTAAAATGACATCTGCATGAAATTGCACCAAATTTTAACCTTGTGTAGTTTCCCAAAAGCACACAAGAGAGCATTATACGAATGGATGTCGGGAGTCAATCCAAAGCTTGATTCCATGGCACTAAAAGTTTGATAAGCTCGATCAACATCCCATATATTTGCACACCCTAAAATGACACAATTTAATGCAGCAACAGATTTGTATGGAGGATCAGCACGGCTCAGATTCTCCAATTGATAATAGACCTAAATTAATTAGGAATATCAAGTCAGCAATGGATCGGAAGATAAAAGTAAAAAAGAAACCAAAAAATAACTGATATGCATACATTATCCAAAGTTGCAAATCCATCCTTGGAGCATGCTACAACCAACGGATACAATGATGTAAATGGAGAGAACAATTCTTCTTCAGTTTCTTTGGAGAATCTTTATAAGATATTTCAAATTCATGCAAAGTACTGAAAGCTTTCTGCAAATTACCCAATGAAGAATATGCATATATTTTTGCAAGATAAGATTCTGGGCTCGGGACCTTTTTTTGGCGTAAAGATCGTTTAAGGATTGCCCATGTGCCATCTAAAAGCTTAGAATTATAAGTTCTACCAGCAGTTGTTAATGCATTAACTACTAATCCTTCATCTACAGAAAGCAACACAGGTGGCCTTGCATTTTCTCCACGAGCAATCCATTTTGCCATAAATTCAAGCCCATAATATGCCAACTCACTATTATCCGTGCGCATTGCAACATCCATGATGTAAGTGCATAAGTTCCAGGGTGGACATAAGGCTTTGTTTTGATCCATTTTCTGAGAGTACATGACAATAAAGAAGAAGGTAAATCAGTTAGAGAAAAAAAAATCTTAAGTGTACAATGGAGGTGGCAATTGGACGGGATTGACAGGTTAGGCAAAGGGATGATATTAGACCATATTTAGCATAGTTTATTGTAGAGGGTATTTTGTGTAAATTACACATCTTTGTATCTATATATATATGAGATCAATGATAGGCAGGGGAGAACTTTTTGGACCCTAATTCTATTATGGTATCAGAGCGCATCTGATTACCAACCCTAATCCTACCCACCGTCGAACACCACAAGCCCTACCACCACAGTCGAACACCATCTTCCTCTCCCTGCTGTCGTCGAACACCACAAGCCATACTCACCATCAGTCGCCTTCATCATTCTTCCTCATCTCTCAATCAATGGCCGGTGATAAACAACCCATAGAACCCGTTGACAAATCCCTACACCCCGCTACCACCGTAACAAACATCCGCAATCATGTCAACATCGTTCTGGACATGGAGAATGGCATGTATATCTCCTGGGTTGAAGTGTTCAAAAACACGTGCAGAGCCTACGATGTCATCGACCACATCTTGCCGGACGAAGCCAACACATCGGACCTCAAACCAACCGATGCCCTATGGAAGCGCTTGGATGCTATTGTTCTCAACTGGCTCTATGGAACAATCTCCAAAGATTTGTTTCAAACGATTCTCAGAAAAGATGCCACAGCAGCAGACGCGTGGCAAACCCTAGCCGACATCTTTCAAGATAATAAGAACACCCGTGCACTCTACTTGCAAAACAAGTTTACAAACACCAAACTTGAGTCGTTTACTTCCATGACAGCCTACTGTCAAGCCCTCAAACTTCTTGCTGATCAACTTGCTAACGTGGATGCCCAAGTCACGGATAAACAACTAGTTTTGCAAGTCATCTCGGGCTTAAGTGATACATATGACTCAGTTGCTATGTTCCTTCAACAAATGGAACCCCTACCTTCTTTTTATGAGGCCCGATCAAAGTTGATAATGGAAGAAACACGCAAAGCCCATCAGAATCCTAACACCGCCCTACTCACAGCCACTACGGGTCAATTTCCCGGGCAACCGCAGCCGCCTGCCGCACAAAACAGCCCATCTAAGGGGCTGTTTGATTGTGCTGACTGAGTAAGATCTGACTGAGTCAGAAGCTGACCCAGTAAGAAGTTCTGACTGAGTCTGCATCTAACTGGAACTTGGTTGTTTGATACAGTATCTGACTGACTATGCTGAATGATAAAAATAACCGATATTATGTAATAACTTCATTCACGAGAGGGCTTGCGGGTCAGCCGGTCACGAGAGGGGTGGCCGTCGGTGGTCGCGCCGGTGGGGCGGTGGGCGGTGGTGCTGCGGCTGCCTGCGGGTCGCGAGAGGGCTTGCGGGTCAGCCGGTCAGCAAATTTTTTTTCAAGGTCCGGGTCAGCACTGGAGACCCGGTCAGCCGGGCTCGAAGCCGAAATCAAACGGGCTGACCGCTGACCGAGTCAGCGGGTCAGCCCGGTCAGCCGGGTCAGCCGGGTCAGCCGGGTCAGCCGGGTCAGCCGGGTCAGCCGGGTCAGCCGGGTCAGCCGGGTCAGCGGGTCAGCCGGGTCAGCCGGGTCAGCCGGGTCAGCACCAAAACAAACAGCCCCTAACACTGTTTCGGCGGCGGCAGCCACTTCGTGGCCCAATTCGGAGACCTATGGGCAGCGGGGCAGTGGCCGCGGCCACCACACTGATCCAACATACGCCCGGGGCAGCAGCAACCGTGGTCGTGGCAGTCGGGGTCGGGGCCGTGGACGATTTCGTGGACGAGGGGGATACAATAGTTGGCAGACTCAATGGGGATGGCAGCCGCAGCCCTATGGTTGGCAAAACCAGTGGGCAATACCTCCATGCCCTTATCCCACACACCCCAATCCCATGCAACGTCCACCCATGCAACGTCCTCCACCAACCGCTCCTCAGGGCCCACATCCATCCCAAGCATTTGCTGCACAGTACTATTCTCCAACCAACATCAAGCAAGCAATGCACACTATGACCTTGAGCCCGACCCAACATGGTATCTTGACACCGGTGCTACCACTCACATGTCTCACTCGTCAGGTACTCTCTCCCCTTGTAATAATAATGGCATACAAAATTTTATTGTCGTGGGTAATGGTTACAAAATTCCTATCTCGGGGACTGGCCGCACCGTCCTTAAAGCCCCTTACCCACCGCTTTATCTAAACAATGTCCTCATCGCCCCAAACCTCATTAAAAACCTCCTTTCGGTACGTCGTTTGTGCACTGATAATGATATTTCAATTGAATTTGATAAATTTGGTTTTCTTGTGAAGGGCTACCAAACGCGGACTCATATCCTCCGATGTAACAGCACCGGGGACCTTTATCCACTTTCACTTCCTACATTGTCCAAGCTCTCCTCACCGTCGACCTTTACAGCTATTTCTCAAGATGTTTGGCATAGGCGTTTGGGACACCCTGGACATGATTCTTTACACCATTTAAATAAAGACAATTAATTTCTATTAAACATTCTTCTAGTTCTCGTTGTTTGTGTTACCCATTGTTCCCCTCCAACACCATTAATAAACTTGAATCCCGTTCCACTCCCTGTGTCTTCCTCGGGTACCCCTCTAACCATAGGGGGTACAAGTGCTATGATCTCTCGTCACACAAAATTATTGTTTCGCGTTATGTAGTCTTTGACGAGACCATCTTTCCATTTTCAACACCCAATCAAGTGCCACCCGACTACCAGTTGTTAACCAACCCCACATCCGACCTTCATCCATCTCTCTGGTCCCACGTCAACCCCTTACACCCAACCCACTCACCTCCAGCCAAACCATCACCTACTACATCACATCCCCATACTAACCCAAAATTGTTAGATCCTACTCTTAAACAGTACCACCGTCAGCCCAAAACAACATCCATTCCACCTTCTGCGGACCACCAATCCCCTACCGATCCCACGGCCCATTCCACTACCGATCCAAACACCCCAGCCCAACCAAAAACACCCATTCCCCCTTTGGCCCAATCCCCTCCTTCCACAACCGCATCACCTGCCGATATCCCAACACCTTCCCCACCCCCACCCCCCCAACGCACCATTACCACCAGAAGTATGTCCGGAATTTCAAAACCCAAATCATTATTTAATTACATACTTCTACCCTTGAACCATTACCTAAAAATCCCATTCAAGCCCTTAACATTCCGGTTTGGAACCATGCCATGACAGCAGAATTTAATGCCCTTATTACCAACAAGACTTGGGAGTTGGTACCGCATACACCCGACATGAATATTATTAGATGTATGTGGCTCTTTAAACATAAATTCAAATCTGATGGCTCCCTTGAGCGCTACAAAGCGCGTTTAGTCTGTGATGGCAGGTCTCAACAGGTTGGAGTGGATTGTCACGAGACATTTAGTCCGGTTGTCAAACCGGCCACTATCAGAACAGTGCTCAGCATTGCCTTGTTGCACGATTGGGATATCAGTCAGCTTGATGTCACTAATGCTTTTCTTCATGGCCATCTGTCTGGAACAGTATATATGCATCAACCTGCAGGGTTTCGTCATCCTCAGTTTCCTAATCATATTTGTCGCCTGAAAAAGTCCTTATATGGGCTGAAACAAGCACCTCGTGCATGGTACCAAAGGTTCACTGATTATGTTACTACGATGGGATTTCATCACAGCTCATGTGACCATTCATTATTTATCTATAGACAGGGCGGAGACACGGCATATTTATTACTATATGTAGATGATATCATTCTCACCACTTCTTCAGCTGCACTTAAACAGCACTTGATGAGCCGCTTATTTTCAGAATTTGCAATGAAAGATTTGGGACACTTGAGCTATTTTTTGGGTATTTCCGTTACTCGAAACAAACATGGTCTCTTTCTTTCACAGCATCAGTATGCCATGGATATCCTATCACGTGGTAAAATGGCAAACTGTAACCCTGTTACCACCCCAGTTGATACAACCGGCAAATTGAGTGCACTTGATGGCGACTTGGTTGATGATCCCACTAGTTTCCGGAGTCTTGCAGGTGCACTTCAATATCTAACGTTTACCCATCCCGACATCTCCTATGCTGTTCAACAGGTCTGTATGCATATGCACGCGCCGCGTGTTCCTCATCTCAATGCTTTGAAACGTATATTGCGATACATCAAGGGAACATTGCACATGGGACTGCACATGCACCGCTCGGCCGTGGGTTCCTTAACGGCCTACACTGACGCGGATTGGGCAGGGTGCCCCGATACGCGCCGATCCACGTCCGGTTATTGCGTTTACTTGGGTGACAACTTGCTGTCATGGTCCTCTAAAAGACAAACAACAGTTTCTCGCTCTAGTGCAGAGGCTGAATACCGTGGCGTGGCAAATGTTGTCGCAGAAATTTGTTGGCTTCGCAATCTACTTCTTGAGTTAGGACATCCGCCTACCAAAACCTCAATTGTGTATTGTGACAATGTTAGTGCGATTTACATGTCAGGTAACCCTATACAGCATCAGCGCACAAAGCACATCGAGATCGATATACATTTCTTCGTGATCAAGTTCAGCGGGGTCACATTCGGGTCTTACACGTTCCCTCTCGTTTTCAGCTAGCGGACATTTTACAAAAGGGTTACCACGACTTCTGTTCAATGAGTTTCGTACCGGTCTAAGTATCCGGGATCCTCCTCCTTAGACTGAGGGGGTATATTAGACCATATTTAGCATAGTTTATTGTAGAGGGTATTTTGTGTAAATTACACATCTTTGTATCTATATATATATGAGATCAATGAATGGCAGGGGAGACCCTTTTGGACCCTAATTCTATTAGATGATATGGGTTTGGGATAAATATATGTTAACCTTCTCATGCAGGGTCAGTAGTAATCTTAACTTTTCAATACAACGATTTGGGCGATGTCAATCTGTCTGAACCATTTGACATGGTTGCTTTTCAGATATATTATTATGCTTTACCCATTTGACCCGTAGAAAAAAATCTAAAACCTGTTCAAGAGCAGGGTCGCAATTCACCTATATGGGATATATTTACAACGCTCAGGAATAACAGAAAACATACCTTACATCTCTCTATTATTGATACTAATGTATCCAGCCTTCGTGTATTAACACAGCTCCTCACACACTCTGTGAATACATCAACTGACAACATATAACCCGATTTTAAGGTTAAATCAATATACTTTAATGCATCATCAATTTGATTTTGGCTTAGCAGCAACCGAACAACATGGTGATAAGATTCCTCATCAGGCAAAGCAACCTTTGATTCTTTTCCAGTTTGGATCATCCTAATACATGAAATATAAATCGATTTAATACGTAGCCAAATGGAAACCACAACCACCGTATTTTTTTTTTTGCTATTTTTAACCAGATGGAGGGAATTTCTTATATTTTTACAAAAATGTTGGTTCCTAATAATTAAGTGTGTGTGTGGTTGGGGGGGGTGTTGAAACTTGAAAATATCACAATATAATGATTTAGAATACTTGAAGCCATTTCAATACAAGAAATTAAATTGAATTTCTAAAAAGTAATCCAGTCTCTATTTGTTGCCCTAGTCCTGCACTCCTACTTCATATTTTAGCATCAAACTTGTATTTACCAATACACTTTAACATCAAAATTTATTGGTATTTACAATTCTATACTACCTTTTTAATATACTTATTTACTTTCCCTTAAAACCTGAATACAAAGTTTTTTATTCCAATACTGCCACATCAATACAAGAAGTTGTTTGCTTTAAATATTAAAGAGTCAAAATTGTATTTACTAATGTAAGTACTAAGTACCATTTCATCCATCTGTGGTTTTAACATCATCACTTCTTTTTTCCTCCAGACTTGGAACATACCATACATCAACTACAATAATTTTAATTGCCTTTTTCATATGAACATTCTAAACTTATGTCTTTTAACAATAATGAAAGCCAAGAACTAGACTACATTCACATATATTTTTAATAAGAATTATATGTAGATGTGAAAACTTAATGCAACTCTAACCCGCTTTACATATGTTCACATTGTAAGGTAGCAACTAGCAAGTTCCTCATTTGTCATTCAAATTCTAGTTACACTTTGGGGATACTAAACAATATGCTAACTTCAAACCAATGTACTACAATTTCCTCACTGCATAATCAAAATTGCACGTAAACATACATCACACGAATCAAAGTAAGCGAAAACGAGAACATCAGCGACTCACCGATCAATCAATTTCACAGCAGCTTCAGACTCTTTAGCCTGACACATAGCCTTAAGCACCAGATTAAACGACGCCGTATTAGGCTCAATCTTATAACCCTCCATTTGCGCAACAAGATCCAACAGTTCACCAGCAGAAGCTCCCATCATCAAATTAGCCCTAAGGTAATGATTATACAAGCTCACATCAGGCTTATTAGGTTTCCCATTGTTATCCAACGATCTAATCCAAAACTCAAACAGCTGCTTGATATCATCCCACCGCTGTGACGTCATCCAATCGGCAAACAGATTCATGATCCCCTCACCATCTAGGGTTTGCGAAAGAGCATCTGTTCGAGATGAGGGGTGAAGCTGCGAAAACCCTAGGGGGATAAGAGATGGGGATGTTGAAGATGAAATGTTGGGGATAGGGCTCCGCCAGTTCTCGTTGTACAGTGGGCTGCCGGTGGCGGGGTTCGGTGGCAGTGGGGCGGTGGAAGCCGGCGGTGACGGTGGCGGTGGTGATTGTTCGGCTAATTGAGGTTCTTGTGAGAGAAAAGTGTAGGTTGTGATCGATTTGGTGTTGATTGATTTTGAAAGGGGTCTCCATTTACGAGTTAAGATCGCCATTGACGCCATTTTTGAGGGTGATTGTGATCAGAGTTGAGTGTGATAGTGGCTGTTGCTAGGGTTTCTGTTTTGATTTGTGAGCGAGAGATTGAAATGGTAAGATTGTGAATATATCAGGGGTCTGTTTAGCTTTATATGAAAGTTGAAGGGTTATTTCAGGAATTCTAGGCTGAAACTTGAGTAGTTGAGTTGTCTGAGTTGATATATAATTTTGTTATTTTCTTTTAAAACTTGATATATAATCTATACTATGTATAAAAATATAAGATGGGTATTATATATTACCCTATTATGAAAAAGAAATGTCATGAACAGTATCTTGGGGGAAATTTCGGTATTTGCCTTCACCTCAGTTGCTGTGCCTACGCCTTAAACATCCGCAGATGTTAGGCGGTGGCTGACTCTTCATGGGTGCTCCTCTGCGGTTGGTTGTGAATTTTTTTTAAAAATAGTGATTTTTAAGAGTTGATGTTGACAGGAGGGTAAAATCTTGACGGAATTGGACTTTAAGGGTTCCCGCCCCTGGTAGGGGCGGGTTCTGCTGCAAAGCAACTGCCTTTGACTGTGCGATGTGCGACGTGACTGCTTGACTGTCTTTATTGAGAATGCGATGTGACTGCTTGACTGTCTTTATTAAGAACTCGACCTTGGCAAGGGCGGGTTCTAAAAAAAAACCTAGCCACACATTCAACCTACTCTCACTTACGGATAAATATATAACTCAACCAAATTCACTCAAGTCTGCATACAAAATTCAATTCACACTTAAAAAAAACTAATTATTATCATATCTCGGCCTTATTTTTTACAAATATATTGGGGTGGTGATATTTAATTTGAAAATGGAAATATCATATGTGATGTTTCTATAAAAAGTTCAACCATTATTCTTCGTAATAGAGTGTCATACGAAGAATTTGTTGATTTGATTTATATTCATCTTCAGGTTTAAAAAGAGTATTATAATTTAAAATTAAAATGATACTACTCATATGTTGGTTTCTCTCAAAGTTCTAAAATTTTTAATGACTCAATTCTAAAAGTCTTGTATTATTTGGGAGAAAATTTTGAAAATTTCCGAGGAAATGTTTACGTTATCATTGAGCCGAAAATGTCTGTACAACAGTCTAATTATATGGATCTCGCACGCGGTTTCTCTGTATCAGAAGCACCCGATCCGTCAAGCAATTCTCATCATCAATGCAATGTAAGATCACACGATTATGAAGCCGGTCCGTCAACCAACTCTCATCATCAAATCGATGATGATAACGGAGGTTTTGATAAGTCAGATGATGGTACTTCAGACAGCAGTGAAGATACTGAACTCATTCCATCACAAGAAGAATCAAGTGATGATGACAACAACAGCTATGGAGTTTCAAACAATTATAATTCTGGTGCTAATCCAGGATCTTACGGAGAGGTGAATTATTCTGAAGATCCTCAGGAGTTAAGAGATTATGAAGCTGCTGATTTTGACGATGAAGACCATATGGATATATGGAATGAAGAGTCAAAAGAAATCCGTGTTGGCATGTACTTTAAATCGAAAGATGAAGTGATGCATGCAGTGCGATTATGGAATCTTGCACGTAACAGAGAGGCTGTAGTAGTTGAAAGTAAACGTACAAGATGGAGAGCAAAGTGCTACAGCACTAGCCCTAATTACAACAATAATCTTCATAATGGTCCTCCATGTACATGGTATGTTTATGCTTCCAAGAACCATGATCATCACATGTGGAGAATTTCAAGATGGGTGAATGCACACAACTGTTTTGGTACTGTAATTGGTAACAACAATAGAAGTTTCAAATGCCGAGATATTGTTACCCGTATTATCCATTTTATTCGTCAAGATATTGCTTTTCCCATCAAGCAAATTCAAGCACATTTAAAAAACACGTTGAATGTTGATGTTTCATATAATAAAGCCTGACGAGCTAGAAAAGCTGCCATTGAGAATATTTATGGTAGCTGGGACAGTAACTTTGAACAATTACCTACGTACATCAACGCATTACAAGAGCAGAATGTTATTGTGGAATGGTTACATCATCCGACCGGTACATCTGCTTATTACACATTTAAATATGTGTTTTGGGCACTCGGTCCAATAATTAACGCATTCAGGTATTGTCAGCCGGTGATATCTGTTGACGGCACTTTCTTGAAAGGTTCCTACCGTGGAAAAATGTTAATTGCAGTTGCAAAAAATGCAAACAACTACGTAATGCCGGTAGCTTATGCAATTGTAGATGAAGAGACGGTAGAAAGTTGGAGTTGGTTTTTCCAACAATTTTGGTCACACATTGCAGTTCATCACAATTCTATTGGTTCGGGAAAAAAATTGTGTGTTATTTCCGATAGGCACAAAGGAATTATTCGTGCTATGAATATTCTTGAAGAATGGAAAAATAATGTTGTGCATCGATTTTGTCTCAGACATGTTCGAAGTAACCTCATGCAAAAGTTCAAGTTTTCTATCTTAAAAAGGCTATGTTGGTCTATCGGAAGCACCACCCAATAAAGAAGGTATAATTATTGTGTAAGTCAAATGACAAGCGTCAATCTTGAAGCGTGGGAATATTTAAAAGCTATTAAAGAGAGTAAATGGACGCTTCTACATGATAAAAATCATCGTCGTTGGGGTAACCTGACCACAAACATTTCCGAAAGATTCAACAATACGTTGCGAGGTGTCAGGCTTATGCCAATAAAAGCTATTATTAACTGTACGTTCGAGAAAACAGTCGAACAGTTCAGAAAGCATACTGACATCGCAGTCAACTGCAACACCGCGTTACCCCCTCGCATATGGCGTTTGTTTAATGCACGTGATATTAACTCGCAAGAGCATATCATAACCGAGTTTGATTACAGAGAGGCGAGATATAGAGTTCTGTCAAAGATCCAAACAAATGAAGCTGGTGGAAATGATTATACCGTGGAATACAAAAACAGAACGTGCACGTGTGGTAAATGGCAGATGCAAAGATTCTCATGCTCACATGCAATTGCAGTTTGTCGCCATAGAGGTGAATCACCTCATAACATTGTTCATCAGGTTTATAGTACTGTTGTTTATCAAGAACAGTATAACGGTCATTTTTACCCGCTTCGTCACATTGATTATTGACGAACCCGGGTTGGAGGATAAGAGGCGATCCATCAAAAATCACCACATCACGAGGTAGGAGACGCACGAGAAGGATACACAATGAGATGGATGTTCATCATCCAGATGCACCTGTTATACGTAGATGTTCAATATGTAGACAAACAGGTTATAACATGAACACTTGTCCAAACTCATATTCATGAGAAAATTGTTGTATATTAATTCTATTTGATGTTTAATGGTTATTATTGTTTAATATTATTATGTTTGTTTTATATTATAAAATATAAATATTAAATATTTTATTCCAAAAACACTCCTATAAATACCATTAAACATCAAAGAAAAAGAAAGCTAGTTTACCTTATTTATATTTAATATTTATATTTTATAATATTATAAAATATAAATATTAAATATTTTATTTCAAAAACACTCCTATAAATACCACCACCCTTCTCCTCAAAATTCACCACATTTCACAACTTCTCTTCCAAAAAACACCACATAACCCATAAAAATGGCACACCGTCCCGGTAAAGAACCAGCTCATGAACTCCGATCGACGAGTTCAATTCTACAAAGGTTGAGGCAGCCTAAGAAGCAACGTGAATCATCTTCGTCAGAAAACAACCCGGTGCATACACCATTTTTAGTTGCAGATGAAGAAGAATCTAAGAACTGGTCAAAAGATGCTATTGACTTCTACAACAACGGGGATGCGCCATATTGTGTTTCAGTTCTATTGGTGGTGAGTGGCTTGGGAAGGATTTTTGGGGTGCTTTATTAGGCTACGAACGCGACGGTCGTCTTTCTCCATTGGTAAAAAAGTTATATATTTTTTAGTTAAATAATTTAGTTTTATATAATAATTATTAGATGTTAATTCTTTATATCACAGCATATAGAAGGTTGGGTAAAACGGATGATGCGGATGAGACGTGAAAAGCTTGCGAAATTTGGACCATCAGGGTTGAATTGGACAATTTTACCACCTCAATTTCGGGATGAATTATGTGTGTGGGAAAATGTCAAGCCTGTGAAATATGGCAACGGAACTGATGAGTTGTACCCTCCATTTTGGGAGGTGCAATATGTTTATATTCCAATACTTATAAAAGCAGTAGAAGATTGGTTACTTATCAGAATTAACTTGCATACGATGGAGATCATTCAGTATTGGTCAAATAACTTATATCGTGAACTATATCATGAGTTACTTCTCCCAATTTTAGATTTTATTCCATGTAATTTTTACTGTCTGATGGAACAGATTGGTTACTGAAAAAAAATTATACTGGACCATTTATTCATCGTGATAAAAGGGATGACATGTCTTTTACAACTACTGAGGAGTACTTGCCTAAGAACGGAGGTGATCTTGGTGGTGATTCAGGGGTTTTTGTTTGTATGTTAATGCAAAAAACTAGTTCAAGGAAAAACCTTGAGTATGGAGGGAGATTTTAAAGACACGTGTGCAAGATATCGACACTATATGGCAAAAGAGTTTTATCAGTATCGTTATGCATATAGTGACCCTGAATGGTTTACAAAAAAGATAATCAAACGCAAGACCCGCAAGTGACCTTCTTTGTTGTATTACTGCTTTACTTATTACTTTTATTGTACTACTTGTTAGTTTTTGGATGCTTGTATTGTATAATAAAATTGCATTATATAATAAAATTGTATTATATTATATAATAAAATTGCATAATCCTAAAATAATATATAACGAGTGTCATCATTATCGTTTGTTGCTTCATCATTTAAGTCGAATGGGCAAGGAGATGCATTAAAAAACCGGTCAACTGATTGAGCCGTCTCTTGAAATTGAGGGTAATAAGGTAGCGGGGAAGAATGGTGAAATGATTGTTGGTAACCAGTATTAGGGCTTTGATAAGGATTTGACGGGCCCCCTTCTTCAAAATTTTAGGTACCCATTTGACTAAAACGTGAAAAATCAGTACTTGAGGTACCACCGTAAAAAAAATCTGGGTTGCTCATTTGGCTTAAAAAGGGGGAGTCGAACTGTTGTTCCGTGGAATTCCTTTGTTCTGTCGTATTCTGTTGCTCCACGTTATCATCAACAACTTATCGACCAACCCGCCCTCGTCCTCTACCCCTTCTGCGTAAACGCTGCGTGACAGGAGGAAGTTGAGTATCATCAACATTCTGTGTCACATGCGTTGGTAGATAACTTATATGGTTTGCATGTACAAATTCCATATAACGGCTCGCCATATTCCTCCCCGTTTCATCTCCTGGTCTTTGATAAAACTAACTCATCCCATCCATCTATAAATAATAATAATAATGATATAATAACAATATTAATATTAATAATAATAATAAATAATCATTATAACAAATAAATTATTAACCATACCATCATTTTTAATCTTTGACCATCATTTTGGAAGCCATGAGGGTTCGTGTCTTGATGAGCCGGGTTTGTTGTATACATAATAGTATGCTCTAAATACCACCTCATGTATGCTTCAGAAGCAATTGGCGAATCAGTGTATGGTTCATTAGCAACTGAATTATGCCGAGACGCCCATGCTTGAACAAAGATAATATGATGTTGTAACCAGTTTTTATTTCTACCACCTTTACGAGCAATCGAATGTAGATTTATGTGTTGCTCCCGGGTTAGTAACACACTTGTAGGGATTGGTTGAAACATCACAAACTGTCTTAAAACACTACTTGGAATGTGAGGCTCAACAAGTTTCCAACATATAAGGTATGTGTCACTTCTCCAGCTTTGATATCCACTTGTGCAGATATCAGGTAGAAGGTGAATAATATTATCATAAGGTCTCCAATTAAACTGAAATAAAAAATATGAATTAATATGTTTTCATAATGTTAATATATACAAAATAATTTTAGATTAATACCGTGGCCTCGCTTAATGAATGCAGCTGAGATCGATATGCGCTCAAACAATGCGGAGTGGTGTTTACATAACTAAGTTCACCATTCCAACTGTAATCAAGTTTTCAAATATACCGTTAACTAGAAAAATATAAGATTACTAAAAAATAGTCATACATAAGCTTTCTTAACATACCGTGCACCATATGGTAATCTGAAATCAATAGATCTCGTATTCCGGGGACACATATAAGATAATCTTTCCCATGCCCATAATTGCAATAAGAATAAAGGCCCACCAACTTCTCGATTTGTGACACTCGTTGCCTTACATAATTGTCTATACAAAGATGTTAAAACTGCACTTCTCCAACTAAGTCTACCACAGTTATTTAAATTTTCAATATGACTTAAATAATTTATGTGCACCCAATTGCTAGAAGTATCAGGATATAAAGTGGCACCAATCATAAATAATATAATTAATCTAGCTCGTTGGATGCACTGAATATCTGTGGCATTATTAGGGAATGGTTTTATTGTTTGATCTAAAATAAACCTTAGGTTTAACTTATAACCACTTACAGCGCTTGTAGCGAGTGTACAGCCGGTTAAACACTCAAACCTCATTATAATTTCAGATGCACTCATAACAAAATCAGTGTCAGAAACAACATCATCTTCAACCGGCAAACCCCATAAAATTTGTACATCTTGAAGGGTTATTGTGGTTTCTCCCACAGGTAAATGAAATGTATGTGTCTCCGACCTCCATCTCTCTACCAAAGCTGAGATGAGAGCACGGTCAAGTTTACGATAACCACACTCGATCACACCCGCAAAACCAGCCAACCTTATGTATCTCATAATATTTTCAGGGATAGGCACTTCATCAATGTAATCCCAAAAAGCTTTATCACCTTGTCTAACACGTAAAATTCATTCATCGCTTTCTGGTTCTCGAAAATAATAATCAGCTCTATGTTGACCACTTAAAAATAACAGATCGTTATTTAGTGGACCTGGTGCAATTCTCCAGCTCATATATCAAATAATAGAATAATTAAGCGAGTGAAAAAATTTGCGTGTGAAGATAGATACGAAATTTGATTGTTTAAATGATATATATATATATATATATATGAATGGTGGAGTATTTAATTTCGGGTGGTCTCCTGACAAATGCGAGTTAATAATGTATGGGTTTTTGAGAACCCGCCCCTGCCAAGGGCGTGGTCTCCTGCGAAGTAGGTTTTCTATTGGATGGTCGAGATTGGATGTTGAGCTAAATCGTGCGGTTGTAAGGGGTTGGAGAACCCGCCCTTGGTAAGGGCGAGATCTCCCTTCACTTTCATTCCAAACTCCATTTTCGATGAAGGTCAGACGGGACAGAGGTGGACAGACGGGACAGAGGTGGAAAGACGGGACAGAGGTGAAGCAGTGTGGTGACCGAGGCATAGAACCCGCCCCTGCCATGGGCGGGTTCCCTTGATGTGCAATCCTAACAAGATTAACCCTCTTGTCATCACTCTCTCTACAAAGTACCTATTTTTTTAAAAAAATCTTTGGTTGCCGTCCTCTAACCTTCTCCGCCGACCGTCGGGTGCCCCTATGTCGGCGTTTAGTGCTCCATGGTTTGTTTGTGGGTGGCGGATCCGCTGGAGCCGTCTATCGCCGCCGCCTGTGCACGGCGGAGAGGGAAAGGCAGAGATAAACTCGTGTGGTTGTTCACGGCCGCCGGTTGCGGCGACATTATGTCGGTTTGGTCTCTTTTTTGACTTGATTTTGAGGTTTTCAGATGGTGTCATACACGCGACCGCCTCTGTTTCTCCGCCTAGGTTCAGACCGCCTTGCCCTCAGTCTCGAAATCGGTGGTTAAAAATGGCAAAATAGTGGGGAAAGGGCGGTGCCGGTTTGTCCTCGTTGCCGCCGTTGTCGGCGGCCTTCGGGTTGCCGGCTTCGTGCATGGTGGCGGGGTGCTGGTTAGTAGCCCATGGAGGTGCGAACTTCGTGTTGTCCACCGGTTGCTTTCTGGAAACAAAGCTTAAACCTGGTTTGTCGGCCGCCACCGTCGCCGCTGACGACCTTTCGGCTGACCGGTGGCATGCGTGGTAGGTTGGTTATGATTTGTCGCCTTCTGAGGTTTAGGGCTACACCTAATCCAAATAGTTTGTTGGATTGTGGGATTTCATGCTGGCCTTTTGTTTCTCTGCTGTGTGAAGTTTTCTTTTGGGTGTACCTGATCTTAACCCTCACTCCTGGAGTTTCTGTTTTGTTGTCTGCCTTTGGGTTCTAATTTTATGTTGGTGATGATGGCCAAGGCCACTCCAAGCCCTAATCTTATGTTTGTTTATGGTATTGCTATGATGACTGTGGTGGCGGTGGTTTCTTGGCGTGGCATACTCCGAGATGGCAAGTGTGGTGTTCCGCACTTACAACCTGGGTTGCAGCCATGTAACCAAATACCCAGATCTGAGCTTCATATTTTAAATTTTTATAATTTGTTTTCTTACTTGCTTTAGTAACATATATTCATGTGTTACACGAGATGTGTGTTAACGGATTTAAGCCAAACCTGTGAACTTTTTTAACCAAACATTTAATCACTTTTATTTGGTTTGGTTTAGATGTCTTGACGTAAATTATGTTCTTTTAACTCTCATGCACCTTGAGTTATGTATCCCTTTTAAAAAAGGCTATGATGGTAAAAACGTAATGATCAAACAATATGCGTTTATCTGAGCCTCGGTTTAAGAAGTATTTAGTTTTGAGTGACGCTTTGGCGATTACGTTCTTTCTTATATTAACCTATCGGTTTGTGATGTGATGAAACAATTAACTTGTGGTTGTGATGATGGGTCGTCTGGGCGTCGGTTTTATCCGTTTCCAAGACGCGCAACGCGTGTCGGGGCATCACACCTAGTACATATTAAAACACAACAATCATGAGCAGTACCTAGGGTCGTTATTGTAATTGAATTTGTTTTTGATGGCTTACTTATCAGGTATAGTTTTTCTTATTAGGAGATAAACTTATTCCAAGGCGGTATGCTTCAGTTAAATATTGATATATATTAATTGATGGCGAGATCTATAACATATAATAAAAGAAAATTTATTTGAGACACGTGTTATCATTTGAGCATGTCAAATGATATGTGTCATCATTTTACCATATTAGAAAAATCAATTTCTCGCATCTCTCTCATAATAAATTTCCCGCATCTCTCTCATAATGAATATGAAAATTATAAAAATAATCAATTTGACTTTTCTTTTTTACTAAAATATGTTAAAAAGAATATATATATATATATTTGTATTTATTGTCTCTCTCATATTAAATGATAATTATTTTAAATAAGTAAATTAAACCATTAAACATCAAATTATAAATATTTTTAATAATTTATTAATACATACTAAATTATATAATTTTAGACTTATTTTATCTTTAAATATAGAGTAATAGTTTTTAATTTATTATATGTTATAACTTTTAAATACTTATTATATTTTTATTTCATCAATAGCTAATAATATTTAGAAAATAAAATATTTCAAAAAGTAATGGTTTTGATAGTTTTATTTATTCCACCTATATAATACATGAGTTCTAACCTAGTATTGAAATATAAGAATAGCAATATTATTAATTTATTGAATATAATTAATAGTATTATTTGTTTACTGAATATCGGGTCAAACCTAAAACGTTTTCATTCAACGGTATAATCCAAGTTACTCTACTTTTCAAAGTACGTTCAGTTCGGAAACGAGTTGGGATGATTGTGATATATACCTTGTCATATAGCACGCGGCGTAACTGTACGTGCTTTTTTATGTATGTTTTAAGTTGTTTTACGTGTTAACATAATTTTGTCTAGAAAAGAGTAAGGTGTTCAACGGTATAACTTCAAGTTACTTTACGTTTTACGTAAAATTAGTTTGAAATAAGTTGGATTGATTGTTAGTCTATAATTTATCATGCCGCGCATGATGCAGATGTAACATACGAGTGGTCAAATAAACTAGTTTTATATATTTTGTCGTGTCGCACATGCGCAAATTTGATTAAGTTGAAATTTGCAAGTTATTATTGCATGCCCATGTCTGTTTTGCTGATTTGAATTTTTTAGGTTATTCTAACTTTTTTTAAGATTTGAGTTTAGATAAGTGGTTCAATGAGTGAGTCAACAAAGGTATAAAAATTTGTATATATGTGGTTAGCCATCTAGTCTAATGGCATGAGGTGCCGGTTTACTCTCGAGGGGGTTTGTTTATAGTGGGAGGTTTCCTCCTCGATAGTGTTCGTAGTCGAGTCAGGCCTGAAGCGATTAAAATCGGGTATGGACTATTGATATACCGACTCAAGAAGGTTTACTTGGATATTGATGGCAGTTGCAAAAACCTTTTAAAAAAATAAAAAATTTGTTCGTATTATCAACTATAACTTGTATAATACTACCATAGGTAAGCAACTCAATGCCTGAGGATTCAGTTCTAGACCAACAATCTATAAAGTTATAAACATTTATACCATTATTTTCTTTTTGCTTTTGTACACTAAGTTAGGGTTGTTTTGTAATATTGTGTTGAGACATTAAGAGGTCCGACAAAATTATAAATAGTTTCTAAATCATTTAGCATGTTTCTAAAACTTCCCCATTAAAAGAATTCATTGAATCATTAGAAGGTGATTGTTAAGTGAACCAAATACACTCTACCTCTGATCGATTTGGAAGTAGTTTTGTAATATAATTATTAAGAGATTACCAAACAGCCCATTAGTTTTCAACATACCGTCATAATGAAATGAACTTTGACTTGACATATTAGATACTAGGTTAAATATTGGTGTGTTAAAGGGTTGAAATAATAAACATTATATATGAGAATATGAAATATGAATATAATATTGTAAGATTGTAAAACATATCTAAACTTGAGAATATGAAATCGTGATGTACATTGAAGCAGAGATTTTATAGTGAGTAATAGTTCATTATAATTGAGTTTGTCCTCGTTTTAATATACCATAAAATTAAGAATGATTAATTTATTCAGTGAATAATATACAATAATTTTTTAGGGTAAAATAGTATTTATAACATTATTTACATATTACCCCTTACAATTAGTTACATAATGATCTTACAGTTACTAACACTTATATAAAATTTTATATTATCTACTCATAAATAAAAAAACTTAATTTGTTTAAGATATAAATTGAAGCATAGATGTTTTATAGTAAGTAACGTTCATTATAATTGATTTTGTCCTCGTTTTAATATAAAATTAAGAATAATTAATTTATTCAATGCATAATATACAATAATTTTTTAGGGTAAAATAATATTTATAACATTATTTACATATTACCCCTTACAATTAGTTACATAATAACCTTATACTTACTAACACTTATATAAAATTTTATATTATCTACCCATAAATTAAAAAACTTAATTTGTTTAAGATTTCAGCTATATTTTTTATTTATCATGATTAAATAAATTTAAGAATGCAATTATAACCTGTGTTTTTTTAAACGTTTTAGTGTAAACTTTTTGCTAAACCAATATGTATTTTATGAGTTACAATAAGTTAATACGTAAATGTACAAGTAGTTATGTAAAACCCATTTATTTGGTGTTTGAAATTTAATTTATAAAAAACATAATAAACTTTTATAAAAACACTACAATAATAACAAAATATTAGAAACACATGCCGGATGTAAAACATCAACCCACCACATTGCGCAGACACGCTTGTGGTACTTTATAAATATAGAATTACAGAGTGTTTATTTTTACACCTATCAGATACACCAATTGAAAAAATTATATTTACTGTAAATACTTTTTTTATATAAAAATTTAGATCGAAATGTAGATAAAAGATGAGCCACGACGAAATAGTTGCTTTCTTTCTTTGTTTTTTTTTTCTTTGAACATCATCTATAAAAAATACAAAAGAGAATCACAATTGTATATTGAATAAAGCCACATTATTAATTTACATTTAGTAAAAAAAAAACTTAGTGCAAAACAGTTTTCAGTTTTTAGCTCAATTGCGATAACTCATTACTGGAATTTACTTTTTGGTAATTACGTTTCAGTATATTATTAAAAGTGTTTGCGAGTTATTTCTGATCATTTGTTACTTAGAGATAAAATAATCATTATTACTGCATACGTAATCATTATATTTTGTTAAAAGATAAAATAATCAGTATATTTTGTTAAACGCATATGTATACGTAATTATTACTGTCGGTATCGATTACCTAAAGTACACTTTATTATATTTTTAAAAAATTCTATTTACAACTTTATAATGCATGGACACACAAAAATAGCTAGGATCTTTTGCAACATTTATTTGAAACAAAAATTACCACCTAAATATCTTGGGCTAAACCGCTAAAATGGCTCAACTGCTCATGCTGGGTCAAGCTGCCAGTTGCTTATTAACCCAATAGCTAATTTGGGCTTGTCATGTAGGCTTGGTTTTTTTGAAAAGTTGTTATCTGTTAATGGTTAAACACGAAGGATTTGAAAAAAAAAACAAATTGGATTTTAATAATATAGGTTATTACTCATTGGTCGATAATAATAATATTATTGATTTGTTCGATAATAATCTCAACTTTTATTTTTATTAGCAACAATAATCCCAGTAGTATAATTATCATACATTCACATTCAATTTGTAATTATTTTAAGCTCGATTTAGCTTGTATGTTTATTCATTTTGTTCATATTCATTATTGTGAATGAAATCGATTTGAAATCAAGTGTAAACTTTTAATGATTATGTTATTGAGGTTGTTGTTGATAATAAAAATAAAAGTTGAGATTGTTACCGGATATATCAATAGTATGGATTATTATCGGCCAATTAGTAATAGTTTGGATTATTAAAATCCAATTTGCATTTAAAAAAAAGTGTTACAAGTTACAACTTAAAACTTACAACAAACGTGAAACGAGTCGAATGTGTAAAGCATGTATAAATCCGGTACTCTATATAATGCCTAATGTAAAAAACAATTTATTATTTTATGATATAGTTTATATAATCACATGTAACAAAATATATATTTATAACTTTTTATAAAAGTAAATAAAAAGTGTTAGGTGTTACCCGATCCAGTCCTGTTTTGTTTTGTTTTATTTTTTTTAACCGTAATAACTCACATATCAATCTAATCACTTTAATTTTAAATGACTTTGGTATTAAACCTATAACACCCTACCCTAACAACCCATTTTGCTACAAACAAACAAAACAAAAAACATTCCCATTTTTTTTTTCGCTACCTCTATATATTTTTCGATGAAAGCTTCAATAGGTGACAAAGCCGTAATGTGGTGAACGTTGAGATTCTCCAAAACGATCGAAAGATAAATTACAAATATGTTCGAAGTCCAGAAATATTCGTCGGGTCAGTTTTAACTGACTTATATATAACTTAGAAATAGTATTTTTTTATTAACAATCATGATGCCGTTAGCATTCATTCATTATAATTTATAGTTTCTCATAATATATATCAAAGCATAGTCAATGAGAGAGACGTGAAGAAAAAGATATATATCCAAAGAACTATACGACTTCTATCTTTGGTTGCCTCGAATGTATATTGTTTTTTAGTGTTCTTTGTAAAAATTATATATATTTATCAATTAGTAATATCATAAATAAATATTGGCTATCACGAGATTATGGAAAATGATAGGAGCTTTCGAAGTAAGAGAATTATAAATACGTCTATTTTATATGATTGTATGTCTTTAATTTTGAAACGATTTTTATCTCTATTTCAATAAAATACATTAAAAAATGTGTATGTGTTTCATTTTCACTATTCGTTAATATTCTCTTATTTTAAAATAGAAAGTATAATATTTCCTGCACTTTAGACTCTTTTTTTTCTAATATTTAGTTACACTAAACCTTTTTAAGATATTTTTGTTTTTTAATGCAGAGTAGGACAATTTGTATAGTAATAATCCTTTCTGAGAATTTGTGATTTTAATGCACAGAGTAGGACAATTTACATAGTTATTTTGCATATTTCATTACTCAAAAGATTAATATTGATTAAAACTATAAACATATTAAAATAATCACTTTCTTTTCGAAATATATCTTTTTACCAATTTTATTTTAAATTAATAAAGAGGACTACAAAGATAGTGATATTCAAAAAGTTTGAATTATTGACTTTGTAGTAGTGATGTTTGACTTTTATCCTTCAAAGGCCAAAATTCGACATTACGTGAGGCACTGAGGATAGACATAGATCCGGGTGTGTTTTAGGGGGTGTTTGTTTTTCTGAAAAAGAGTTTCTGAAGCTCTTTGTCTGCGCCAAAAAGAGGCGGGCAAACGTTTATGGTCTGCAGAGTGTTTGTTTTTCTGAAGACATTTCATTAAAAAAGGTCTGCGTGACCTCTTCTCCAAGAAGAGGTGGACTAAAGTCTTCAGAAATCTTCCCACCACTTCTTCACATTTCAACCCCAAACCCCCAAATACCCACACTCCCGTCGCCTCCCCCCACCGGCCGAACATCAGAGTTTCTTCAACCGTTAACATCGGGAACAACAGATCGTCCTGCATCACGTAAGCAGAAATCACCTTCAACAATCGAGACTCCAACTGCTCACCGTTCAACGTCACAGTTCCTTTCAAGCTTCCTTTCGCGATCCGATTCGCTAAAGCAAAAATCACCTTCAACAAGTTCCTTTCAAGCTTCCTTTTCCAGATCCACTCGCACCTAACACCGCAACCAGCTCCCCGTCGCGCGCTTCGCCGGAGATATCCTTCAACAAATTCTTCGTCGTCGAGAACATACTCTCACCTCCAACCGCCACCGGACCACCGCCTAACTGCTCACCGTTCAACGTCACAGTTCAACGTCTTCTCCAAGAAGGGGTTCCATCGGTAGATTTGGAAGTTCTTCACATTAGGTGTAGATCTAGCAACGGGTTCTGATTGCTTCGTTGGGGTAAAGTGAAAGTGAAGAAGATGAATGATGGTGTGTAATAATAATAATAACAGTCTTTTATAATAAGGGTGGGGTGTTTGTTTTATAATAATAATAATAATAAATAATAATAATAATAATAATAATAACAACATTGCAGATGTTAAAAACAAACAGTCTTTTTCTTGCAGACTGCAGACGTTTGGGCCAACTCTTCTGTTACAGATGTCTGCAGATGTGGTCTGCAGACTGCAGACGTTTTACCTCTTTAGAAACAAACAGCACCTTAGTAATTATTGATTTATTCGTCATATTTAATAAATTGAGGAGATTTCTTTTGAAAAAGAGTAAATTACCATTTGCATCCCTGACGTTTTTTCCATTTTAACCACTTGCATCCCTATAGTTTCAAAGTCTTGATTCGCCCCCTAACGTTTTAATTTTGTCCTCGTTTGAATCCAAATGACTAACTCCGTTAAATTATTCAGTTAACTCTGTGTGAAATGACTAAATTGCCCCTTAATAATTAATAAATACCCTATCCTATCCCACCCTTCTACCTTCTCTCTCTATCTCCTCTCTCTATCTCCTCTCTCTATCTCCTCTCTCTATCTCCTCTCTTTATCTCCTCTCTCTATCTCTTCTCTCCTCTACTGCCACCGCAACCACCGCCATGGCCGCCGGCGACCCATCGTCATCAACCTCCTCCTCCGACTTCTTCTCATCCGCATCCTCCTCCCTCTCCGACGAACCCCGAAACCCCTCAACCTCCCGCAATCCTCTTCAAACTTTCCTCGGACCCCCATTTCATGGCCCCTAGCGGCGATCTAACCCTAGATTGGGACACAACCCTCATGTCGACGTTCGATTAGTCGTCGAGGAACCTCCGACCGTCGGTGGGTCATAACACCTCACCCAAAAAGGTTGATTAGGGCATAGTGCTATGCAGAGGTTAATTAGATTCACCCTAAAATAGAGCAGAAAACAGAGCTTATGGTACGGATTGATTCAAGGTGTATCCCTCTGCTTATGGAACATCGCTCACGCTGTCGCATTATGGTATTCAACAGTGTTAGTCGAAAAGAATCAAGCAACTTTCGAAGACGGAATCCGATCGTATCAAATCTTTTCCCTCACATTACCCTCGATCACCGAACTATGGACCTAATACCAACAGTGATTTCAGCAGTCAATGTGTTAACCCCAGTGTTTCAAACCCTTGATCGGAAAACCGAAATCGACCCAGATGAGCCCGAGAACCCACCGTCGAACAAGATCATCGGAGAAATCGAGTTTCGAAACATCGATTTCAGCTACCCATACGACCGGAGGTGAAGATACTGGACAATTTCAGCTTAAAGATCGAACAGGGGTCAAAGGTAGCTCTCGTCGGACCAAGTGGCGCCGGAAAGTCGTCGGTTTTATCTCTGATTCTAAGATTCTATCACCCCTCAAACGGAACGATATCAATCGACGGAAGAGACATCACACACTACAATTTGAGAAACTTAAGAAAGCAAATCGGATTAGTACAGCAAGAACCACTGTTATTCAGCACATCGATTACAGTGGGTGGTCCACAAAATTTTTTTTAATTTTTTATTCTTAAGGGTAATTTAGTCTTTTTAACAACAATTTTAACTGGAAAACTAACAGTGTTAAGTCATCCGGACTAAAATGGAAATAAAAATGAAACGTATAGACTCAAATGAAGATAACACGAAACGTTAGGGGGCAGATGGCAATTTTGAAACTGCAGGGATTCAAGTGGTTAAAATGAACAAACGTCAGGGATGCAAATGGTAATTTACTCTTTGAAAAATTTCCTCTTATACCATCACTACTGCGCTTTGGGGATGATAACTGAGAGACTGTTTGTTTCAGCATCTTAATAGTTCAGATGTTTGAGTGGTTCAACACTTAATGGTTCAGGCTTCTTGTTTCGTGAGCAAATGTCTGAATGATTCAAACATTTGTCTCTGAATGGTTAAGCACTATATTAATACTGAATGATTAAGAACTCTTATCTGAATTTGTCAGATATTTGTTTTTAAATAGTTAAGCGATATACTAGCTATTAATGGTTTAGACATCTTAATAATTTAGCACTTATCGGTTCAGACATCTTATTGGTTCAGTATTTAATCATTCAAAAATTACCAAACAGTCTCTAACATGATTTAATTATGTTAGTTAAATCATCTCTCATAATTTGTGTTTGTAAACTTACATGATTTAATTATGTACCATGCATGATTTGTAATTTAAACACGTCTTATTGAATTTATGTTACCTAGTTGATTGACTCAAATAAACTGACATATTCATCGAGTTGTAAACATTTTAAACATATGTAAATGTGTTGGCACGTGAAATCTATTAATCAGTTGAATCAAGAAGTTTATTAATTAAATAAAGCATCCAATTTAGATCCACATATAGATTTATACAAGAAAGTTGATGAAAAAATAAGTATTTTAAGAAGCCAACCACAACCATGATCTTGTTTGATCAATTGTTGAAATCCATCAAGGGCTGAATTCTATAAATATATGAAAGTTAGTGGATTTAATTAGAGCTATATGGGTATTTTAAGTAAATCGTTTTTTTGTAATTATTGAAAATTAGCATTATATTTTAACAAATCTACAAAAAATTCACTCCTACTACTAAAATCCTCAAATCATTTTAGAAGTATTTCAGGGGAAATCAACACCCAAATCATCTTTTTAATAAAATCATCTTTTTCGTAAATTTAATCAAACGTTTTTTTCATTAAAAGTTACATATGTGTGAATTTATAAGTTGCATACTTACATATTGTTAGTGTGTATTGATACATATATCTAACATTTTTTTAAGTTGAAAATATGTTAGCCAAAAATCATTGGACAAATGCGCATATGTTCAAGTATAATAAAATTCAAATAATAAAACATGAACATATGAGAATGAAAGGAAAGATTTATAAGTATTTTAACCCACATGAAATAATTCTTTTGAAGTATAAATTTAAAAAACAACACATATGTAAACTAGTTAAAGGTTACGCAAACCAAATGTTACACATATGCAACATGTGTAATGTGCATATATGTAGACTAACTTGTTCTTCGTTTTATTTATCGTTGGTATTAAAATAGCATAACTCTACAACATCTTCTTCGTGTATTTCATGTCCCGATTGTCACACCCCGACCGACGGCGGAATCATCGGAGCGGACGAGGGGATGATTGATTGTTCATAACACATGGTCGTCTAATAGTGGAGATAATATTAAAATCAGATTACAAGATAACATGAATTTAACATATGCAATTACAACAGTTGAAGTCACAAATAGTAATTGTCTTTTATTTTGACTAAGTCCGGGTCTTAAATGAGCATGTAGAAGTCCACTAACTTGCTTAACCTGAAATCATGTGAAAAGTAACGAGTCAGCTAGAAATTAGCTGTAAGTAATCACAGTTTTGAATGTACATATAGATTGATTGTTTGTTTGAGAATAATCCAATTCACAAAGTAATGTTAAGACTTATAATGCAATAGCAGAGCATATAGATAAAAACACAATATAAAACCCTTGACTTGACATTTTGCAAATAACAGACTTGCACACATACACCACAGATTGACTATTTGCCTCTGGCACAATCACCACTCGACTATTCAAATGGAGTGGGTTATCCAAACCAGTAGATCTACCATTGATACCAGGATTGATTGATTGATTGTATTAGGGTTCTTACTGCCGTCCAGTTTATCATAGTATGTTCACATAGTTGCAAGTAATAACATAACCTGTCTTGAACTGAATTTAGAATGAAATAACAATAGAATATCATGATTGAATATTGTATCACATGACTTCCCCCAAATAAGAAATAATAGAAAAAGGGGATATGAATACTCACTTGATTGATGAGATTAGAATTGGACGTGATAGATTAGACACCAACGATTTCCTTACGAGTAATCTATGGAACGGTGTCTCGAGTTATAATAATAATAATAATATGAGAATTGGGAATGTATTAGGGTATCCATTGAGTTTTGAATGATAGTTTAAATAAAATAATTTATTTAGTTTGAATGTCTTGAAATAAAATGAATTTATTTAGAGTGAGTATGGTTGAAAATTAATAGAAATAAATCTATCAATACATTTGACCATTTGTTAGATCATTAACGCGCGAGAAGAACAAATAATGATTTGATAAGATGCAAAAGTATTAAACGATTATTTTATGTTATTTGAAATAATAATTATTAAGCTAAGAAAGAGAATAACTTAATTAAGTTATTGAACATATAATGATTTAATAAGATAAATCATATTTGAAATCTATTTTTATAAGAAATTAAACTAGTTATATTATTTGTTTAAAATAATTAATAAAATAATAAATAAAAATGTTAAGATAAATTTCAGAAAATAATTAGGTGGTTTTAAAAAATTTAATGTTTGTAGAAACATTTTTATAATTTTTAAAAAAATTTTTATAATTTTTTAAAGCTGAAAAGGCCTTAAAAATATGTGAGGGTGCCCGGGGTCGAACCCGGGACCTCAAGTGTAACATGGGAGCATGGAACCGGTGAACCAAGGCATACAGCCGCGGTATCATCCGGTTTTTAAATTACATAAACACAAACACCAGGAAACCCCCAATTACGAAGAACCCTAGAACTGAAATCGACCCAATTGAACCACCAATCGATGGTCATAATCAAATTAACCATGGGGATTTTAATCATTGCATGAAACCGAACATGTATATGTATTTGTTTACCCGATTTGATGTCGAATTGAAAGTGGAGTCGATGTAGAACAAGTCGCGACAGAGAAATGGTTGATGGATGTTCAAATGATGATGTTAATCCAATTAAACTTGCAGATAGCTTCGAATGATGGTCAGGACTAAAAGCCCTCTACCAACTGCAAGTTTTAAAGCTTCATTGGTGGTGTTCGAACAGTTGCAGGTCCGCGATAAAGAAAGTGGATCGATTTGGTTAATTTTGATGGTTTCAGATGCAATTGTGAGTTGTAATCGATTAGAAACCTTTATATGATAGTGTGACTGCGTTTAATTTGATTATTATAAGGTCATAGTGCGATCGCGGCATGGATCTCGGCCGAAAGTGGGGCGGTTGGGTTTGGTTGTAGATCGCACTCAAATTTTCAAATTGTAGTGGGGCAAGTGTTCGAATCTTCCACGTGGGTGTGTCGGGAGTGTTTGATTGAGCTGGAATCACGTTAATTGGGGTGTTTGGTCTCGCTGGAGGGTGGCCGGAGATGGTGGCCGGAGGGGAGAAGGTCGACGGGTGGGGGGCTGGGTTGCTTAAAAAAGAATTTACAGGTTTGGCCCCCGTATTTTAGGGTACTTGTTATCTTGTTTGAAAAACTTGAAATTTTCTTAATTCAAGTTTTATAAATAACACTTTTCACCCTAAACTTAATTTATATAATAAATCCATTTATTTTACAATATATTTATAATCTTTATAAATTTTTTTAATGAATCTTTTAGATTTAGTTATTTAATATAAAATGATATATAAAACTTTCAAATTAATAATAGTATTTATGAATCATAACATTTTTATAAATTGTTCAATTGTTTAAAATAGATGAAAAATAATTTATAATATTGGTCAAACTGCACCATGTTACATTTAATTCATTGAAATAAATATTCTAAAATGGATTCGGGTTTGGAGTTTGAAAATGGGTCGGATGTTACAGTCTCCCCTGCTTTAGGAAATTTCGTCCCGAAATTTTAATCACGAGGAGGCTGAAACGAAAAGGTGAGGGTACTTGGATTTCATTTGGTCCTGACATTCCCAGGTGAACTCTGGGCCACGTTTAGACTCCCAACGAACTTTGACAATTGGTATTCGACTGCGTTTGAGTTGTTTGACTTCCCGATCCATAATTTCCACAGGTTTCTCAATAAAGTGCATAGATTCATCAATCTGGACTTCGTCGAGTGGAATGTGGAGATTTTCATCGGCTAGGCATTTCTTGAGGTTTGAAACATGAAACGTCGGATGCATGTTGCTGAGTTCTTGGGGTAGTTCAAGCTTGTAGGCCGCTTTCCCAATTCGCTCGAGCACTTTGAATGGACCCACGTAAGGAGGTGCTAGCTTCCCTTTCTTTCCAAAGCAAATCACTCCATTCCAAGGTGATACCTTAAGAAGTACGAGATCACCGACATTGTATTCCATGGGTCTTCGTCCTTTGTCAGCATAATGCTTTTGACGATTTCTAGCAGCGACCAAGTTATCACGGATCTTATGAATTTTGTCGGTTGTTTCTTGTGTCAATTCCAGACCAGTAATTTGTGATTCACTAACTTCAGACCAACAGATGGGAGATCGACACTTTTGGCCATACAAGGCCTCAAACGGTGCCATCTGGATGCTGGTATGGTAACTGTTATTGTAAGAGAATTCGATCAACGGAAGATGAGAATCCCACGATCCACTGAAATCAATGACACAAGCCCGGAGCATATCCTCGAGGGTTTGTATCGTTCTTTTAGTCTGACCGTCGGTTTGCGGGTGATAGGTTGTGCTAAGATTCAGTTGAGTTCCGAGAGCTGATTGGAGAATTTTCCAGAAACGAGAGATGAAGCGACCATCGCGATCAGAGATAATATCCAAATGTACACCATGCCGACTGACTATTTCATTGATGTAAATACGAGCCAATTTCTCGACTTGGTACTCCTCACGAATTGGTATGAAATGAGCCGACTTAGTCAATCGATTAACGATAATCCAGATACTATCGTGACTACTAGCGGTACGAGGCAGCTTGGTGATGAAATCCATGGATATGCTTTCCCATTTCCATAATGGAACCTCAGGTTGTACGAGTAATCCAGAGGGACGTTGATGCTCGGCTTTGACTTTGGAACATGTGAGGCATTTAGATACACACAAGGCTATATCCTTCTTCATGCCGGGCCACCAATATTGGTTTCGAAGATTCATGAACATCTTATCTGCTCCCGGATGAATAGAATAACGAGCCTTATGAGCCTCATCCATGATGGTTGCTCGAAGATTATCGCGATTCGGAATCCAAAGTCGATTTAGAAAATACAGTAGTCCGTCCGACTTGGTTTCCAATTGGAGTTCAGCACCGCATGACATTTCCTCATACATGTTGCCGTCGGTGACTGATTCGTGTTGAGCTTCGAGTATACGGGTCAGGAGGTCAGTTTGAATAGTAACACTTTAAAACATAACCTGACCCTTACGACTTAATGCATCGGCTACGACATTAGCTTTACCGGGGTGGTAACGAATCTCACAGTCATAGTCGTTGAGTAGTTCGATCCGACGTTGTTGTCTCATGTTAAGCTCCTTTTGGTTGAAGATGTACTGGAGACTCTTATGATCGGTGAATACAACACATTTAGTGCCATAGAGATAGTGCCTCCAGATTTTGAGTGCGAATACAACAGCACCCAATTCAAGATCGTGCGTCGTATAATTTTTCTCATGAATCTTCAATTGTCTCGAGGCATAATTTATAACTTTGCCTCGCTGCATGAGAACGCAACCTAGACCTTGTTTTGAAGCGTCACAATAAACAACAAAGTCATCGTTTCCATCAGGAAGTGTTAGAATCGTTGCCTCACACAACCTTTGCTTGAGGGTTTGAAATGCTTTTTCCTGATCAGGCTCCTAAGAAAAAGGCTTATCTTTGTGGGTCAAAGCAGTGAGTGGCACAACAATCTTTGAGAAGTTAGGAATAAAACATCAGTAATATCCGGCTAGACCAAGTAATGAACGAATCTCTGTAGGAGTTTTAGGTTCTTCCCATTTCTTTACTGCCTCGATCTTCGCGGTATCAACGTGAATTCCTTTATCGTTTACGATATAACCAAGGAATTGAACCTCATTAAGCCAGAATTCACACTTTGAGAATTTGGCGTATAGTTTCTCTTTCCTCAGAAGTTCGAGTATTAGACGAAGGTGGTTCTCGTGATCGGATTTGGATTTGGAGTATATCAAGATGTCGTCGATGAATACGATCACGAATTTGTCTAGATATGGCCGGCACACGCGATTCATTAAATCCATGAATACTGTCGGTGCGTTGGTTAACCCGAATGGCATCACTGTAACTCGTAATGGCCATATCTCGTTCGAAAGGCTGTCTTAGGAATATCATCATCGTGCACCCGTAGCTGATGATAGCCTGAACGAAGGTCGATCTTGGAGAAATGAGTGGCTCCTTGAAGCTGATCAAACAAATCATCGATTCTCGGTAGGGGATACCGATTTTGACAGTAAGCTTGTTAAGCTCCCGATAGTCGATGCACATACGGAATGAGCCATCTTTCTTCTTCACAAACAAACCGGGGCTCCCCAAGGTGAGGAACTTGGTCGAATGAAACCTTTATCAGATAGCTCTTGCAGTTGGCTTGCAAGCTCTTGCATCTCAGATGGTGCAATTCGATAAGGAGATTTTGCCACGGGAGTTGTGCCAGGCACAAGGTCGATCCGGAATTCAACTTGACGAACGGGAGGAAGACCGGTTAAGTCTTCGGGAAAGACTTCGGGGAACTCTCGAATAACCGGAATGTTTTCAATCTTCCTAGATTTCTCATCCGCTTTCACGATATGGGCTAAGAAAGCCACGTAATGCTTGCGGAGGTACTTTTGGGCTTTGGTACAAGACATGAGTTTAAGCCCTTTGGAAGGCTTTTCCCCGTAAATATTTAGGACGCTTTTGGATGCAAGAGGAATCCGGATGATCTTCTCAAAGCAGACAACCTTGGCATGGTTCTTTGATAGCCAATCCATGCCTATAATGACGTCAAAGCTTCCAAGTTGCATCGGTATAAGGTCGATAGAGAATTCGTGCTCGCTAAGTTTAAGGGTATAATTTGGAATGATAGAATCAATTATGACGGGGTTTCCATCAGCTAATTCTACTGTAAAAGGTTCCTCTAACTTAGTTCGGATGTTAACAAGCAAAGGCTCAAATCCTAAGGATACAAAACTTTTATCGGCTCCTGTATTAAACAAGACTGAAGCATATTGGTGATCGATTAGAAACGTACCATTCACCACATCATTGGTGGTTTAAGCTTGTTGGGCATAGATGTTGAAAGCACGTCCTTGAGCCGTAGGAACCGGGCTGACAAGTTAAGGGCATCGATTGCGAAAATGGTTCGGATCACCACATTGATAGCATGCACGACCCTGGGTAATTGCAGGAGGATGTTGAAGGACAGGTGCGGTAGTCGGAGTCTTAGCTGCGCTCTTGCACACGTTGAAGTATGGCCGAAACGACCACAGTTTGTGCATTGACGACGCTGAACGTTTGCAGGATAGTGATACTTGCAGTTGTTACACTGCGGAAAGGGTCCAGCGTATGGCTTTTTTATCAGCGATCGGTTGTTTACTGCTGGTTGACGAGTTGGAGGGACTTGATTAATTGGCACAGCGGGGGTAATTACAGTAAAGTTTTGAGATTTAGCCTTCCTCTTCTTGTTCTTGGAAGGCTTGGGTTGGTTGGTTTTGAAGGTTTCGTTAGGAAGTTTATCGGTATTCTTCTTCGACCCTTTCCTGGTTAAAGAACCAACTTTCACATGATTATTGGTTAATTGCACAGCCAACCTAATAGCATCTTCTAGTGTCGAAGGATTCCTTCCTAACACCGTATCCTGAATCTGCATAGGTAGTCCACCAATGTATTTCTCGATGGCTCGGGATAAAGGAGTAACCAGGTGGGGAACAAGTAAACTCAGTTCATGAAATCGGTTAGTGTATGCTAGGTTCTCGCCACTGTCTTGGGTTAACTCCCAGAATTTAGCTTCCAGTTTCCGGACTTCATTTCTTGGGCAGAACTCTTTAATCATGAGCTCCTTAACTTCAGCCCATGTTAATGCTAGAGCAGTTTTAGGGCCACGAGTTCTTTTCTCTCCGTTCCACCAAGTAAGTGCTCTCTTTTGAAGAACACTTGTAGCATAGCGAACCTTGAGATTCTCGGGACACTCACTATTGAGGAAGGTGTTCTCGATACTCTCAAACCACTGTAAAAGACCAGTGGCTCCTTCGGTCCCGCTAAACTTAGTGGGATTGCAAGAACTAAAGTGCTTGTAAGTACAAGTTTGGGGAGGGTTTGGTGCAGTTGGGTTTTGAACAGCATTGTTGCCTTGGTTCAAATGGGTAAGTAGAGTTGGGATGACCGCAGCAACTTCACATGCAACGATAGCAGCAATCTTACGGCCAGAGTTTCTAGACCGTGAACGGATTTGACAAGAAGACATTATGAAATATCATTAAGATATTTTATGAGAATTGGGTAATATGAGCTATACAATATGAAAACGACAATCGGGAATTTGGCATAATAACAATGAGATGTTCCAAGTGTAATCGTTTGATTCGTAAATCAAAGCAAGTACATTGACTACCCAAAGTATTAGGTCAACCACAACTTTGTTGAAGACATGCGTACCTATAAGCAGATACTCATCCCGAGGGTTCCCAGGTAAGGTAAACGGATCCATCGGTTGATTTGGATTTATACGAATACCTTGCCTAGACAGAACACCCCGAGATACGGGCATCCCACTCTTCCAGCATTGCATGTATTCAGTGGTGGGACACAGACTTTGACGAGATTTTGAAAACCATGAGTATCAATTTGAGATTTGAAATTTGAAATTTGGAAATCATGTGATTTAGGCACCAATGCCTTAGTATATGTTTTAGGAATTTTGGGTGTGTATTAGTCATGATCAAGAGTAGGAGGATATCCATGTAAAGCACTTAACCTAGAAGAGTGTCTAACATGTAAGGCACGTAAAAATTCTATTTAAGTACGAGTGGACTCGTAAGTAAGGTCTTAGTTATAGTCTAGGTCATTCCGTTTCTAATAACCTAATTCCCTATAACCATGGCTCTGATACCAATCTGTCACACCCCGACCGACGGCAGAATCATCGGAGCGGACGAGGGGATGATTGATTGTTCATAACACATGGTCGTCTAATAGTGGAGATAATATTAAAATCAGATTACAAGATAGCATGAATTTAACATATGCAATTACAACAGTTGAAGTCACAAATAGTAATTGTCTTTTATTTTGACTAAGTCCGGGTCTTAAATAAGCATGTAGAAGTCCACTAACTTGCTTAACCTGAAATCATGTGAAAAGTAACGAGTCAGCTAAAATTAGCCGGTGAGTAATCACAGTTTTGAATGTACATATAGATTGATTGTTTGTTTGAGAATAATCCAATTCACAAGGTAATGTTAAGACTTATAATGCAATAGCAGAGCATATAGATAAACCGACACAATATAAACCCCTTGACTTGACATTTTACAAATAACAGACTTGCACACATACACCATAGATTGACTATTTGCCTCTGGCACAATCACTACTCGACTATTCATATGGGGTGGGTTATCCAAACCAGTAGATCTACCATTGATACCAGGATTGATTGATTGATTGTATTAGGGTTCTTACTGCCGTCCAGTTTATCATAGTATGTTCACATAGTTGCAAGTAATAACATAACCTGTCTTGAATTGAATTTAGAATAAATAACAATAGAATATCATGATTGAATATTGTATCACATGACTTCCTCCAAATAAGAAATAATAGAAAAAGGGGATATGAATACTCACTTGATTGATGAGATTAGAATTGGACATGATAGATTAGACACCAACGATTTCCTTACGAGTAATCTATGGAATGGTGTCTCGAGTTAGAATAATAATAATAATATGAGAATTGGGAATGTATTAGGGTTTCCATTGGGTTTTGAATGATAGTTTAAATAAAATAATTTATTTAGTTTAAATGTCTTGAAATAAAATGAATTTATTTAGAGTGAGTATGGTTGAAAATTAAAAGAAATAAATCTATCAATACATTTGACCATTTGTTAGATCATTAACGCGCGAGAAGAACAAATAATGATTTGATAAGATGCAAAAGTATTAAACGATCATTTTATATTATTTGAAATAATAATTATTAAGCTAAGAAAGAGAATAACTTAATTAAATTATTGAACATATAATGATTTAATAAGATAAATCATATTTGAAATCTATTTTTATAAGAAATTAAACTAGTTATATTATTTGTTTAAAATAATTAATAAAATAATAAATAAAATGTTAAGATAAATTTCAGAAAATAATTAGGTGGTTTTAAAAATATTTAATGTTTGTAGAAATATTTTTATAATTTTTAGAAATTTTTTATAATTTTTTTAAAGCTGAAAAGGCCTTAAAAAATATGTGAGGGTGCCCGGGGTCGAACCCGGGACCTCAAGTGTAACATGGGAGCATGGAACCGGTGAACCAAGGCATACAGCCGCGGTATCATCCGGTTTTTAAATTACATAAACACAAACACCAGGAAACCCCCAATTACGAAGAACCCTAGAACTGAAATCGACCCAATTGAACCACCAATCGATGGTCATAATCAAATTAACCATGGGGATTTTAATCATTGCATGAAACCGAACATGTATATGTATTTGTTTACCCGATTTGATGTCGAATTGAAAGTGGAGTCGATGTAGAACAAGTCGCGACAGAGAAATGGTTGATGGATGTTCAAATGATGATGTTAATCCAATTAAACTTGCAGATAGCTTCGAATGATGGTCAGGACTAAAAGCCCTCTACCAACTGCAAGTTTTAAAGCTTCATTGGTGGTGTTCGAACAGTTGCAGGTCCGCGATAAAGAAAGTGGATCGATTTGGTTAATTTTGATGGTTTCAGATGCAATTGTGAGTTGTAATCGATTAGAAACCTTTATATGATAGTGTGACTGCGTTTAATTTGATTATTATAAGGTCATAGTGCGATCGCGGCATGGATCTCGGCCGAAAGTGGGGCGGTTGGGTTTGGTTGTAGATCGCACTCAAATTTTCAAATTGTAGTGGGGCAAGTGTTCGAATCTTCCACGTGGGTGTGTCGGGAGTGTTTGATTGAGCTGGAATCACGTTAATTGGGGTGTTTGGTCTCGCTGGAGGGTGGCCGGAGATGGTGGCCGGAGGGGAGAAGGTCGACGGGTGGGGGGCTGGGTTGCTTAAAAAAGAATTTACAGGTTTGGCCCCCGTATTTTAGGGTACTTGTTATCTTGTTTGAAAAACTTGAAATTTTCTTAATTCAAGTTTTATAAATAACACTTTTCACCCTAAACTTAATTTATATAATAATCCATTTATTTTACAATATATTTATAATCTTTATAAATTTTTTTAATGAATCTTTTAGATTTAGTTATTTAATATAAAATGATATATAAAACTTTCAAATTAATAATAGTATTTATGAATCATAACATTTTTATAAATTGTTCAATTGTTTAAAATAGATGAAAAATAATTTATAATATTGGTCAAACTGCACCATGTTACATTTAATTCATTGAAATAAATATTCTAAAATGGATTCGGGTTTGGAGTTTGAAAATGGGTCGGATGTTACAGTCTCCCCTGCTTTAGGAAATTTCGTCCCGAAATTTAATCACGAGGAGGCTGAAACGAAAAGGTGAGGGTACTTGGATTTCATTTGGTCCTGACATTCCCAGGTGAACTCTGGGCCACGTTTAGACTCCCAACGAACTTTGACAATTGGTATTCGACTGCGTTTGAGTTGTTTGACTTCCCGATCCATAATTTCCACAGGTTTCTCAATAAAGTGCATAGATTCATCAATCTGGACTTCGTCGAGTGGAATGTGGAGATTTTCATCGGCTAGGCATTTCTTGAGGTTTGAAACATGAAACGTCGGATGCATGTTGCTGAGTTCTTGGGGTAGTTCAAGCTTGTAGGCCGCTTTCCCAATTCGCTCGAGCACTTTGAATGGACCCACGTAAGGAGGTGCTAGCTTCCCTTTCTTTCCAAAGCAAATCACTCCATTCCAAGGTGATACCTTAAGAAGTACGAGATCACCGACATTGTATTCCATGGGTCTTCGTCCTTTGTCAGCATAATGCTTTTGACGATTTCTAGCAGCGACCAAGTTATCACGGATCTTATGAATTTTGTCGGTTGTTTCTTGTGTCAATTCCAGACCAGTAATTTGTGATTCACTAACTTCAGACCAACAGATGGGAGATCGACACTTTTGGCCATACAAGGCCTCAAACGGTGCCATCTGGATGCTGGTATGGTAACTGTTATTGTAAGAGAATTCGATCAACGGAAGATGAGAATCCCACGATCCACTGAAATCAATGACACAAGCCCGGAGCATATCCTCGAGGGTTTGTATCGTTCTTTTAGTCTGACCGTCGGTTTGCGGGTGATAGGTTGTGCTAAGATTCAGTTGAGTTCCGAGAGCTGATTGGAGAATTTTCCAGAAACGAGAGATGAAGCGACCATCGCGATCAGAGATAATATCCAAATGTACACCATGCCGACTGACTATTTCATTGATGTAAATACGAGCCAATTTCTCGACTTGGTACTCCTCACGAATTGGTATGAAATGAGCCGACTTAGTCAATCGATTAACGATAATCCAGATACTATCGTGACTACTAGCGGTACGAGGCAGCTTGGTGATGAAATCCATGGATATGCTTTCCCATTTCCATAATGGAACCTCAGGTTGTACGAGTAATCCAGAGGGACGTTGATGCTCGGCTTTGACTTTGGAACATGTGAGGCATTTAGATACACACAAGGCTATATCCTTCTTCATGCCGGGCCACCAATATTGGTTTCGAAGATTCATGAACATCTTATCTGCTCCCGGATGAATAGAATAACGAGCCTTATGAGCCTCATCCATGATGGTTGCTCGAAGATTATCGCGATTCGGAATCCAAAGTCGATTTAGAAAATACAGTAGTCCGTCCGACTTGGTTTCCAATTGGAGTTCAGCACCGCATGACATTTCCTCATACATGTTGCCGTCGGTGACTGATTCGTGTTGAGCTTCGAGTATACGGGTCAGGAGGTCAGTTTGAATAGTAACACTTTAAAACATAACCTGACCCTTACGACTTAATGCATCGGCTACGACATTAGCTTTACCGGGGTGGTAACGAATCTCACAGTCATAGTCGTTGAGTAGTTCGATCCGACGTTGTTGTCTCATGTTAAGCTCCTTTTGGTTGAAGATGTACTGGAGACTCTTATGATCGGTGAATACAACACATTTAGTGCCATAGAGATAGTGCCTCCAGATTTTGAGTGCGAATACAACAGCACCCAATTCAAGATCGTGCGTCGTATAATTTTTCTCATGAATCTTCAATTGTCTCGAGGCATAATTTATAACTTTGCCTCGCTGCATGAGAACGCAACCTAGACCTTGTTTTGAAGCGTCACAATAAACAACAAAGTCATCGTTTCCATCAGGAAGTGTTAGAATCGTTGCCTCACACAACCTTTGCTTGAGGGTTTGAAATGCTTTTTCCTGATCAGGCTCCTAAGAAAAAGGCTTATCTTTGTGGGTCAAAGCAGTGAGTGGCACAACAATCTTTGAGAAGTTAGGAATAAAACATCAGTAATATCCGGCTAGACCAAGTAATGAACGAATCTCTGTAGGAGTTTTAGGTTCTTCCCATTTCTTTACTGCCTCGATCTTCGCGGTATCAACGTGAATTCCTTTATCGTTTACGATATAACCAAGGAATTGAACCTCATTAAGCCAGAATTCACACTTTGAGAATTTGGCGTATAGTTTCTCTTTCCTCAGAAGTTCGAGTATTAGACGAAGGTGGTTCTCGTGATCGGATTTGGATTTGGAGTATATCAAGATGTCGTCGATGAATACGATCACGAATTTGTCTAGATATGGCCGGCACACGCGATTCATTAAATCCATGAATACTGTCGGTGCGTTGGTTAACCCGAATGGCATCACTGTAACTCGTAATGGCCATATCTCGTTCGAAAGGCTGTCTTAGGAATATCATCATCGTGCACCCGTAGCTGATGATAGCCTGAACGAAGGTCGATCTTGGAGAAATGAGTGGCTCCTTGAAGCTGATCAAACAAATCATCGATTCTCGGTAGGGGATACCGATTTTTGACAGTAAGCTTGTTAAGCTCCCGATAGTCGATGCACATACGGAATGAGCCATCTTTCTTCTTCACAAACAAAACCGGGGCTCCCCAAGGTGAGGAACTTGGTCGAATGAAACCTTTATCAGATAGCTCTTGCAGTTGGCTTGCAAGCTCTTGCATCTCAGATGGTGCAATTCGATAAGGAGATTTTGCCACGGGAGTTGTGCCAGGCACAAGGTCGATCCGGAATTCAACTTGACGAACGGGAGGAAGACCGGTTAAGTCTTCGGGAAAGACTTCGGGGAACTCTCGAATAACCGGAATGTTTTCAATCTTCCTAGATTTCTCATCCGCTTTCACGATATGGGCTAAGAAAGCCACGTAATGCTTGCGGAGGTACTTTTGGGCTTTGGTACAAGACATG
The DNA here is from genome assembly GCA_024085815.1 of Flaveria linearis. Taxonomy (NCBI): domain Eukaryota; kingdom Viridiplantae; phylum Streptophyta; class Magnoliopsida; order Asterales; family Asteraceae; genus Flaveria; species Flaveria linearis. The sequence goes on along the minus strand of CM044005.1, from coordinate 8,313,263 downwards.
AGTTTAAGCCCTTTGGAAGGCTTTTCCCCGTAAATATTTAGGACGCTTTTGGATGCAAGAGGAATCCGGATGATCTTCTCAAAGCAGACAACCTTGGCATGGTTCTTTGATAGCCAATCCATGCCTATAATGACGTCAAAGCTTCCAAGTTGCATCGGTATAAGGTCGATAGAGAATTCGTGCTCGCTAAGTTTAAGGGTATAATTTGGAATGATAGAATCAATTATGACGGGGTTTCCATCAGCTAATTCTACTGTAAAAGGTTCCTCTAACTTAGTTCGGATGTTAACAAGCAAAGGCTCAAATCCTAAGGATACAAAACTTTTATCGGCTCCTGTATTAAACAAGACTGAAGCATATTGGTGATCGATTAGAAACGTACCATTCACCACATCATTGGTGGTTTAAGCTTGTTGGGCATAGATGTTGAAAGCACGTCCTTGAGCCGTAGGAACCGGGCTGACAAGTTAAGGGCATCGATTGCGAAAATGGTTCGGATCACCACATTGATAGCATGCACGACCCTGGGTAATTGCAGGAGGATGTTGAAGGACAGGTGCGGTAGTCGGAGTCTTAGCTGCGCTCTTGCACACGTTGAAGTATGGCCGAAACGACCACAGTTTGTGCATTGACGACGCTGAACGTTTGCAGGATAGTGATACTTGCAGTTGTTACACTGCGGAAAGGGTCCAGCGTATGGCTTTTTTATCAGCGATCGGTTGTTTACTGCTGGTTGACGAGTTGGAGGGACTTGATTAATTGGCACAGCGGGGGTAATTACAGTAAAGTTTTGAGATTTAGCCTTCCTCTTCTTGTTCTTGGAAGGCTTGGGTTGGTTGGTTTTGAAGGTTTCGTTAGGAAGTTTATCGGTATTCTTCTTCGACCCTTTCCTGGTTAAAGAACCAACTTTCACATGATTATTGGTTAATTGCACAGCCAACCTAATAGCATCTTCTAGTGTCGAAGGATTCCTTCCTAACACCGTATCCTGAATCTGCATAGGTAGTCCACCAATGTATTTCTCGATGGCTCGGGATAAAGGAGTAACCAGGTGGGGAACAAGTAAACTCAGTTCATGAAATCGGTTAGTGTATGCTAGGTTCTCGCCACTGTCTTGGTTAACTCCCAGAATTTAGCTTCCAGTTTCCGGACTTCATTTCTTGGGCAGAACTCTTTAATCATGAGCTCCTTAACTTCAGCCCATGTTAATGCTAGAGCAGTTTTAGGGCCACGAGTTCTTTTCTCTCCGTTCCACCAAGTAAGTGCTCTCTTTTGAAGAACACTTGTAGCATAGCGAACCTTGAGATTCTCGGGACACTCACTATTGAGGAAGGTGTTCTCGATACTCTCAAACCACTGTAAAAGACCAGTGGCTCCTTCGGTCCCGCTAAACTTAGTGGGATTGCAAGAACTAAAGTGCTTGTAAGTACAAGTTTGGGGAGGGTTTGGTGCAGTTGGGTTTTGAACAGCATTGTTGCCTTGGTTCAAATGGGTAAGTAGAGTTGGGATGACCGCAGCAACTTCACATGCAACGATAGCAGCAATCTTACGGCCAGAGTTTCTAGACCGTGAACGGATTTGACAAGAAGACATTATGAAATATCATTAAGATATTTTATGAGAATTGGGTAATATGAGCTATACAATATGAAAACGACAATCGGGAATTTGGCATAATAACAATGAGATGTTCCAAGTGTAATCGTTTGATTCGTAAATCAAAGCAAGTACATTGACTACCCAAAGTATTAGGTCAACCACAACTTTGTTGAAGACATGCGTACCTATAAGCAGATACTCATCCCGAGGGTTCCCAGGTAAGGTAAACGGATCCATCGGTTGATTTGGATTTATACGAATACCTTGCCTAGACAGAACACCCCGAGATACGGGCATCCCACTCTTCCAGCATTGCATGTATTCAGTGGTGGGACACAGACTTTGACGAGATTTTGAAAACCATGAGTATCAATTTGAGATTTGAAATTTGAAATTTGGAAATCATGTGATTTAGGCACCAATGCCTTAGTATATGTTTTAGGAATTTTGGGTGTGTATTAGTCATGATCAAGAGTAGGAGGATATCCATGTAAAGCACTTAACCTAGAAGAGTGTCTAACATGTAAGGCACGTAAAAATTCTATTTAAGTACGAGTGGACTCGTAAGTAAGGTCTTAGTTATAGTCTAGGTCATTCCGTTTCTAATAACCTAATTCCCTATAACCATGGCTCTGATACCAATCTGTCACACCCCGACCGACGGCAGAATCATCGGAGCGGACGAGGGGATGATTGATTGTTCATAACACATGGTCGTCTAATAGTGGAGATAATATTAAAATCAGATTACAAGATAGCATGAATTTAACATATGCAATTACAACAGTTGAAGTCACAAATAGTAATTGTCTTTTATTTTGACTAAGTCCGGGTCTTAAATAAGCATGTAGAAGTCCACTAACTTGCTTAACCTGAAATCATGTGAAAAGTAACGAGTCAGCTAAAAATTAGCCGGTGAGTAATCACAGTTTTGAATGTACATATAGATTGATTGTTTGTTTGAGAATAATCCAATTCACAAGGTAATGTTAAGACTTATAATGCAATAGCAGAGCATATAGATAAACCGACACAATATAAACCCCTTGACTTGACATTTTACAAATAACAGACTTGCACACATACACCATAGATTGACTATTTGCCTCTGGCACAATCACTACTCGACTATTCATATGGGGTGGGTTATCCAAACCAGTAGATCTACCATTGATACCAGGATTGATTGATTGATTGTATTAGGGTTCTTACTGCCGTCCAGTTTATCATAGTATGTTCACATAGTTGCAAGTAATAACATAACCTGTCTTGAATTGAATTTAGAATAAAATAACAATAGAATATCATGATTGAATATTGTATCACATGACTTCCCCAAATAAGAAATAATAGAAAAAGGGGATATGAATACTCACTTGATTGATGAGATTAGAATTGGACATGATAGATTAGACACCAACGATTTCCTTACGAGTAATCTATGGAATGGTGTCTCGAGTTAGAATAATAATAATAATATGAGAATTGGGAATGTATTAGGGTTTCCATTGGGTTTTGAATGATAGTTTAAATAAAATAATTTATTTAGTTTAAATGTCTTGAAATAAAATGAATTTATTTAGAGTGAGTATGGTTGAAAATTAAAAGAAATAAATCTATCAATACATTTGACCATTTGTTAGATCATTAACGCGCGAGAAGAACAAATAATGATTTGATAAGATGCAAAAGTATTAAACGATCATTTTATATTATTTGAAATAATAATTATTAAGCTAAGAAAGAGAATAACTTAATTAAATTATTGAACATATAATGATTTAATAAGATAAATCATATTTGAAATCTATTTTTATAAGAAATTAAACTAGTTATATTATTTGTTTAAAATAATTAATAAAATAATAAATAAAATGTTAAGATAAATTTCAGAAAATAATTAGGTGGTTTTAAAAATATTTAATGTTTGTAGAAATATTTTTATAATTTTTAGAAATTTTTTATAATTTTTTTAAAGCTGAAAAGGCCTTAAAAAATATGTGAGGGTGCCCGGGGTCGAACCCGGGACCTCAAGTGTAACATGGGAGCATGGAACCGGTGAACCAAGGCATACAGCCTCGGTATCACCCGGTTTTTAAATTACATAAACACAAACACCAGGAAACCCCCAATTACGAAGAACCCTAGAACTGAAATCGACCCAATTGAACCACCAATCGATGGTCATAACCAAATTAACCATGGGGATTTTAATCATTGCATGAAACCGAACATTTATATGTATTTGTTTACCCGATTTGATGTCGAATTGAAAGTGGAGTCGATGTAGAACAAGTTGCGACAGAGAAGTGATTGATGGACGTTCAAATGATGATCATGTTAATCTAATTAAACTTGCAAATAGCTTAGAATGATGGTCAGGACTAAAAGCCCTCTACCAACTGCAAGTTTTAAAGCTTCATTGGTGGTGTTCGAACAGTTGCAGGTCCGCGATGAAGAAAGTGGATCGATTTGGTTAATTTTGATGGTTTCAGATGCAATTGTGAGTTGTAATCGATTAGAAACCTTTATATGATAGTGTGAGTGCGTTTAATTTGATTATTATAAATCGCGGCATGGATCTCGGCCGAAAGTGGGGCGGTTGGGTTTGGTTGTAGATCGCACTCAAATTTTCAAATTGTAGTGGGGCAAGTGTTCGAATCTTCCACGTGGGTGTGTCGGGAGTGTTTGATTGAGCTGGAATCGCGTTAATTAGGGTGTTTGGTCTCGCCGGAGGGTGGCCGGAGATGGTGGCCGGAGGGGAGAAGGTCGACGGGTGGGGGGCTAGGTTGCTTAAAAAAAGAATTTACATGTTTAGCCCCCGTATTTTAGGGTACTTGTTATCTTGTTTGAAAAACTTGAAATTTTCTTAATTCAAGTTTTATAAATAACACTTTTCACCCTAAACTTAATTTATATAATAAATCCATTTATTTTACAATATATTTATAATCTTTATAAATTTTTTTAATGAATATTTTAGATTTAGTTATTTAATATAAAATGATATATAAAACTTTCAAATTAATAATAATATTTATGAATCATAACATTTTTATAAATTGTTCAATTGTTTAAAATAGATGAAAAATAATTTATAATATTGGTCAAACTGCACCATGTTATATTTAATTCATTGAAATAAATATTCTAAAATGGATTCGGGTTTGAAGTTTGAAAATGGGTCGGATGTTACACCGATTCATCACCCAATGTTCGCACTAGAGAAATTTCTTTATAAATTGTTTGGACGATGTTTTGATCCTCGATCCGTTGGTTTTTATCAATCGTTTGATAGAAGAAAAAGAAAAAATAGATAATTTTTTATCGTTAATAGTCTGTTTTTTTCTTACTTCGTCTCCGATGGCTTCATCGTCATCAATTACTTTGCCAAATTCTTCTTCATCAGCTACAATAAATAAGATGGTAGAAGTTTACACATACACTCTTTTAACAAATATAAATTATAATTAATTAGAAATGACATGATTGGTCATAAAGGTTTTTTTCATAAGGTTTGGTTTTCTTTTGATTATTCCCATACGTACATGCATATAGACATACATATAAGCATCATTCCTTTTCTTGAAAGTTTATTTATGCATTACTTTGTTTGTGTGCGCTCAACACAATTGCGTAATAATATACATGTAAGGTTTAAAACACCCTTTCTCCAAATATATATTACATGAATTTATTATTTATTGTTACCGATATGCATAAAATGATCAATCCCAACGACAATTCCAACGGAATTTTGAACTTTTGGGCAAAAGCATCATTCCTTCAAATACCAAATGCTATTGTTGTTATCATTTTGTTTATAATTAAGATTGGTTCTTATTATTTTTATTTTACTATTAGAATAGCAAGTTTTTTTATATGATTATAATCAGGGGCGTCTCAATGTTTTTGGAGGCCTAAAGCGAAACTGAATTTTGAGGCCTTTTTAAACATTATTATAAAACCCCCTCCTTTATCCGGGCTTGGGACCGACAATAATAAACTAAAAAGTTTATAATTGGCGGAGTTAAATTTTTTTTTGATGTTTTGATGATGCTATAAACTTACTTAAATGAACAAGTTTTAATTTATTTGAGTAAATATTTTTAAATTAAATTTATTTTTCTAGCTTTACTTGTTGCAAATTCTTTAATAAACTCGTCATAATCATTTTTTTAAAAATTCTTTTTCAATCGCTAAAATAGCTAAAACATTTAATCTTTCTTGTGACATTGTAGATCTTAGATAATTTTTAATCAATTTTAACTTAGAAAAACTTCGTTCTGCAGAAGCAACAGTTACGGGAATAGTTAAAATAATTCTATATGCAATAAATGCGTTTGGAAAAGAATTAAATTTTTTAATATAATTTACTATCTTTAAAAGTGTATCACATTTTATATCTATAAATTCTCTTAAAAATTTTAGTTCTTGAAATAAATCTAAGCCATTAATATCTATTTTATCATCATGCTTTAGAACATTTTCAAGATGAATACATTTTTCTTTTAAACTTTCTTCATTTATTGATTTTAACCTTTTTATACTAAATAGAAAACCAAAATTAGTTTCAAACACTTTAATTGATCAAATCTAGTTTGAAGTGAAGAAGTAGCTTGGTCTATTATATATAAAAATAATCAATTTTAAAAAATTCAATAGGAGTTTTGATAGTTTCATTATCAACATTTTCATCATACTTTTTATTTCTATAAATAATACGTTTCTTACAAATTTGGGTTTAACATTCATATCTACAGCTATTTCTTTAGCGACAACCAAAGCCTTTTCAAATCCATTTTCTCTATATTTTTTAAAGAAAGAAATAAGTTTATTAAGTTGATCTATAGCATCATCAAGACACATATCTTTAGATTGTAAATTCTTACTAACCAAATTAATAGCATATAAAACATCATACCAAATAACCATACCTAATAAGAATTCAAAATTTCCCAATTCATGTGTCGCTAAGGAATTAGCCTCACTTTTAAGTTTAAAGTCTTTACAATCATCACGTAAGGCTAACAATGCATTTCTCAATTGTGGAGCTTGAAATCTAATTGCTTTAACACTTTCAACTTGACTTTCCCAACGTGTTTGTGATAATGATTTAAGAGTAAATGTGGGTATATGGTCTTTTAGAATTTTCCATCGTTTAGTGGATGATGAAAATAAACAATAAAAACAAAAAACTATATTTGCTAACTCAATCCACGCTCTCATATTGATAATATGTCCGTTACTTACTTCATATTTTTTTAGATTAGCATTAATATTGTTCCAATCATTAGTACCTATATTTGCTAAATTACTTTTACATAAGTTCACATTAAATAATTTACAACAAAAACAAAAAACTTTATCCACATCTATAGAATAAATTAACCATTTTCTTTCATACTTTTCTCCGTTTGGTAGCTTTTGCATATAAAGAGAAGGATTAAAACTTCTTGAATGTTGATCTTTTGGAAAATTAAAATCAAAAACTTTAATTGGACCCTTTACAACTAATTTATCTCGTAAATTAATATTAATATTATCCCATTTACTAGGATCATAAATATTTAGATGTGTTTGTTCATCATTGTTGTGCTCAGTGTGTTCATTATCATTTTGTTGTTCATTATTATTTAGAGGTGTTTGTTCATCATTTTTATTATGTATTTGTTCATCATTAGTGTTGTTAGGTTGTTCATTATGTATTTGTTCATCATTAGTGTTGTTAGGTTGTTCATTATGTATTTGTTCATCATTAGTGTTGTTAGGTTGTTCATTTACATGTGCATTTTGTGTTTCTTTATCATTAACTAGTTGATTTTGTTCTTGATTTTGAGCATCATTTGATTGTTTATTAGGATTGGTTTGAACATCATTATTTTTAACCGTTATGTATTTTAACAATGACCCTTTTTGAGATTCGATTAAAGCTTCTTGTCTCTTCTTTTTTTCTCTTTGGTCCAACCTGATTCATGTTTTCTAATTCGTTTTGACATGTTCAATCAAATCTAGATGACTAGATGAACCAAAATACCAAAGCTACTCCTAAATCAAACTCAAGATACTCCTAAACTCCAAAACACCAAAGCTACTCCTAAATCAAAGTCCGAAGCAATTAGTTACCAATTCTAAATTTCTATATTCTAAATTTCTAATAAACAATAATAGTTACCAAATTGCAAATCAAATAAATAGTCAAATAAAAGAGCAGAAGAAGAACAAGCCCCCAAATAAATAGTCAATTAGGGCAGCACCTTACTAAATTTCTAATAAACAATAATAGTTACCAAATTACCTTATGATGAAGATTGAAGAAGAACAAGCAGCGAGTCCAGCGAGCAGCGACCAAAGCAACACTAGCGAGCAGAAGTAAAGCAATTTGAGCAGAGCTGCAGAAGAAAAGCAACACAAAACAAGCAACACAAAACAAGCAGGTCCGTTCGACTGAAAAAAAGAAGCTTCCAAGTTCCCCCTTTCGTTTTTAATCGAAAAGAACAAGCAGAGAACAAGCAGGCGTATGAGCGATTGAGCGACTTCGACTTCCAAGTTCCACCTTTCGTTTTTAATCGAAGAGAACAAGCAGGTCCGTTCGACTGAAAAAAAGAAACTTTAATCGAAGAGAACAAGCAGGTCCGTTCGATTTCCCATTTCTGATTTCCCAATGAAGCTCTACCGCCTCAGTCCTCGATTGAGCGACTTCGACTCTGCGGTTTCCCATTTCTGATTTCCCAATTCCCGTTCGATTCCTCCCTGAGCTATAGAAATTTTTTTGGGCTGGGACTTGGTATATGGAGATGGAGGCCTATTACTTTGGTAGGCCTAAAGCCCTAGCTTGTTTTTACAAGCTAACGGGCCGCCCCTGATTATAATCATTAAGAAGCAGATATTTAATAATTATCTAACGTTATATTTTTAAAATAACATACAAGCTCAAATAAAATGAATAAAGTTTATAAAAGATAACAAATATGAAAATAATAAAGCATTTAACTTTTAAGAAGTAAGAACTGTTATAAAAATCATTTTTATATGGTTTTATTTTATATAACTTAAGATTAAGAAACATAGATAAAGTGTATTTTTCAGAGACGCATTTACAAAAGAGAAAGAAAACATACCATGATCAGTTAGTTTATATATAAAATCAAATCAATACTATAGTTATATATAAAATCAATTAACCTTAACAAATTGATATTTTAGGTAAGAACATGTAACATCGCATAGACGGCCCCACGATAATTGATATTTTAAGTATTAACGTGTAACATCGCATAGGCGGCCCATGATAAGGGCGCTTGAATGTCTTTTAGAAGACCTAGGTTCAATCCTTTCTATGTGCATATAATGATGGCCAGCCCACAAAACAATGACCACTGCATTAAAGTGTAGGTAAATAACATAATGTAAAAGTGAGGTAGAGATGAGAGTTCAAACACCGCACCTAGCTACCTTGAACGTTATAGAGCACGCATTGTTTCCTGCATCTTGGGACCTGGTGGTCTGGCGCGTGACAATTAATGAGTCTGGTAACACCCATTTTAGGTAGTAATACTAATTATAGTTGACTTATTATGTTATATTTGACTTATTTATATCATATTGAAAAGGAACTTTTAAGTTATTTTTTAAACCAACAACTAACAAGTAAAAGCTTGATGAGCTTAACTTTTTTATTGACATTATAAGAGGAAATCTATGAGGATCCCCTTAAAGGCATAACCTTATTCTTCCCTTTCTCAGGTCATAATATGGGTTGCGATGATAGGAAAACCATTAGATATGCTTAAAGCGCAAGCTTTGAGGGCAAACTAACATCAAATCAGTATACAAACAAACAAACAAACATACCCAGTGTATCCCGCTGAAGAGCAGGGTCTGGGAGGGGTATATGGTGACAAGTCTTTCCTCTATCTTGAAAGATAGAGAGACCGCTTCCGAAGAGACCCCCGACTCGTTAACAAAGGCAATAACAATAACATCAAATCAGTATAAGAACGTTAATATATGTATAATGTATAAGCATAAGTATACCATAAAACCGCTTTTTAGTTGAGAGTAATAATGATAAGGAGGATCATAACTTTGTTTAAAGTGTGGTGATAAGCACCCTTGTATTGTAAAAGGGATTTCGACATAATTGTAACAGGTTGACCCATGATGGGCATGACCATACCAAATTAGACCCGAGTTAAAGATACCCTCCACCGTGTCATGGTTGGTTTTGGCTACTAACAATGACAATTGCTGATTCATTTGGAGTTAGTGTGTTAAAGCTCCCCAAACTGTAAAGGAATTCAATGGAATCTTCGGCCACTCATTGTCGCTGGATCCTCCACCCATCATTATTCCCCCACTCGTTGGCCACTACCTCATTGAAGGTACCCTCTACGGTGTCATGGTGCAAAAGAACTTTGGACCTAATCATAACGGGTTGACATTTAATAGGCACAAGCCCACCAGATCAAAGCTAAGTTGAGATACCTTATATGGTAGAGTGGTGGTGGTGTCATGGTCGGTTGTGGCTGCAAATAATGATAGTTATTGATGCATCTGGAGTTAAAGTTGTTAAGGAATTCAATCATCGTCGTAGCATCTGCCACCCCCCATTATTGTCCGACCTCGTTGCTACCGCAACCAACCACACACCCAATTACCCTACCATCGACCCACCTCAACCCTGCTACCATCATCAAGCCCCCTCATTCCCACCACCTCCACTACCCATGACATCACCACCACCACCACCACCAGCATAGCACAACCTATGCAACTGCTGCCACTACCAGTCTTCGCCCGCCATCAATGTAGGCGCCACCACGCTTAATGGCGTGTGAACAAGCAGTGGTGCCTATGTCTGGTGGCTAAGGTGATTTAGAGGTGATGATGAAGTGATAAATTTCAATTCTTTTATAGTATTCTATTAATTAAATACACTAGGAATTTAAATTTTACTTGAGAGATTTCATTTTTAGCAAATTATTATAATAAATCCTTTTTAACAAAACAAAATTTCTAAACTATTTTCTTAGCAAATTCCACTTTCTCTAAAACAAAATTGTGTGAACCAGACGCAATAAATATATTCATTTGAAATTATGTTAACCACTCATAATAAAGCACTAGGACTGTCAAATTCTATTTTGTCAAAATTGCCACCAAAAAGGAGGCATAAAGGCATATACCACATAATTTTTTCTATAATAACTACACAAGATTAATCGATCTGCTGCAACCGCCGCTTAAAATTCAGATTATACACATGTGTTTTTGTGCTGTTGTGAAGGCATCACAGCTCAACTGTCTTTTTAGATTATCTTCTTGATTGCTCACTTTTAGAAGTGCACATTTTGGTTTTCTTTCAAAACCGGTTCGGTTCCAAACGGTTTGATTTGGGCCGACAACTGGCAAACTCGGATCAGATTTTTTTTTGAACGGACAACGAATACTTTTAAGCCCGGTCACCCGGGTAAGCCCAATTGCAAAAGGCCATCCACGCCCTTGAACACATATAGTGCTTGTGACACGGTCCGCTCACCATTTTAGGGAAAACTACCACCCAATGGCACACTGAGGTAAAATCCCTAACCCACTTGAAGTGTATTGTACTAAGTGAGACTCGAACCAATGACCTTTATTTTGAAAAACCATGGGGTGACTCTTCCTAAACTAATTGATCAGGGGCTCTTTGACCAAACCCGATTTCAGATTAAAATTGGTTTTCAAAATAGAAAATGATTAGTTTGATTTTCAACCGATTTCAAAAGAGTGGGTTACAAACCGTTCATAAACAGATAGTGTGTTTTCAACAATAACATATTTCTCTTAAACCGGTTCAATATCAGTTGGAGTTCGGTTATTTCGGTCCAGAAACCGGTTTTTTCTCCACCTCTGCTCAATTTAAACCTTTTTCTTTTTACAAATAAATATCAAACAATGCAATAAATCTTAAACATTCGTAAATATAAACTTGATGGTTAAATTAAACAAGTGTTTTAGTCGTAGGTTGTTAAAAAACACAATACACCTGATTGAACTAATGAACTCAAATCAGGCCGTGCAAATATCATATTAATCATGATATCATACGATATGCGTTGTTATTAATTTCTTTAAGTTAAGATCTAGTACAAGTTTTAACATCATTTTCAATTATACAGTTCTTCAAGATGCTAAACATATTTAAACGTAAACAAACATGTGTTTATGTTCGTCGTTTAATTAAATTAAAAAAACAAAAAAAAGTTTACGTTACTTCGTTTGCTAAAATAAACGGATATAAACAAAATAAATAAACATAAACGAGCATCTCACGTAACGTTTCACCGAACAACCAATTAAGTTGAGATTATTTTTTCATTTTGCTCCGTTGACGTCATAAGATGGAATCCTTGAGGATCTGGCAGAATAACAAGAAAGTCAAGAAAACAATTCATCTTTGCAGTCTCACACCTCTATCCAAACCACCGTTTCTTTATTTAAATTCAAAAACTTCATCTTTTACAGGATTGAAACAACCAAGGTTGGATCTTTAAACACCTGCAACTGCAACACAAGAACATCAATGGTGGTTCAATCATCATCATCATCATCATCATCATCATCACCATAACTTCTGTTCATCTTCAAGAAATCTTGAACCACCATATCAGACCTACCATATACAGGTAATCATCCAAGATTGCATTGGTTTTGAAGCCCCAATTTTGTAATCTTCATTGTTTGGTTGGTATTATCACACCATGTCATTTTCTTTTGTGTTTTTGTGGGATTTGGTGATTGTTAGGTACTTTTAGATCTTTGTGAAATTCATCAGATTTAATATTGGTTTATTTTGGATTACTTGAAGATGCAACTTGTTTTTGAATCTTATTATTTAGATTTTAGGAGATTCATCTTGTTTTTGTGTTCATATATGTGACCATTTTAGTATATTATCTTTTCACATAGACTTGTTAAATCATTTTATTTTATTTTATTTTTTTTTGCATTTTCGTTGCTGCATATTAGCCTCTTGTTTGGAAAGAAGCGATAGATATTTGTAATTCTAGTTTATTATTACTTTTCTGGATTTCTTGAAGTGAGTTCCTCTGTTATGGTTGGTTTATTATTATTATTATTTTATTTTATTTTTCCATTTGATCAAGATGCAATTTTGTTTTTAATCCTATTGTTTTAAAAATAGCTTTGTTATTAGCAAGATTTATATAAGTTGTGTTTGTTTCTATGTAGTTTGTATATTTTTCTGTGTTTTTTTAATCTTCTATACCTTTATATTTTTTTAAATCTACGGGGTCACTTATCTAGTTTATATATTGAGTTCCTCTTCTATGTTGAGTCTGAAGTTTGACCTTTTTGGTCAACATCCGACTTTCATAGTCTAAAGATATCCGTGTTTATTTTCATTCATATGATTAAGTTTCTCTTCTGATTTGGTAATTCATTTTGTTCATTTTTCTCTTCTGAATTTCTATTATTATTTTTAAGTTCTTTTGCATTTGATGGGTAGGTGGTGGCACGATGGTGGGTGGTGCCGACTCATTTGGATACATTATAAATTAACATTTCTCGATATTCATTCAACTATTAAAAAAATTACTTAAATCGACCAATTTAACAAAATATTTATTACCCAAATGGACTCATTTCTCAATATTCATTCAAACTTTTCATAAGAGCATTCACAATCTACCCTCTATCCTCATCCTTATAATTACACTAAAAACCGCTATTTTTTCTCTTCATTTCTAATTAAATAATATATTTTCATACATTTATCACTACCTTTTATATCTCATTCACTATACAACCACTTTGAAAATATGAAAAAAATTATGGGGTTATATCGTGTTTTTTCAAAATATGGAGAAACAACATAAAACCCCTATAAATTCTTCATTTACTTCACTCACAACCATTTACAACCATCCCCTATAATATAAAGTACCCACTCATATAAGAACTAGATTTAGTAAACCCGTGTATTACACGGGTTGAATAAATGAAATATTAATATAATAAATTTATTAGTTATACAATAATATTCTAAAATATGATATGACTGACAGTGATATCAACTTTTTAAAATTTTGTTTCTAAACTTTTAAAAAAATAAACATTTTATTCTAAAATAAACCGTATAAAAATGTCATTTTTAAAAATTTTCTTATTACAGCTCCCAATTTTGATTATTATTTTGTTTTTAAAAAATTAACTTTTTAAAAATATCAATTTATTTAGAAATAACCTTAACATATAGATTTCTTTCTTAATTTATTAAATACTAAAAAGTATTAAAATAATATTATTAGTAATTAAGATAATTATTTAATAGGAGAGAGATGCGAGAAAATTTTGATGAGAATGATTGTGATGCTGACACATAACATCTCATCTACCTTTTATTGGAGTAGTAAGATAAAAAAAAATATTATGAATGCTCTAAAACACTACCTTTTTACAAATACACCATCAGATTCGAAGTATGTGTTGCTTCGACTTATTGAAGTATGTCAACATAACCTTAGAATCGCATCTTTTACATTAAATTCATTCAAGATTCTAAAAGATTCATTCTTTAGCAATTTTAACTTCCAAATATCATGGGCAATTAATGATTTTGACGTTAATGTTACATTTGACTTCTTGATAACATCAAAAACCCCGTATAAGTTATAACTAGCAGTTTCTCTCATCAACCCTAACCACTTACATTCATTCAAGATTCTTCAAATTTTAAAATGCACAAGACCCTTTAACACCATCACAATTTTAATTTCAGGGTTTCACCAAATATCGATTCTTGATCACTTCCAATAACAGAGTGAATCTGATTCAATTGTTGATTTGAAGATAAAAGATGTATGTTGTTGATAGCAGAGGAGGTGCAATAGCATGTATGCTGCTTGCATTACTGTTCTTAGGAACATGGCCCGCCATTTTAACGTTGTTGGAACGACGTGGGAGGCTTCCACAACACACGTATCTTGATTACACAATCACCAATCTTCTTGCTGCTGTTATAATTGCATTTACATTTGGTGAATTTGGGCATACCAATGATGGTAAACCCAATTTTCTTGTGCAACTTTCTCAGGTAAACTTTTTGCGCATCAAGCGTTCGACGAAATGCTTAGGTGAATCTTGTTTGTATTGTTTAGGGTTGTAAGCTGAAATGTAGACGATGAGCTAGCACGCTTATTTTTAAGCTCTTTTAAGTTCGTTATTTTTTTGCACATTGATATATAAAATGAAAGGCGAGGTCTTTTTTATTTGTTTATTTTAACTTGTTGAATAAATGACAGTCCACAAATAAGACAGATTGTTCATAGATTATGATGATCTTTTATAGTTTTATATTTGTTTTTTAACTAGAAAAATGTTAAAATAGTCATATGGCTATCGTCTATTGAATATTAGCTTATAGTAAAATTTGAGATTAAATAGCGAATTATAATTCCGGGTTATAATTTAAGCTTTAATTTGAATGATCCAAACGAGCGAACCAGCAAGCCGGCTAACAAGTCGAGCCTGCCTTGGCTCGGATACGCAAGCCACTAGCTTTTTGAACAACCCTGGGTTGTTGAGATGTAAATTAGTGTACTCTTTTTTGCAGGATAATTGGCCAAGTGTTCTGTTTGCAATGGGGGGTGGAGTGGTTTTAAGTCTGGGAAATCTGTCAACACAGTATGCATGGGCATTCGTCGGTTTATCGGTAACTGAGGTGATAACATCAAGTATTACTGTTGTTATAGGTATCATCTTCATCATCACTATGTAATATAGATTGAAAGACTATTTTAAAGCATTTTTGAGGTTGTGATGTAGAGTTTTTGTGGGGTGATAGGTACGACTTTAAACTACTTTTTAGATGACAAGATCAACAGGGCAGAGATACTGTTCCCAGGCGTCGCGTGTTTTTTGATTGCGGTTTGTTTTGGTTCTTTGGTTCACGCATCAAACGCCAAAGATAATCAAGCAAAGCTTGAAGGACTAGGAGATCCTCGAGCGGGTGAAAAAGGGTATGTTTTAATTCTTTGAGTACTATTTGTTTACAAACCTTTCACCTGTTAGTTTGGAGTACTAATGATATTGTGACACAACACTTGACAGAGTAATTACTAATGGATCAAACCCAAATTCAAGTAAGGACACCTGAAAGTTTTTAGATTGAAACGATTAAATTTGTTAACTTTTTAACTTTTGATCATTAGTTTAAGCTTTCTTTTTAATTCTCAGAAAAAGATTTGGAGAATGGAAGTGATAAAGTTGAGAAAGCCAAAGCAGGAACTGCAAGTTTTCTTATTGAACTCGAGGGCCGAAGAGCAATCAAGGTCACACATTACATGACACATTTAGTCACTTATTACCTCGAACCCCGTTAACAGATGAATGCTGTGCTAAACATATAACATTTTGTCATCATGATTTCAGGTGTTTGGGAAAAGTACTTTGATCGGTTTGGCCATATGTTTCTTTGCGGGAATATGTTTCTCTCTTTTCTCGCCCGCTTTTAACCTTGCAACCAATGACCAATGGCATACATTAGATGCAGGCGTCCCTCGTTTGAGTGTCTACACAGCTTTTTTCTACTTCTCAAGCTCGTGTTTTGTGATTGCTATAATCTTGAACATTACACTCCTTTACCGCCCTGCATTCAACTTGCCTAGATCTTCGATCAAGGCGTATTTGAACGACTGGGACGGTCGAGGGTGGGCGTTTTTGGCTGGCTTTTTGTGTGGTTTTGGGAATGGTCTCCAATTTATGGGAGGCCAAGCTGCTGGTTATGCTGCAGCTGATGCAGTTCAGGTGAGTCTCTTTTATAGAGGTGCCCCTTTCAAAATGTTACTCTAGTGTAAATAATAATATCATATTTTCAAATTGTATAGTACCCTACCATCCATACTTAGGGACTGTTTGGTAACCTATTAATGATTTTATTAAGAGACTACTCTCCATCGATCAGAGCTAGAGTGTGTTTGGTTCACTTAAAAGACACCTCTTAATGGTTCATAAAACCTCTTAATAAGTAAGTTCTAGAAACATACTGACCGATCAAGAGGCTTGGTCGGATCTCTTAATGACTGAGCACAAGGTTGCAAAACAGCCTCTTAGTAGTGGCTGGATGTCTACTAAATCGTACCATACAACCCACTAATTCATATGAATATAATTTCATAATCATGTTTATTTCTACCTTTTTTCAGGCACTTCCACTTGTGAGTACCTTTTGGGGAGTGCTCTTCTTTGGTGAATACCACAAATCATCCAGAAGAACATATGTGCTTCTCGCGGGCATGCTATCCATGTTTATTGTTGCTGTTGGAGTTCTAATGGCGTCATCTGGACACCGAAAACATTAAACACATGACCTTAAAATTATCAAAAGGTGAAAATGTTACATTTTACAGGAAAAAAAATGATAACAAAGGAGTAAAACATATAAGAATTTATTAGTTGAATATCAAATCAAAACTGGTACAATAGGAATAAGTTGAAAATTCTGGGCCTGTATTCAATAGATTCATTGGGTTGTTTTATATTTTATTGTTGGTTTGGCCATGTGTTTCCAAGATGTTGATATGTTAGCTTATATAAAGTGTAAGAGAACTACGAACTGCAGAAGTAATTGTACGTAATGTAACTACGTAAGCATATGAAATATATAGCATGTTATATCATGTTTCTTGGTTTGGTTTATTATATTTCAAGTAATTTCTTCACCCTATCAAATGTGAAAAAAGCTTTCAAGGAAGATCGTATATACATGTAATATGCGGTTATTTTGGTCAAGGTGTTGGATATCACACCGTTATTGGATAGTGAAACATGACAAAACGACAATGATAATACTTTTCGTAATAGAGTAAAAATAATATAAAAATGAGAAGAAATACAATGAAAACAAGTGTAGATAAATCTTAATTAATAATAAATAATGTAGAAGACGGATGATTGAGAGGCCTAACGATAAGCATGACTGCATGAGGTCTCATGATGAGCAAACTCCGGTACTCATACGATCAGTATTTGTAGTGCTTAAGTGTTGAAGTTAAATTACAAAATTAGCCATGCTTAAGTGTTAAAATGAAACACAAGTAAAAGTTTATCAAGTACCTTGTGTACCTTATAAATTCTTACCTAGCTATATGGAATAAATGACCACATAGTTTGTTACAAACTATTTTATATCAAAACATACATATTTTGAAAATTCGTATCTTGTTTACTTGTGCTTTTTTTTCAAAAGGATGAGAAATAATATAAAACAATCAGCTAGCAAAACACTGACCAACGAAAAACAAAAACAATTACAGGTTCCGACTTGGGATTTTCACTCACTCCGTCCAAATACAAATAAATTTTCGATTCCTATCTGAGTACCAAATTAAGAAACGAATAATGCATCACCAAATCGAACAACGCCTCTTTTTTACATTTGTTAATTTGAAGACCATATCATTTCGATATCTCCATACGAATTTTACTTGTGTTTATTTTGGACCTCTATCTCTTTTCTTATCTCGTTAAGAATCTTGCTTTATACATAATACAAATCCATTAACTAATAATATACCTATGATAAATTAGGGTTGGTAAAAATCCACTTTTTTCTTAAAATTTTCAAAAATTTTAAATTTATTTCCAGCAATGAAAGAAAAACCCAAAGTAGCCAATTTGAAGAACAAGAACAACTATTTAAAGGAAATATAGATAGCTTCTTGAAGCATGTTTAGATTTATAAAAGGTTTATCTTTGCCAGCTAACATCACTTCTTCCAGCAATCTCGGATCTATTTTCGACTTACACAATATAGCTATCATCCATTATTATTGAGGGGTAGTTTAGTTTTGCCAATATATTTGACGAACCAATAGCTATGGTTTCTGAAAACAACAAATCAACAGGTCAGGTTGAATGAATTAGCTGTATTTGTTAGTTTTATCAATTTGATGGTTTAACGATTTAATTAGTTTGACGGTTTGAACTCATTTTTTTTTCAATTCATTAAATTTTATTAAAATTTCAGAATGATAAAAATGGTTCATGGTTCTAATGATTATAATCATATGCATAACTAAATATGTTAAAAATTAAAAAGAAATATTTAAGCAATAAATTAAATGGCCATTTCAATTTAGACTATCAGTTTAAGCGTAAAAACGAACAATATAAATCTTTTTTTCGGTTTCACCCTAAAGCACCTTAAGGATGATGAAAGTGAGTATGAATATATGATAAGATATGATTCTTGTATGGCTTACAAAGCTTTATTGATTTTTTTCCTCTTATATAAATTATTGATGTTTACTTTTTTTTCTTTACAAAAACGGGCCGCTAATTCTCACTTTTTTTAACAAAAAGTGTTTTTTGCATCTGGTGAATCATTGGTGCGTTTTAGAGTATTCACAATGCATCCCTTATAAATATACGAGTGTCTTTTCTGTATTATACATAATGGTTGTGAGTGAATAAAAAAAATAATATTGTTAATCTGTATATTTGAGAAATACTATTCGACCCCTATATTTTAATTAATATTTTTGAAAGTAATTTTAGGTGAAGAAGAGAGAAAATATAATGATAAAGATATAAAAAAATATTATTTAATTAAAAAATACTGATCTTTAATGTAATTATAAGAATGATAATAAATAATCTACTGTGAATACTCTAAGTTGCTTGAATATTCTAGATATGCTAAAATTGATATTAGTATTTTAATATTTTCTTGGTCCTTGATTGGTTGGCATAGTGTCGTTTTCTTCTTTTTTTGTGGTGTCTTAATTATTGCAAAAACGAACCTGTATATTCTTTCTTGTTCATTGCTGCATCTTTAGATTCTTTCATTGAGCTCCTCTGCCATGGTGGGTTTGACTTTTTTTTTCTTTTTTGTCAAAGATTCAACTTTGTTCTTGAGTCTTGTTCTTTAGGAGAATCATCTTATTTATGTTTCATATTGCTTCTTCTTCTTAGACAATATCAGACTTTTCAAACCTCTATATTTAACTTTTTATCACATATCATGTTGCACTATATCATATGTTGTATGAATCTTGTTTCTTTCCGAAAGTGCAAACATGTCAATATGGTTTGTAAAACCGAACAGTTTTGGACCAACATGTTTTCACTTTTTATATATTTTCTGGGTTCTGTAATCTCTTAGGAGATTCATCTTGTTTCAAGATCAAGTTATCTTAGTTTGTTGTGTAACCATTTATCTTCTTTGACAAGTAGTAATTCAGTCTCACTTTATATCTCACTTGAAGAATTTGAAGTTTCTGTTGCATTTGACTTGTGAAAAAGTCGACTGTACCTTATTACTTGTTTCTCTCATCAATCTTAACCTCTTAAATTCTTTCAAGATTGTTAAAGTTGCTTCCTTTTTGCTATCTGCTTTACAGTTTTGATGGTTGATTGAACTAATGAATATCAATTCTCATGTTTTACATTACACTTCAATCTTTTTTGTTATTTTGGTTTTAGGATTTCTCCGAATCTCGTTTCTTGATCACTTTTACAACAGAGGGACTCGGTTCGGTTTTGAAGATGTATGTAGTGGAGAGCAAAGGAGGAGCGATAGCATGCATGTTGCTCGCACTCCTCTTTTTAGGAACATGGCCTGCCATTCTAACATTGTTAGAAAGGCGTGGCCGACTTCCTCAGCACACTTATCTCGATTACACAATCACCAATCTTTTAGCTGCTGTCATAATTGCTTTCACATTTGGGGAGTTTGGCCACTCTGATGATGATATGCCCAATTTCCTAGACCAGCTTTCTCAGGTATTATCATGCAGCTAAACCATTCAGTGAATCTTATATGCATTGTTCAAAAGCTACAACATGTTATATTGCAGAATAACTGGCCAAGTGTTCTATTTGCAATGGCGGGCGGGGTAGTTTTAAGCCTCGGAAATCTGTCAACACAATATGCTTGGGCATTTGTCGGTTTATCAGTAACCAACGTGATTTGTTCAAGCATTACCGTTGTTATAGGTATCATCATCATCCCATCACATCCTCCACATTAACATGGACCCAAAAGACTATTTTGAAACACGTATAGAATCGCAGCATTGAGTTTTTTTGGGTTTTTTGGCCACGGCGCCATAGGTTCAACTATCAATTACTTTTTAGACGACAAGATCAACAGAGCCGAGATACTTTTCCCGGGTGTTGGCTGTTTCTTGGTTGCTGTTTGTCTTGGATCTTTGGTGCATGCATCAAACGCCAAAGATAACCAAGCAAAGCTTGACCAAACAGAAGTTCTTCACGTAAGCACAGAAGGGTATATCTTCTTGCTTTGGAAACGATCAGTTACCTGTTCAAACTCTAATGAAATAATTACACGATTCTTGACAGACAACTACTAAAGGATCAAATATGAGTTCAAGTAAGAACGCTTAAACTTTTCTAGTCCAACATTGTTTTTAACTTTTGATTGTTAGTATACTAATCTTTTTCTTAATTAGAGAAAGCGAAGGCAGGAACTGCCAAGTTTCTTATTGAGCTTGAGAACCAAAGAGCAATCAAGGTTATGTGAATATGTGATGCACATATATTGATATGTTTAGTGTGGTTGCTAGGTGTTGATCAGGTTTAAACCGGACTGGAACCAGAAATAAAGATGAAAGAATGAAAAAAGCCGATATAAACAGTCCCTGATTGGTTTTAAAAGGTGTGCGAGGCGCTAAAGAAATCACATCAGGGGTCTGAGGTGACACCTCATCTACTTTTGGATCAAAATTAGGGTCTAGAGGAGACTTATATTTGTATAAAAAAAGCCTAAAGGGATAAAGAAAATGTGAAAGGTTTACCTGATAAAACGGGTGATGTGTTAAACACAGAAGAGAGACACAACTTCTGGTTATAAATAGAGCTTATGTGGCTGTACACTGAGCAGCCTCTCGCTTACGTGATGCGTGAGCCTTGCGCTTCGGCTTTTGGGACATGAATACTTCTGAGTGCCACACACTTCTTTAAACTAAGGATTCCGGTCCGGTCCCGAACCTAATCATATAACAAATGAAAACTTGGGCTTTTCATAAAGGAAGTTCATACCTGTTTCCTGGATGCACCACTGATGTCAATTGTTGTTTTGACAAATTTGAAACTTTCTATCTCTATTACATTTCTGCTCCCTGAAGGATAACTCCTGTTTGTGTGTTCTATAGGAATGGACTCCTGTTTTAGCCATTTTCGGGCCTTTTAAAACTTTATATTTACATTGTGCATAGGTATTTGGGAAAAGCACGTTGATTGGTTTGGCCATATGTTTCTTTGCTGGAATTTGTCTCTCTCTTTTCTCGCCGGCATTTAACCTTGCCACGAATGACCAATGGCATACACTGGATGAAGGTGTCCCTCATTTAAGTGTCTACACAACTTTTTTCTACTTTTCTTGCTCGGGTTTTGTAATTGCAATTATCTTGAACATCACATTCCTATACCGCCCCGCGTTCAGCTTGCCTCAATCTTCGATCAAGGCGTATTTGAACGACTGGAATGGTCGAGGTTGGGCATTTCTGGCTGGTTTTTTGTGTGGTTTTGGGAATGGTCTCCAGTTTATGGGAGGTCAAGCTGCTGGTTATGCTGCAGCTGATGCAGTTCAGGTTAGCTCTAAAGTCTTGTATAAGTTTATGTCTCTTGGCATTGTTGTACCTTATGGCACAACTAATCAACACATATTCTAGTGTACAACCAATCTATTCATCTAATTCCAATCATCGTTACAGCTAGAGGTGAGAAAGTAAACAGGGTGGAATGTGGATAGGTCAATTAACAGGCCAAACATGTAATAATAGCTAGAGGTGGGAAAACCTGCAACTAAACATTCTAACTCTTTTCTTTAATTGAAAACAATTTTGATATGTTTAACCCTTACATTATAGCTGTCAATTTAAACCATTTAACCATAAATGGGTCGAAATTGCAACCTCTAGCAAAAATTACATGTCGAGTTGTAGCTACTAGCTAGACACACTGCACGGGGAGGTTCTAGTTTACAATTCGTCTATGCATCTAATTACCCTTCAAGACACTGCCCAGTGATGTGGAGTAGTGTTCAAAAGCAATTCTGAACAGTACTGTACAACTCACCAGTGCATTTGGCTAAACTTACCACAAACATGTCTATGTTTACCTTGTGATCTTGCTGTTAACTTATTTCAGGCATTTCCACTTGTGAGTACCTTTTGGGGTGTGCTCCTTCTCGGTGAATACCATAAATCGTCCAGGAGAACATATGTACTTCTTGTAGGCATGGTATCCATGTTTATTGTGGCTGTTGGAGTTCTAATGGCGTCATCTGGACAGCGAAAACATTAAACGCATTACCTTAAAAGTATCAAAATGGAAATATGTAATGCTCCAAGTTTACTGTCATTGTATAATTAAACATTGTATCTCGTACATTGGGGCTAATATTAACATTACTACAATCATGAGTATCGACACCCATGCAATCATTAATATGGTTTCAATAACCTAATTCATTAATCATCTTTTAAATTTTCATCATCCAGAGTGGACAAGTGTTGAATTTTGTCTGTATAGATGAAATCTTCTATTTTATCTTTTTATCAAGAATCTCGTGGCTCCAATTTGCCCTCCACGTGATTGATGATGACAAAAGACGCTCTGTTTTCCAACCGGATGATTGAAGCTGACAATAATAGTAAAAAGGTAAGTATATAATTATGCCCAGGTCAAATTACGAAACAGAAATCAACAGGCTAAATTTAGCTAGAGAATTAAAGTAATTGAATAACACTCCATCTCTAGTTCACCAAAACTTAAAAAATTCTGGTGGCTTCACTATTATTCATAGACATATAAAAGAGTTGTAATACGGACTAAAAATTTCTGGCAAACTTCTGAAATATTTTTGTAATCTTAAAAGTAAAAATATAAAAATGATATGAAAAAGTAAATTTAATTTGGTGAAATGTACCTTCAAAACAAAAGTTTCGTAGTGTTTGTCCATCCATGTTTGGCTATCCATATGTATAGATGTAGGGTTATGATCTAAAAGATTTGCCATGACAAGAGCATGGATAAACCCCTGCAAGACATCTCCAGTAGTTGAATCTTTATGCATAACAATGCTGATAATTCCTTTCTTCTTAAATAACAAGTATTTTGCTGAAACCCAAACAGCAGTAACTAATATAAATATTCCATTTGGCATATATTATTATAAGCAATAAGTGGTAAATCTCAACCTTTCTCATATTGAGATTCAGCAGAACTTAATAACTCCATCCTGTTTGTTGACAAGTGAAAAAGACATAACAGTAAAGTAAATTTCCACATTTTTATTTATTTTTATATCACAATCAGTAGGTTCAAAGTTTTCAAGTACTCCTAAACTCACATTTCCAGGCTGCTAAGTGAGGTAACCCTGACACCTAAGCGTACCCGCGTATACAAGAATTTGGTACTTTTTGAGTTCCAAGAACTGACCCATAATGGTAAAATGTGCTCCAACACTGAGACCTCTTTTGGGGAGAAAACTGCACAATGCAACAAGAAAGCTTAAGTTATCACGAATCTTGATCATGATTACAGAACTATATAATATTAGGCTGTATTGTCCTGTATATCACCTTCACCAGTCTCCATGAAATGCAGCAAAAGAATTGAGCTTCTTTCATAGTTCAATGTAGTTAAGTTAAGACACCTAACAGCTTTGTAATTAGCTACATACCACCACAACAAAATACAGAACGATCACGAAATTAGTTTCGGTACAATATGTTTATAAATGAAATTTGATATTGAAATGGTGAAGTAGAAGTATAACTAACCATACATGTGGAACACTGTGAGAGACAAAAATGAGAACCATATGATCGTTGGGTGTCCCATTGTAATGTGTGCAAGAAGCATTCCTAAAGCCATTCCTATCATTGTTGCAACCGTCTCCTGGCTTCCTTCCTATCAGAGAACATAAACATGGTAAGATTGTAGGATGCGTATGTGGTATTTACTGGAGGTGGTAACAGGTTGGTTAACCCAATTTGTCCAAAATTTATTATTTTGAACAAATAACTAGTGTGACGGGTATGATTAAAAAAAATTATTAGTTCAAAACAAACTAATTTTTGAATAAAATAATTTAGAGGCTTTATGCATTATGATTACTCAATGGCAACTTTGGCTTGTTTAACCAGTTTCCTGTAAAGCTATTCTTATGATTTTACCTGTTCGATAAGTTTAGCACAAAACATAACCCTAGTCATAAGAAAACAGGTCGAAATATTTTAGAAATTACCTTTGCAGATATATCTGCAGCATTATTCTGAAGAGCAAAATGTTGGGTCAAAGCAGCTCTGGTTGCTCCACTGGCAACACCAGCTAAAACAACAGAATGTAAGCAGAAACCATGAAGACAGATGTGTTTAAAAGGGATATTTGGGCATATTAAATGCAAGGCTGCAAGCGGAGTAAATTACACAAACTGTTGATCAATTTCACCAAGATGACTGATACAAACTGGAGTACCCAAAATTAGTTGTGGCCCGCAAGAAGGCAATGGTCCAATCTAGAATTCCCTAATCCCTGGGTTAAGCAAAACCAGTTTTAGGTCCTTCCAAAATGAAAATTTTGTCCGAGTAGTCGTTGTGAAAGTGGCTAGTATTTGGGTACTTATGGCATAATTTGCTTTTTGTATAAAACAATATATTGAAAATTATTTTCCCTATTAGTCCAGAGATATCTTAACTGTTAACTAAGTTCCAAACCTGCCGAAACGTTAACGACTTACTAAAAGATCTTGACAAGCTCCCTAAGCAAACGATGAATACAAATGCCGAAGGAAATAATGGGGAGACAAGATCCATCAACATTCCTGCAACAGAAAACAGTTATCATTAAAAAAAATTTGAAGCAATCTATCAACTGAATGAAAGGATCAATAAACCAACAGCAAAGGCTGTGTAGTTTGAAGAAATAATATTTCAACCCAAAATTAATCAAAAGCCACTTCATTCAAAAGCCGTGAATATTGACAGCAAAACAGTTATTTAGAGACACTTCAATCAAAAGCCGTGAATACTGACAACAAGTATTTCTTGAATGCAAGGAAAATAAATAGACCAGTACCAAGATCGTTCATGAGATCTGCAACCAAACGCCACATTTTGGCATTGCTGTCTAGGTTTGAGCCCTGAAAGGAAAAAACTCGCAAGATTAAGTGTGTCGTCATTGATGAATGCATAGATGCATAACAGACCCCTTCAAGATGGAAAATTGAGCACCCTGTGAAAAATGTCATCTGTTCCAGCCAAATATTATATAGGTATAACAGATATGTCGGTACAATAAAGAGACCCCTGGGTATAACAAATATTAAACACCAAATATAGATAACAATTTGTGAATGTGTGAGATGAATTTATTTTCAAGTGCAGCACAAGGTGGTTATGCATAAAAATGCTTTTGGAGATGACTATGTCTTTGAAAATGTGCATGTGCAAACAAGGATAATCTACAATATGCAGAACAGCATACCTGGTAGAATGTGAACATGACACCTCCAAGCATTCCTGTTAAATCTCTCAAAAACCACTGAGGAAAAAAGAGACATCATGATCACAAAACAAGCTGGATACTGGATAGGTGACAGTTAATGGCGCTGGATACTGGATAGGTGACAGTTAATGGCAGGCTTGATATGAAACTATTGTACCTGAAAGGTAGCCCCAATTACAGTTGCTGATTTCTCCCCAACTCCTATAGCACTTAAAAGAGCCTAGTGAATTGTACGCAGTTGAATATTTTTAACAAAAATTTGATTTTGAAACAATTTTAGAAGGAATATGTTCAACTGTACATATAGATATTACTTGTGTAGAAAGCATCGTCCTTATGTACGTCGAGAGTCCCTATGAAATAAGATTGAATCCGTTACAATATTTCCAACGGGAATTCCAAAATTTCATTTAGCACTTCCTAGAAGTGTTATTGAATTTCAAACCTGCAATAAATCCCATGTTTGAAAAGGGGTGTAATCGGGAGTCACGCTGTTTGGGAAACCCTACATCCA
Organism: Flaveria linearis; assembly: GCA_024085815.1. Taxonomy (NCBI): domain Eukaryota; kingdom Viridiplantae; phylum Streptophyta; class Magnoliopsida; order Asterales; family Asteraceae; genus Flaveria; species Flaveria linearis. Next base: position 8,286,610 of record CM044005.1, on the reverse strand, counting down.
CAAAATAGAACCAAGGTATGAAACTTCAGCAAACAAGACACATAGAACAAAAGGTCAAGCCAAACTCGGTGGAAATTAGGTTCCATTTTGAATGTCAACTTCCAACATATCATCCATAAGATAATAATACTGTATTAGCAGACTTGATACCTTTATTGTTCCAACAACAGTCCAATAGAAACAGTAAAAATACAGTATAAAGATTAAAAGATATACAATTTGATTTCTGAGGCAAAATCCTAGAACCCCAGGAGATAAGCAATTCGTTAAAATTAAGAAACAAATTATTTCAACATTCATCAGTTCATAGTTCTAGCAGACTCATTCTAAGGTATTAAGTTTTGACACAATCATCAAGTTTCCACATAAAATTCGTGAACATCAGTGACCAACCTAGTGATATTCGATTCTAATTGACACTTAAATTCATTTCAATTAACAAATATGCATAATAAGACATACACACAAGAGATTCCACGCAGCAAATGCAGGTATGAACATCACCATTTCAGTTAAAATTAAGAAGTATGGTTGACAATGCAGATAAACTAACAATCACTACTAGGTTTGTGTTAATTACAATGCATACATCAATTTTTGCTCTAACGTTAGATATTTGATTCATAAACCGATTGGATCAACACATAACCAAACTAACGCGAAACAAAACGAAAAAACTAGCGAAAGTAACAGTGTGAGTTCGAGTGATGTATCACCTCAGGAACAAATGCTTCGAGGAACCTTCTGGAGAAAAGGTTGAATCGATTACCGTGTCTTTTCACCGTGAAAGACGAAGGATTAGAAGACGGCGATATAACGGCGGTCAACGAGAGTTTGTTGGACGATGTACCGCTCCATTCTTCAAACACCATTTGAGACTTCACGTTGTTGATTTCTTCTTCCATTGCCCCCAAATGATCGTCTTCTTCAGCGGAATAATGTGTTCAGCGATCGATCTTTCTATGGGGTTTTGATTCTGCAGTTCACTTGAAACGAAAGTTGACTTGAGTGGCAACTGTATCCCCTTCACTTTGAATGAAGTGCAGTTCAGGTCCTTTCGACTTACATCATGGCAAAATCTGTCACTTTTTACCTTTTCAAGTATTTTAAAAGTATTTAGTTTTAAATCTAAGTTCTCGTTAAATGAGAATTTGTTAGACAAACCTTTAACATTATGTCTTTCAAAAAAAATATTTAGCTTTAAATCTAGTATTTTAGAAGTATTTAGCTTTAATCTAAGTATTTAGCTTTAAATCTAAGTATTTTAGAAGTATTTAGCTTTAAATTATCGTTAAATGAGAATTCGTTAGACAAATCTAAGTTGCTTGGTGTTTGAATCTAAGTCTTGAGAGTTCCCTTGTTTTCTTTTTTTTGGTGTATTTTCGTGCCTCCTTTAAATTCTTTTTAGAGTGACTTTTTTATAACATTCTGTCTTTTAAAAAAAAATCTAAGTTCTCGTTAAATGAGAATTTGTTTGACAAACCTTTAACTTTAGAATAAGAAAAATAAACTTGAAAAAATAAGTTGGCCAAGGTTCGTGGAACTGATAACAAAGCCGAAAACTAAAGTTACGATCCTAGTTAATTAGAAACCGAACTGAAAGTTAAACTCACAATATAACTACAGATCAAAAACTAATCAAGACACCATCCAGTTATATAATACAAACACAATTGAATTCACACCCACCTTAAACCAGTCTATGTTTGACATTGCTTACTTTTGACTTTTGAAAAATTTGGCATTGCTTACTTTTCGTAAAGTTTGGCATTGCATTTCGTAAACAAATAAATACCAAGGCCATGTTTGGCATTGCTTACTTTTGACTTTTAAAAAGTTGTTTTTCAAAAATTAAAATTTTTAATTTTTCAAAATAACTTTTCAACTCATATCTCTATTTCCACCCAAACACATTTACATAAAGAGAGGGTGCATGTTTATATGGAAAATAAAAAAGTGTACAACGGTAATGAGACAGTCATTCGATTCTAAGAGAGGGTACAAGTTTATATGAAAAATACAAAAGCATCTAACCGAAATCAGATCCAAATAACAATCAATTTAATCGGTTACTGGTTATTCCGACACAAGTTTAATAAGTTCGGGTGAAGTCTAATCTATTCGGATTAATCAAGTTCTGTTTAGCTTATACATGCATGTTTGGGATTGCTTATTTTGTTAAAAAGGACTTATTGACTTTTAACTTTTGAAAAGTAGTCTTTAAAAAAAGTGTTTAGATTAGCTTATAAACTGAAAAGTCAATAAGTTGTTTTCTGAAAAGTGTTTGGTTTAGCTTCTTAATGTAAAATGACTAAAAAGGATATTCTGTTAAAAGTTAATAAGCTGTTTTCTAAATGGGATTGCTTATTTTACGCTGTTTTCTATTTCCGCCTTGCAAAATGAAAAAAATAAGATATATAAAATAAGATTCGTTTACATGATTTATAAAAAAATAATAGCATACTACATTCATCTCCATGAGATTGTTAAAATAACACCAACATTACACAATGTTATGAAGCTAATGTGATACTACGTTCATCTCCGTGATTCCATCAAATCTTGTGTAATTATATCTCTTATTGCTGCCATATATGTAACATCATGATCCGAACGATTTGTAGCCGGAAGTTCTTCATTAATGTCATTTGCAGTACCACCTTCTTTAGGATTGTAAGATTCTTGTTGGGCGGTGTTAAATGCTTCATCAAAGCTACCAGCCTTTCTAATAAAATTATGGATCACCATTGACGCTATCACAATACTCACTTGGTGCTTGTATGTATAGTTAACATGCATATCTCTTAATAACGCCCATCTAGCTTTCCACACTCCAAAAGTTCTTTCAATAATGTTTCGCAACGACGAGTGGTGATAGTTAAATGTCTCTTTTGGTCACCGAGGAGCACGCATGGCACTACTATGTCCACGTTGAAAATCCGGTATATGATAACGAATGGTTTGACCTTTGTACGGAGCAAGATAACCTTTAGTATTTGGGTATCCGGCATCAACAACGTAATATTTATCTACAAATAAAACATACAATAGTTAGGTTTTTCTAACATGTATAACAAATAAAAAATACATGTAGAACAAATAATTATACTAACCGCCAGTTGGATGTGGAAACTGAAGTTCCGGTCTCCGTAAGGCTTCATTGAATATTCTTGTGTCATGTGCAGTCCCCTCCCATCCAGCCCATACAAATGTAAAGCACATGTTAAAATCATAAACAGCCGTTATATTCTGTGTTGCATATCCCTTTCGACCAATGTACTTTGGTTGTTCCGTCAATCGAACCGATGCCCTCACGTGCGTCCCATCAATAGCGCCAATACAATCCTACAAATCCAAAAAGATGAAATAATTAAGTCATTTGTTAATTGGAACATTGGAAACGCATAAAGTTAGATAATACCTTGAACATTGGATAATACCGAGGATTATTCAAGATATACGCGGGTACATCACCATTAAGGTTTGCGGGTGGCCTGATAATGTCAGCAATCATTTTAAGGATAGCATCCATAACGTTATGGAAATGTCTATGAATGGTTTCACCCGAATGATTAAAAGATTATTGGACAAATCTATTCGTACACCCATGAGCCAAAGTCATCAAGAAGATTCCAACTGACTCCTCAATAGAAATATTGTGTGTTTGTTTCAATCCATAATTAGTAACAAGATCTACGCATAATTTCTTGAAAACTGGTACGTCCATTCTAAATATTTCATAACATCGTCTAGGATGCCCATTTAATATATCAGTTACAAACATGTGTCCTGTTTTTGTTGACGTGTGACATTGCCTTCTTCTATTATGCAAGTCACGTGCTATTATTATTTCTTTAACAGCTATTCCACATTTCATCACTATCTCCTTTGCCCTCTATATTTTCTTCACTATCGTTTTGAAATTATAACGGATTCAAAGCTTGATATCCTACGGCAACCGAATCTTGAAACAAAGGAGCATAATGCGTCTCGAATATGTCCAAATTTGCACCCATAAATTTGGCAAAATCTTTATTTTCCTACAACACATACATATTAATTAACATAATTTCATGATTTAAGCATAATTATGATTGATTAAAAGTAAAAATAAAACTTACTTTTATCTTTTCCCCCCACCATTCCGGCGATGCATCGATTAAGCTTCTTGTTCCACCGATTCCACTTTCAAGCCTCACTAAGCGATCATAAAGCTTCCATTCTTTTTTCATGCTGTCCCATTTGTTTTTAATTTGTTTTTTATCAAGGATTTTTTCAGTTTTTTCATTCATGGTTTTTTCTATATTATCCCAACCAAGTTTATTAAAGTGAGTACCAGGTTTATTCCCTCTTCTAACTTCAAGCAAGCATGCATCAATAAACTCCTTGAACGTAATATCATCCCACAAAAATTTTGATTTACTCCTTCTAATTGATATTTTACTAGCCATTGAGCTAACTGTTAAAAAAGACAAACATTTACTTGTTTTGATAACTATTCACTAGCAGTGGATGAAATCACCATTCAATGTTAATGTTTCATAAGATTGAACCAAAGAAGTGAATGTATCACCATTAATTAGCAGTGGATGTATCACCATTCAATGTTGCAACCAAAGAAGTGAAAACAACCAAATCAACAACAACAGCTAGCAGTGGATGAAATCAAATATAGAAGAATCAACAGCAACTACTAAATAACTAGCAATGGATGAAATCAAAAATCACTAACAACAACAACTATTAAATAAATCCAAACAACAAATCTCAACTAAATACCTTCAACAGAAATCCAAACAACAGCAACAATTACCTTCAATAAAAATCCAAACAACACCAACTAAATCCAGCAGAGACCAATCCAGCCAAAATCCAACAAACAACAACAATTACCTTCAACAAATTTCAAGAATACATCGATCAGGAACCCAAACAACAAATCTCAACTAAATAATTGAAGTCATACCTTTTATAACAGATTGATGAAGGCGACTATGGAGGTGATTCTTGATGCTGCTAATCGATATATAACAACGAAGTGGGTGATTGATCGGTAGGTAAAGGGAGTTATGGCGAGGTTGGTGGAAGGGATTAATGACGATGATAGGGCGTACGGTGGCAGGGGCTGGCGTTGGAGGTGGAGTCATGGCGGCGTGTATCACACACAAAGGAGGAGAAAGGATAGAAACGACCCGAAGGCAGCTATGGGAAGAGCAGAACCGTAGGTTGCGATAGGGTAGGGCTCTAGGAAGATAGGAAGGGGAGCAGATCGGGAAGGCGCAGCTGACGCTTGTGATGGGAAGGCAGCGATGGGAAGGCATCGATCGGGAAGGCGCAGCTGGCGATGAGCAATAGCGATGGGTAGGAGAGGGTATTAAAAACTTCTCGGGTGAAAATGAATACTCCTTAATGGCGAGGGTATTAATGTCATCAAAGTGAAAAGGAGTTTGAGAAGTTACTCTTCACTAGCTTCTCAAATTCTACCTTTTTTTACCTTATTTCAAAAGTTATTTTAAAAATTATTTTTTTATATCCAAACACTATTTTTAACTTATTAACTTTTTAAGCACGTTGAAAAAAAAAAGCAATCCCATACACCCACTGTAAGTCTGCAACCACCTGAATCTCTTCTTACGGGACGACGATGTGGAGAGGACGAGTTTTACCTTTGCTCCGACACTTCTCTTCTGCACCCGAAACCCCATCTCCACCTTCACTATACTCCTTCCTCCAGCCCTCAATCTTCACCATCAAAAAACCCCAATTAAAACAACCCCCAAATCATCAAAATCAGCCCCCGAAACCCACAATTTCAAACAACCAACAAATCCCAAATCTTGAATCCACTCTCCAATCGTCTCTCAACGAAAACAACACAGATGAAGCTTGGAAATGCTTCAAATCTCTTTCATCATCATCGTTGTTACCAAGTAAGCCTCTAGTTAACTCATTGATCACTCATTTATGTTCGGTGACGAATGATACCCACAATCTCAAAAGGGCTTTTGCGACTTTGATGTTTGTGTTAGAGAGAAACCCTGATGAATTAGAGTGTAAGACGATTGAGGTGTTTTTGAACTCGATGAAGGTTACAAATGGTGCACCTGCTTTTGCATCGGTTAAGTGTATGTTCAAGAACAGGTTTTTTGTTCCTTTTGGTATGTGGGGTGAAACTCTTGTGGAGATTAGTAGGAAAACAGGTAGATTTTGTGATTTTTTGAGGTTTTAGTGAGAATTGTAGGATTGCGAAAGAGGAGAAGTTAGATTCGTTGAGACCCGATTTGGCTGCGTGTAATGCTGCTTTGGAGGGTTGTTGTCGTGAGCTCGAATCGGTTAGTGATGCGCAGAAGGTGCTCGATACAATGTCTGTGTTGGGTGTTCGCCCCGATGAGTCAAGTTTCGGATGGCTTGCTTATTTGTACGCAATAAAAGGACCCGATAAAAAGATAATAGAATTAGAAGACTTGGTAAGTAGGTTCGGGTTCTCGGATAGTAGTCTTTTCGTTAGTAGATTGATTAGTGGGTATGTGAAATCAGGTAATCTAGAGTCGGTTTCAAGTACTATATTGCACAATCTGAGAGCATTAGACGGTAAAGGGTTAAGCTTTTATGAAGAAACATATGTTGAGATAGTGAAAGGATATCTTGAGCATGGAAGCATCAAGGGTTTAGCAAGTTTGATCCTTGAAGCTCAGAAGTTAGAATCTACAAATGTACTAGTTGAAAAATCTGTTGGTTATGGTATTATAAACGCTTGTGTTAATCTTGGGTTATTAGAAAAGGCGCATAGTGTTCTTGATGAAATGAATGCTCAAGGAGGTGCTGTTGGGCTTGGAGTTTATGTGTCTATCTTAAAGGCTTACGGTAAAGAACAGAGGACAGCGGAAGCTGCACAATTGGTATCTGAAATGTGCAGTTTAGGGCTAGATCTTGATGTTAGTAGCTTTGATGCTTTAATAGACGTTTCCATGTCTAGTCAAGATTTTCAGTCGGCATTTTCTCTTTTTAGAGACATGAGACAAGCAAGAATACCCGAATTATTGGGGAGTTATTTAACAATAATGACAGGTTTAACTGAAAACCATCGACCTGAACTTATGGCAGCTTTTTTAGACGAAGTAGTTGAAGATCCGAGAGTCAAAATTGGGACCCACGATTGGAATTCGATTATCCATGCGTTTTGTAAAGCAGGACGCTTAGAAGATGCTAGAAGGACTTTTAGAAGAATGGTTTTTCTTCAGTTTGAACCAACTGAGCAAACGTATCTTTCTTTAGTTAACGGGTACATGAACGCTGGAAACTATTTTAGTGTTTTGATGATGTGGAATGATGTTAAGAAAAGGTTGTCGCTTGACGGTGAGAAGTGTTTTAAACTGGATCATGGTTTGGTTGATGCTTTTCTTTATGCATTAGTGAAAGGGGGTTTCTTTGATGCAGTTATGCAAGTTGTGGAGAAATCTCAAGAGAGGAAGATATTTGTAGATAAATGGAGGTATAAACAAGTGTTTATGGAGAATCATAAGAAGCTTAAAGTTGCAAAACTTAGAAAGAGAAGCATTAAGAAAATGGAAGCTCTTATTGCTTTCAAGAATTGGGCCGGTTTAAACGCTTGATGTGAAACCTTACAAGCTGTTGCTTCTTCATGATGAACAACAAACGATGGAAGTCTAGACAGATGTATAAACAGACTTATAACATCAGTTTTGGGGTACAATGGAAGGTGTTTGCTATAGTTGCTACCATTTAGGTGAAAAAATACACACTTGCAAATATGTTGTGATATAAAAGATGGAACTTTATACATTTTTGTTTAAAAGGTTCTGTTTCTGCTTTTCAGTTCATGATTCTACTTACTAAGGTTGATCATCATACTGACAACTAGAGGTGGCAAAATGAACAGGTCATGCTGCAATTAATAACATGCCGCGGTTGGTAACATGCCAAAGTTGGTATTTTTAGTGGTTGTTGTTTTTAGGTCGGGCCGACCCACAGGCACCTTTTCGTTCTGTGAATTTTTAAAAAGTTGTATTAAATTTAATTATTAAGTTTTTCAATAAGCTGTTATAAGGTTTTATGTATTTAAGTACACCTTTTCTTTTGAGTTGAATCTTTTAATGTTTTCCCCAATGCTACTATTTTCTTCATCCCCTGCTAGCTACTTAATCTTCCTTTAAATGCTGATCAATTCATGTCCCCTAAAACTGGGCCGTGTTAACTCAGAAAGAAATCAAACTTTTTTAAAAGTTCTTTTAAATTTCTTATATAATATGGGGCCTAAGATGTATCTTCATCGTTGTCAACCATCTTTTAAATAAGTTTATTTGAATTTCTTGACCTTGTATGTTAAGCCTGTTAAAGGAGAAGTTAGTCGATCGAGTTGTTTTATAAAAATATCAACTTGGTAATTGGCAAATCAGATTTTAACCAATATGGGTTTATCTTTGTTACGGGTAATTTTGAGAAAAATAATATATTAAATGGGTTCAGCAATGTATTTGTTTTTATGGCGGCTAGTGCCGACGAACAAAGACAATGGCAGCGGCAGTGGTGGTTGTGTTTACGATGGAGGTTTGGTAGCAACAACATGTAGGTCGTGTAAAAATAGGCCTAGTCCGCAGATTAATCAGTGATTAATCGCTAGTCGGTTGGTTACCTTGGTGATTTCATGTAATCGGTGGATAAAATCGGTAATCGGACCTATTCGTACAAAAGCAGTCCTAATCGGCAGCTAGGTTCCGACCAAATTCCGATCATATTTTGGACAGATTACGGCCAAATGTTTGAAATAACAGTCAAATCTTGAAAATTTTGGCCAATTCTTGTAAAATTTGGTCAAATGTGTTTGTATATATATAAATAAATCAAAACGTTTTTATAAAAATTGTATAGAAAAATGAGTGTGTATATATATAAAATTGAAAATTTTGGCCAAATTCTTGAAAAATTTGGTCAAATGTGTTTGTGTATATATAAATAAATCAGAACATTTTTATAAAAATTGCATATAAAAACGAGTGTGTATATATATAAAACTGATTAATCCCTAGTAATCCCGATTGATCGCTAGGCGGTAATCCACCGTCCGACTAGCGGCTAGCGGTTTTTACAACCATGGGTGGCGAATGGAAAAAAGTGGCCGTGATCGGTGATCCATTTGAATGTATTATAAGTTGGTATGTTTCATACAAATAAACTATTTTAACTAATTGTATAATCTGAGTTTAGTGTTAGAGTTAAGTAAACAAACATAATTTTATCAACTCAATCTACTTGAAAATATGTCACATTTAACAAACATTTCCTACATCTTTTAGGTCAACAAACATTTTTCTCTTAACAATAAATTAAAAGTATAAAACAACATATTTGTTATAAAACTAAAACCTAGTCGTATAAGGTTATTTTAACCAATTAGAACATATCATTCGAACAATTTTTCTCTTTTTCTTTCTTGTAACGGGTACACCATGACTATCTAAAATATAATCTACTTGTATATGGTGTGTGTATATTTTAAGTTGATATGGTGTGTGTATATTTTAAGTTGATATGGTGTGTGTTTACAGTTTTAAAAAGGAAAAATAAAAAAATCTAGTTCATTGCTTGTCAAATTTGCCACCAAAAAGAAGGCATAAAGGTATATACTCTATACCACATGACCATCTTCTATAAAATAACTACAGAAAATGACTCAATCTGCTGCAACTGCCACTAATGCGATAAAATTCGGATCATACACAAAGGTTTTTGTGCTGATGCGATGGTAATCACCTCTCCTCTTCGTCGTTTAGATTATCTTCATTGATTACTCACTTCAAACTTGTTTTTTCACTCTTTCGCTCAATTATTCAGTTGATCATTTGATTTCAACGGTAGTTCTGTAACAAATTGGTAATTTTGTTAGGTTATATATACGAGTTTTGCACAACTTTTTTGTAAGCTAATTGCTAATAAGCATATTTCTAATTTGATTTTCAAGTACAGGGGGAGATTATTCAAGTTCTAGGGTTCAGTTTGCTAGTAGGGTTTTTGGTTCTATGAGGGTAGAAGAGGTGGCATCACATGGAGATCATCCTTTTGCAAAAATTGGCATACAACAAGCGACATTTGCTCTAAGTGATGCTGCCTATGTGAAAGCTTCTCCTGAGATTCTAGGATCAAAAGTATGGCATACATCACATGATTTATCGTTTTTATCTTCTATTTTATAAGATATCTTAGATTTGGGACAAGTATAAAACCATTTTGCTTAATTTATGAGCCAAGTAAATGCAGTTATGGAGCGGAAACGTGCCATTGGCCTCTAAATTTTGATTTGTTTCCTTCGTATTTTTGGACAATGTGGGCTGCATTTGAATCTTGCATATCATTGTCACACATCTCTGCTTGAAATTGTTAGATAATAAATATAGTACAAACTTATGCTGCTCCTTTTGTTTTTCTAGGACCAAATTCTGAATGGGTGACTGTATATATTAGCAATCGGAACCCCTCTGTTGATGATTGGATTGGAGTATTCTCCCCTGCCAATTTCAGGTTCATATAATGTTTATTTTAATGTTTCTTAGTCTATTTCTAGCTAAAGATTTGAATGCCATTCAAAATTACTCATTTATCTCCATTCTCCATTTGTGGGTATTCAGTTGTTGCATTATGTAATTGGGACTCACATGCATATTTATAATCCATGTTATATTACTGTTTTCAGCGATTCTACCTGCCTCCCGGAAAATTCAGAATTTAGCCCTCCATATTTGTGCTCTGCACCTATTAAGGTTTGTTTTCTTGGACTTGTGTCGTGGTACTGATTATCTTCATGTTTTAGGTGGTGTTTGGGCATGGCAAATTTGACATCAGGTAATTGGTCAATACGAGTTTGAGTTGAGAAAAATTATTTTTTATGTATTGAAACGGGCCGAATGAGGTTGCGTTTGACCCAGAAAACACCATTCGGAAGTTTTATAAACAAATATTAGGCCAATTATGATTTAAAAACAATGGCATTACAATGATACGCTAATTTTTTTGTGGTTTGGGATTTGGGTTTGATAGTGAATTCAAGTATATTTAAGGGTATGTGTTTGAAGGAATTAGGTTGATATCCATAAAAAGTAAAGGTCCTACATACCAACCTAAAGGGTTTGATTTGAAAATCCATATGCATTCCTGTTCCACTTTGTAATCAAACCCAGATCTATAGTGATTCATGAGGACAAACAAAATGCCACCTAAATCACTTAATAAAATGATTTAGGAGGTTGTATGCACTAGAAGTAGACTTTAGGCTACTTTTAAACCTTTTGATTCACTCCTCTTTTAGCTAATTTTTTGTTTGACTTGTTTGAGATAAAACACAACTAAATATCGACTCAATTGTAAAGTAAATGAGTTGGAATTGCCACATTTAGTTTTGGAAATTTATTATTGCAACTTGGAGAGCCATATAGTCACCTCATGAAGTTAGGAACAATCAGGTAATTTTCCGTTTATCTCAAAATCAGTTTTCTTTCAGTAACTCTTTACTTGGATATCCAAATCCAAGCAAATTGACCCTAATAATCAGAAATGTAGAATCAAAATTAGTTTATCCACAAACACTTAGAAAACTGATTACTGGCAATACAAAGGACAATAATCAGTTTCAATGCACATCCAAACACCCCTTTTTGTCAAAAATTGGAATTCATGATTCTTAGCTAATCATGCAACTTCTTTTGCAGTATCAATATGCAAATTACACCAATCCTAATTACAAGGTTACAGGAGAAGCATCATTAAAGCTTCAATTGATCAACCAAAGATCCGACTTCTCCTTTGCATTATTCACGGGAGGATTATCAACTGTCTGTAACTTCTAGTGTTTCAGTAATCTTTTCTTTACATTTTCTTAGTGCTACTTCGCATTTATAATATTCTGACTATATTTGGACAGCCAAAGCTGGTGGCGGTTTCAAATACAGTTGCTTTTAAAAACCCAAATGCACCAAACTACCCACGGTTAGCTCAAGGAAAGATGTGGGATGAAGTGAGTTTCACATATTTCATCATTGATACTTGTTAATCATTAGTATATTCATACACTTATACATGTAACCATGGGCTAAAAGACATACCCATGGATTGTGTATGCACGTAAGTATGGGCTAACTGACATAGTTCAAACCACTTACTTGTGAATGGGTTGATTTGGGTTGTGATGAATTCAGTTGGGCAAAATAAAAAATAGCTAGAATGGGAAAGGGTCAATCAGTTTTAAAGAAAACAGTGTCTATTTTTAATGCATACAACCTCTTAATTCATTTTGTTCAAAAATTTAGATTAATGCTGTAACGCTGTTGTTTTTTTGATCATAATTAAAGCATAAATAATCTATAACAAATATAAATGGACTAAAAAGCATTTACAGGTTTGACCCCTACTAATGACATGTTTCAAGCTGAGCATGTTACCTACCCTGCCATTTTTCCACCTCTAGACAGTTATATATCGTGTTTCACTTGAAGGGAATGCAATTTTAACATGATTTTCAGATGACTGTAACATGGACAAGTGGTTATGGAATCAATGAAGCAGAGCCTTTTGTCGAATGGGGTCATATAGGTGGAAACCAGAGGCGTTCTTTTGCTGGAACTTTGACTTTTGACCGCCATAGCATGTGTGGTATGTAAGAGATCATTATTTTTTTCAGAAACATTATTTGTAAGTCTCAAACACAATAAAGAACAAGATCTTTAAGCTGCACCATTTATAGTCATAATTCTTTATGAGAAATCATTGACTTATAATGAAACTTTCATTACATCATTCTTTTATTGGAAACGTTTTGTTGTTCTATAAATATGTGTATGCATATGCAGGTACGCCAGCAAGAACCGTGGGTTGGCGTGATCCTGGTTACATTCATACTAGCTTCTTGAAAGACTTATGGCCCAATCAAGTGTATGTTATACCTTATGCTAGAAAATATTTGCAATGAACACGAGATTAGCTTCATTGATAATCTTTTTAAAGATTATACAATATCAAATGTCTTATAGAGGTGGCAAAATTGGCAGGCCAGGTGGATTGGTAATGGGTCAAGATGGTTTTTTTGTAAGGGTTGATATGGTCTGGGTTGGGTCGAACTCAATTCACTTTTTTGTCCATCTTCTTTTAAATTAATTTTAAAAACTGGTGTGTTAGTACTTAGTACAGATTACAAAAACAATATTATACATTAGTAATCTAAATATTTGAATAAAACGAGTTAGGAGGTTGTATGCATTAAAATCGGACTCCGGATTACTATCAAGTATCAAATTGTATAACCCATTCCCCATACAGCTATACCTTTTGATTTGGCCCATCTTAACCACAGCTGTAGTCAATCCTATTATAAGTAAATAGGTCAAAATGGCCACCTCTAAATGAAAAATCATGATTATGTTTGTGTAGGTATACATACAAGCTAGGGCACAAATTGTTGAATGGTACAATCATCTGGAGCAAGATGTACCAGTTTAAATCGTCTCCATATCCAGGCCAAGACTCTCTACAACGTGTTATAATTTTTGGTGATATGGGAAAGGTATTATGTATTATTCAAACATTGGTTTTTATTCTATATCACGGATTCCAGATAAAGTTTGTTCCTTTCTACATTAACGTGAATACAATGCAGGACGAGGCCGATGGCTCTAACGAATATAATAATTTCCAACCTGGGTCCCTTAACACTACAAAGCAACTCATTGATGACTTGAAAAACATTGATATAGTTTTTCATATTGGAGATATTTGCTATGCAAATGGATATCTTTCACAATGGGATCAATTTACTTCTCAGATAGAACCAATTGCCTCAGCTGTACCTTATATGATTGCTAGGTATTGGATTCTTTTTTTATTTTAATTTTAAATCTTTTTCTTACATACCCACAGGTATAGTTTGACAGTTGAATTTTCACTTCCAGGATTAAATTACATGTGGATTCACCAATTTTTCTCCCATGGTTTTGCTAGTCGTACTTTTGTAAGAGTTAAAAATGCTTTTAAAGATTTTTTTTTATTAAATTAGGAAGTTTAAGTATTAGTTCCAAAATGTTCCTATTTTATGTTTGATCTAGCATAACCAATTTGTGTTTTGAAGTCAAACTTGTGACTTCCAAAGTTCAATGGTTATATGGACTTTCTTACACTTTTATTAAAGTTTAAATTGGTCATGATCCTTTATTCTGAAATTCGAAGAACTTGTATACGTAGTAACGTAGAAACTTGAATTTTTGAATGGTTGACCTCCAAACTTTAACTATACCTTTTATTTTCAGAGAGGGTTTATTATAAATTGTTAATCTTGCATAATCAATTAATATATTTACATTGTAGTGGTAATCATGAACGTGACTGGCCCAACTCTGGATCTTTTTATGAGAACAAGGATTCAGGAGGAGAATGTGGTGTTGTGGTTCAAACTATGTTTCATGTTCCAACTGTTAATAGAGATAAATTCTGGTAAGTTATATTCCATCACCTACTAGCTAATCTTTTTAGAATTCACCATCTAAAGTGATGTACTTTTACTTACGTTTAGAGGTATCAAAACATGGGATTGGGTAACATACTAACAATATGTGTGAAATATGACCGCAGTTTACTTATGTTCATGGAAGCTTACTTTGACTTTATCTTATTCCAGGTATTCTACAGACTATGGCATGTTTAGGTTCTGCATTGCTGACTCAGAGCATGATTGGAGAGAAGGAACCGAGCAGTACAGTTACATTGAACAATGTTTTGCATCAACCGATAGACAAAAGCAACCATGGCTAATATTTATTGCACATCGTGTATTGGGATATTCTTCTTCTTTCTTTTATGCTGTTGAAGGTTCATTTGGAGAACCAATGGGTAGAGATAGCCTTCAAAAGCTTTGGCAAAAATATAAAGTTGATATAGCCGTTTACGGTCATGTACACAATTATGAAAGGACCTGCCCAGTTTATGAGGTATGTTTTATAGAGGTGGCAATTTCGACCCGTTTTAGTCGGGTCATGTTTCATCTCTAACTAGTTAAACAAGTAAACAACAGAATTAAACTAGAAAGAAAACGGGTCAAATCAGTTATAAGTTGCCACATTATTTCAAAAATCATTTTAGAAATCATATTAACAACTAATTGTTTGTAGAAAAATTCTAATCTTTTTGGTCAAAATATGTTTTCTGACCAACCCAACACATTTTCAACTCGTTAGAACACCCACTATGGTGACTTTTTATGTGGGTGGGTTGCCATGTGGAATATAAAAAATTAAAAAATTAAATGTCACAAACCCAACCTTAATATATGCTCAACCTGGTTGGTCAACCAACCTAGGTTGCAACCTCCCTCTTTTCCACTTGTCGTTCCATGATCGCAACCCCACTCATGGAATTAGATTTACCCCTAATCTAGTTTTTCTTTAATAATTGGTTATATTTAACTTTTTTAAAACATTTAAACACATAGTCATGCTTAACTTTTTGTTTGTGAACATCATGTTATGTTGTGGGCTCCGACCCATCTCGGGTGGGCCCGGTGGGCCCGGTATTTACTATAGACAGAATTAGGAAAGATGTAACCCTAATTGTCTAGATTAGTATATATACATATCTCTTGTACTTGTAAATATTATCACTCAATAAAAGAAAACCCTAGTTGCCCCAAGTGGACGTAGGTTACACAACGTAACTGAACCACTATAAATCTCGTGTCTCGTTTATTGCTTTTCATTATTGTTCTCGTGTTTGTGTTCGTGTGTTTGTTTGAGCTCTTTGTTCCGCCACCGTCGCCGCCTTTAA
Source organism: Flaveria linearis (assembly GCA_024085815.1). Classification (NCBI taxonomy): domain Eukaryota; kingdom Viridiplantae; phylum Streptophyta; class Magnoliopsida; order Asterales; family Asteraceae; genus Flaveria; species Flaveria linearis. Next base: position 8,270,794 of record CM044005.1, on the reverse strand, counting down.
CTGCCGCAGCTGCCCAACCCCGATTAGGGTTGAGCTACTGCCGTCGCACAGCCTCCTCCACCTTTCAGCCGCCGCCTAACCCTAATTAGGGTTAAGCCGCCGCCGCCTCAGCCCTAAACCGCCGCTGCCGCTGCCAATTGTGGGATCCGGCGCCGACCACTGCCGGGATACCCCCCTGCGGCCGCCAAAACTGCTGCTGCCGTTTGTTCTGTTGCTGTTGGTGCAGTGGTTTCGGTCAGAACAGCTGCTGCTGTTAGCTTCTGTTTCTGTTGGTTCAGTGCTTGGTTGAAACTGCTGCTGCTGTTTGCTCTGTTGCTGTTGGTTCAGCGTTTTGTGTGCTGTTGGGTCAGTGATTTCAATTGAAGGTGCTGTTACAATCGATTGCTCTCAATTTTTTGAAACTGAGTTCATAAAACAGTGTTCAATAGAACAACACTCAAGTTCAGGCAGCCGGCCAAAGTTGTGTTTGGCACTGTTTTCAGTTTTGACTCGATTGTTGAGCAATTAGGTTGGAATAATGGCTGACGACGGGAGAACAAATATTGATAAGTTTGATGGACATGATTTTGGGTTTTGGAAGATGCAAATTGAGGATCTGCTGTGTCAAAAGGATTTGATGGCAGCCTTGGATGAGGAGAAACCGGAAGACATGACTGATAAAGAATGGAGGACGTTGGACAGGAAAGCAATTGCTGTTATCAGACCCTCACTAGCAAAGAACGTTGCGTTCAATATAGTGAAGGAAACTACTACTCACGGTTTGATGAAAGCCCTATCAAATATGTACGAGAAGCCGTCTGGATCAAATAAAGTATTTCTGATCAGACAGCTAGTTAACACCAGATTGAAAGAAGGCGGTTCAGTTTCCTCTCATATCAATGATTTCAATAACATTATTTCTCGCTTGTTATCTGTTGATATCAAGTTTGATGATGAAATTTTAGCCCTGTTATTGTTATCGTCGTTGCCTGAAAGTTGGTCAGGGACAGTTACTGCAGTAAGTAGTTCATGTGGTACTGCAGTTAGTAGTTCATGTGGTACTGCTAAGCTCACCTTTGATGGGGTCCGTGATTTGATTTTCGGGGAAGACATTAGAAGGAAAAATTCGGGTGAACCATCTAGTTCTCTGTTGAGTACTGAAGGAAGAGGTAGGGGAAAAGAAAGGGGTAGTAGCAGGGGTCGTTCAAAGTCTAGAAGAAGAAGTCAGTCAAAGCCCAGGAAAGACATCCAGTGTTGGAACTGCAAAGAACATGGTCACTTCAGAAGCCAATGCCCTAAACCATCTGGTTCTAAAGACAAAAAGGAAGTTAATCTGGCTGAAGATAATTCTAACGATGTTTTTATCTGCTGTGTTGAAGATTCTACAGAGTCATGGGTCATGGATTCAGGAGCATCGTTCCATGCTACATCTAGCACGAAGTCGATGAAGAATCTACGAACAGGAAATTTTGGTAAAGTTCACTTAGCTAATGGCCATGCTCTTGATATCACAGGGATGGGGGATGTTTTGAAAACTCCATTGGGCACCACATGGATCTTGAAAGATGTTCGGGTCATTCCAAGTCTCAGAAAGAAGTTAATTTCTATTGGGCAGTTGGATTGTGAAGGATATGATGTCATGTTTGGTGGGGGACAATGGAAGGTCGTGAAAGGAAATCTTGTGATTGCCAGAGGTTCAAAGAGGGGCACACTATACATGGTTGAAGTTCCTGTAGATGGGGTAAATGCAGTAACCAGTGGCATGAGTCAATCTAATCTGTGGCACCAACGACTCGGTCACATGAGTGAAAAAGGTATGAAAATGCTCGTCTCCAGTGGAAAGCTTCCAGAGTTAAAGAAGGTCGAATCAGAATTCTGTGAGCCGTGTGTATTCGGGAAAAAGAAGAAGGTGTCTTTTGTGAAGACAGGAAAGCCACCGAAAGCTCAGAAATTGGAGCTTATTCACACGGATGTTTTCGGACCTACTCCAGTTGCTTCTTTGGGAGGTGCTTATTATTATGTCACTTTCATTGACGATTCGACACGTAAGGTATGGGTTTACTTTCTTAAAAATAAATCTGAAGTTTTTGATGTTTTTAAGAAATGGAAAACTGCTGTTGAATTGGAAACTGATTTGAAGGTGAAATGCTTGAAGTCGGATAACGGAGGTGAATACATCAGCAAAGAGTTCCAGAACTACTGTGCAGAGAATGGTATTCGAATGATCTATACAGTCCCGGGCACTCCTCAACAAAATGGAGTCGCAGAACGTATGAACAGAACTTTGAATGAAAGGGCCAGAAGTATGAGAATCAATTCAGGGCTTCCAAAGATGTTCTGGGCAGATGCATTTAATATTGCTGCTTACCTAATTAATCGGGGACCATCTGTTCCGTTGGGCTTCAAGATACCAGAAGAAGAGTGGAAAGGTGAAGCTGTTAAACTTGGGCATTTGAAAGTATTCGGGTGCAGTGCCTATGATCTAGTAAAAGACGGTGACAAGCTTGATGCTAAAGCCAAGAAGTACACCTTCATTGGCTATGGTTTTGACAGTATGGGCTACAGGCTTTGGGATTTTGAAAACAGAAAATTGATCAGAAGTAAGCATGCTACATTTAACGAGGCTGAGTTATACAAAGACAGAAACACAACCACTTCAGAGGTTCAGAAAGAGCAAGTTGAATTTGATGTTGATGCTCAGAAACAATCAGATCCAGAACCTGTTAATGAACCAGAGACAGAAACTGATGACGACACAGTTCCAGCGTTTGAAGATGGTGGTATGGGTGGAGATGAAGAGATAGTTGAAGTTTCTGATAGTGGGAGTTCAGATTCTGAAGATGAACAGCATCCACAGACTCCAGACCAATCTCATTGGGTCAGAAGATCCACCAGAGTTTCAAAGCAGCCTACCCGGTACAGTCCTTCAGTTAATTATCTTCTTTTAACTGAGGATGGTGAACCAGAAAGTTACTCAGAAGCAGTTAAGTTGAAAGATTCGCTTCAGTGGGAGCATGCAATGCAGGATGAGATGAACTCTTTAATGAAGAATAATACATGGGTCTTAACCAAGCTTCCGCCAGATAAAAGAGTTCTACAGAATAAATGGCTCTACAGAGTTAAGGAAGATCACAATGGTAACAAACGATACAAAGCAAGACTGGTCGCTAAGGGGTTTCAACAGAAACACGGGGTTGACTACAGTGAGATATTTGCTCCTGTGGTCAAGATGACTACAATCAGACTGGTACTTAGTATTGTTGCAACAGAGAAATTACATCTGGAGCAGCTAGATGTGAAGACTGCGTTTCTGCATGGTGATCTTGATGAGACTATTTATATGGCACAACCAGAGGGTTTTCAGGTTAAAGGAAAAGAAAACTTGGTGTGTAAACTACAGAAAAGTTTGTATGGTTTAAAACAGGCGCCTAGACAGTGGTATTTGAAGTTTGACGGCTTTATGGGCAGAAATGGGTATAGGAGATGTGAGATGGATCACTGTTGCTATCTCAAGAAGTTTAAAAGTTCCTATATCATTCTCCTGCTTTATGTTGATGATATGCTGATAGCAGGTTCAGACATTGCAGAGATTAACAAGTTGAAGAAACAGTTGTCTGCAGAGTTTGAAATGAAAGACTTGGGTCCAGCTAAGAAGATACTTGGTATGAGCATCACCAGAGATCACAAGAACAGTTTTCTAACTTTATCTCAGGAAAAGTACATTCAGAAGATATTAGAGAAGTTCAGAATGAATGATGAGAAGACTACTACTCGAAATACAACATTGGCAAGTCATATTAAGCTTTCTAAAGACCAGTCTCCAAAGACAGAGAAAGACAAGGCCGAGATGATGAAGGTTCCTTATGCATCGGCTGTGGGCAGTCTTATGTACGCTATGGTATGCACAAGGCCCGATATTGCTCACGCAGTGGGAGTTGTCAGCAGGTTTATGTCTAATCCGGGGAGAGAACACTTGGAAGCAGTTAAATGGCTGCTCAGATATTTGAAGGGTACTTCAAAGATGGCATTATGTTTCAAGGGTAGAGATGCTATTCTCAAAGGTTATTCTGATGCTGACTTGGGTGGATGCAATGAGACCTACAAGAGTACTACAGGGTATGTGTTCACTATGGGTGATACAGCAATTTGTTGGATGTCTAGGCTCCAAAAGAGCGTGGCACTTTCTACTACAGAGGCTGAGTACATGGCAGCCGCTGAGGCTAGTAAAGAGCTCGTTTGGTTGAAGAATTTTCTGGGTGAGTTAGGCAGAAAACAGACTAAGTATCCATTGTACTGTGATAATGAAAGTGCTGTTAAACTAGCAAAGAATCCTTCTCATCATGGGAAGACGAAGCACATTCATATCAGATATCATTTCATCAGAGGTCTAATCAGCAGTGGTACTATCCAGTTGAACAACATCAAGGGGAACAAGAATCTAGCAGACATGTTCACTAAGTCTGTCACGCTGGATAAGCTGAAGCTTTGCAGGGCTTTAGCTGGCCTTCAGGAATAGTCGAGAAGGCGAGGGGTAACTAGGAGGAGCTAAACCAAATTCGGATTTATTTATAAGTACAAGACAATGCAGTTGAAGACTTTGCGCATTCAGGTGGAAGCAGGTTGAAGTGTTCGACGCATTCAATTGGTGGGTTAGAGAAGATGTCTCGAAGCCCAAGTGGGAGATTGTTATGTTGTGGGCTCCGACCCATCTCGGGTGGGCCCGGTGGGCCCGGTATTTACTATAGACAGAATTAGGAAAGATGTAACCCTAATTGTCTAGATTAGTATATATACATATCTCTTGTACCTGTAAATATTATCACTCAATAAAAGAAAACCCTAGTTGCCCCAAGTGGACGTAGGTTACATAACGTAACCGAACCACTATAAATCTCGTGTCTCGTTTATTGCTTTTCATTATTGTTCTCGTGTTTGTGTTCGTGTGTTTGTTTGAGCTCTTTGATCCTAACTCATCATGATATAAATTTTATTAAAAATGGAGTTGTTTCGAAAAATCATATTTTCTAATATAAAATAAATGTATAAAGTTTATTTGTTTATCTTTTCATTTTAGAATAAAATATATATTTTTTATTTTAAACATAGTATATAAACTATATTTATTTATTAAAAAGTTGGGTTGTAATGACTAATGTGAGTGTAAAATTAAGTTTGGTTGGGTTATTGAGGTGGAAGAGTGATTATTTTTTAAAGAAAGGTTGGGTCTACCAAACCTCCCATTTTACCATCTCTAGTTTATGAATTACAACTATGTTGACATATTCTTGCATCGTGTTGTGATTGAATTGTGTTGGTTCAGAATATTTGCATGAATGGTGAGAAGAACCACTATAAAGGCAGCTTAAATGGTACAATACATGTGGTGGCTGGGGGAGCTGGTGCAGACCTCGCCCCATTTGTACCAATCAAAACCACTTGGAGTGTCTTCAGAGACTATGATTATGGGTTTATAAAACTTACAGCATTCAACCATTCTACCCTTTTGTTTGAGTACAAAAAGAGCAGAGATGGGAAAGTTTATGATTCATTCACGATTTCTCGTGATTATAGAGACATTTTAGCGTGTACATTCGATAGTTGCTCGAGTACAACCCTAGCATCTTGAAGATTATACTGGTTGAACCATTCAGGGTTTCTTCAACTGGGCCTCAGGTAAATGGCACTGTAGATATGCAGCCATTGGTTGACTTTGAAGGCTTATAGTTTACAGGTTAGAAGATGTTTGCAAAATGGATATGTAAATTAATCGTGTAGACTGTAGAGTCAGTATTTATGCAAAAAGATGTGTAGGGGCTTAATGTTATTATGGGTAATAAATGGAGTCTCTGAACTTTAATCTGCATTTGTATGTTGCACAATACATTTGTAAGATTCATCGATAAATAAATAATGCAAATATCATTTTGGCATGTATGTTTTAGAAGATTGGGTACAAAGTGAATAACACAAATGTTGGTGAATGGGGCCAAACATGTGTATAACTGAGTAAATAGCGGAGACGGTGAAAGAAAGAACTAAAACCATAATCTAGCCTTTACAATGGCACGTAATTGTTTAAGCGTTATGTTGATCGGCTGAGATTGATTGATGATCTCATTATTCGGTTCTCAAACGGTCAAACTAAGCCGATGCTCTAGAAGCACAGGGAGAAAACTCTTTCTAGGACATTGATCACACAAGCATTGAATCTTCTTCATCAACCTCTTAAAAGTTCAAAAAGTACAACAATGGAAGCACCATGCGCATGATAAAATTGTATACATGAAGCAATGAGATAGAAATACATGGATCATCTGCATACTTTTTTTCAGATGAAGATTATGGCGATAGTAAATATATGATAAAATCTGCGAACTTTTTTTCCAAATAACAATTATGACGATAGTAAATTTATGATAAAATATAAAGAGGAAAAACTTTGTAAATTTATGATAAAATATAAAGAGGAAAAACTTTCTTTTCTTTAAAATAAAGCAAGAAACATATGTACTAAATTCAACATAACACTTTACTCATAGAAATTATCTAATTGTATCAGTTTTGTTCATTAAAACTTCCATCTTTAAAATTTATTTCAAAATGACTACAAATACAATTGCCAGAAAAGTAGCCACAGTAATGATCAGGTCGAACTTAATCAACTTATTCAGGACATTTCCCTAGTTATCAACACAATACAAATCATCATTAAAATCCTAAAACATACAGTTGAAGCTTATACCAAAAAGTTGTAAGATGAAAAATGCATATTTATTTACCAACAAATTTCTTTAATGTAAAATTATCTAATCAAAAAAGAAACATGTTGCTTACAGGTTTAATGTTGATCATATCTTTAGTTTCATACTTTCATCAATATTGCAGTTTTACGTTAAAATCATGGCAAATCAAATCAGATTTATTGCCAACCATCACTGTGTCAGGATCTTACGAGAGGTGAAGGGTGCGCACGAGCTTCTTCCATATATATAAAAAAGAAAAAATAGAATACTATTAAGTTACATCCTACCGAAAGCAACTTGTTTAGAGTATTATCAATTCCAACAAAGCAGTCTTCCAGCAAGATGTCAAATTGATCTATATTTTCAGTTACGAACCAAACATGCTTCCGTGTTTGTGTGCGCTTACATTACTAGAAGCCCTTTACAGTGGAGATGAGGTGGATAAAGGAACACACTTCGCATTCTTGAATAAGTGATGCAGGCTGATGAGAGGGGTGAACCTGCTCATTTATTGCGGAACAGACGAAGCTCACACATACACATGTAACAAATGCATTAAATCTTGTACATTTATCGGAAAGAGTGGTCGAGTTGAACGAGAGACATTTTCAAACTTTAACGAGAGTTTAATAAGAGTTGGAAAAAAATGAAATGAAGAATTAGTTATGCCGGTGCCAACTCCAGCATTAGTACTATCAAATTCTTGTTTGTCAAAATTGCCACCAAAAAGGAGGCATAAAGGTATATACCTCTCGAGTATCTAATATCTTCTATAATAACTTCAGAAAATGGATCAATCTGCATCAACTACTGCCACTAATGCGATAAAATTCATATCATGCACTAGGGTTATTGTGCTAATACGATGGTAATCGCCTCTCTTCTTTGTCTTTATAAATTATCTTCGTGATTCCTCACTTCAAACTTGTGTTTTTCACTCTTTCGTTCAAGTCTTCAGTCGATCATTTGATTTCAACGGTAGCTCTGTAACGAATTGGTAATCTTGTTAGGTTTTGTTAGCATCAGCGAGCAGATTTTAACTGTTTTTTTCTGTTTGTTGCTGTTATTATGTGAGTCTTGCACAATTTTTTTGTAAGCTAATTGCTAATAAGCATATATATGTTTCGATTTCGAGTGCAGGGGGAGACGATTCAAGTTCTAGGGTTCACTTTGCTTGTAGGGTTTTTGGTTTTGTTGAGGGTAGAAGAGGTGGCATCGCATGGAGATCATCCTTTTGCTAAAATAGGCATACAACAAGTGACATTTGCTCTAAGTGATGCTGCCTATGTGAAAGCTTCTCCTGAGATTCTAGGATCAAAAGTATGGCATACATCAAATTAGTTATTGTTTTTATCTTCTTTTGTAAAGATATATTAGATGTGGGACAAGTATTAAACCATTTTGCTTAAGTTATGAGTCAAGTTTCACCATTTTGAATTTGTTTATATGCTCTGAGGAAAAACTAAGCGAAATGAATGGAGTTAGATAGTGCAAATAACTAGCATTTTAGTTTTCAAGAGTTCAGGATTCAAATAATGCAAGGTGTAAGTATGGGTGGTTAATAGGAGTAGATTAGGGATTGTTAAAACAAAGAACTAGCATTTTAGTTTTCAAATCAGTTTTGTAGTTGAAAAGTGCCATTGACCTCTAAATTTTGATTTGTTTCTGACTTCTTGGGTACAGTGATCTTGCTTATTATTGTCACACATCTTTACTTAAACGTTATTGAATATATAGATATAATACAACTGATGCAGCTTCTTTTGTTTTCTAGGGCCAAAATTCTGAATGGGTGACTGTATATATTAGCAATATGAACCCATCTATTGATGATTGGATTGGAGTGTTCTCCCCTGCCAATTTCAGGTTCGTATATGCTTAATTGTATGTTTTTCTGAAAGATTTGAATGCCATTTGTTTTACATTTATCTTCATTCTCCATTTCATGGGTATTCAGTTGTTCATCGTGTAATTGGGACTCATGCATATTTAATCCATGTTATATTAATGTTGTCAGTGATTCTACCTGCCGCCCTGAAAATTCAAGATTTAGCCCTCCATATCTATGCTCTGCACCTATTAAGGTTTATTTTCTTGGCCTTGTGTCATGGGTACTAGTTAGCTTTATGTTTTAGGGGGTGTTTGGATGTGGCAAATTGGTCATCCTTTAACAGGTCAAAGCAGCTTTGAGTTGAGAAAATTATTTTTTGTGATGAAACGGGCTAAACAAGTTTGTGATTGAACCACAAAACACCTTTCGATTGTTTTATAACAAAATATTACGTTAATTATGGTACAAAAACAATGGGCATTTGGCATTACAATGATACTCTAGTTTATCATTAGTTTGAGGGTTTGGGTTTGATAGTGTTCAAGTATGTTTGGTTTAAGGGTATGTGTTTGAAGGAATTAGGTTGATACACCTAAAACTAAACGTTCCCCATGGGCCCCCATACCAACCTAAAGGATTGGATTTAGAAATCCATACCCATACCCATGTTAGGATCAGATTGCTCAAACAAACACACGAACACAAAACATGAGAACAATAATAATCGCAAGAAATAAACGAGACACGAGATTTATAGTGGTTCGGTTACGTTGTGTAACCTACGTCCACTTGGGGCAACTAGGGTTTTCTTTTATTGAGGTGTGTCTTTACAAGTACAAGAGATATGTATTTATACTAACTAGACAATTAGGGTTTACAATCTTTCCTAATTCTGTCTACAGTTAATACCGGGCCCACCCGAGATGGGTCGGAGCCCACAACATAACAATCTCCCACTTGGGCTTCGAGACATCTTCTCTAACCCACCACTTGAATGCGTCAAACACTTCAACCTGCTTCCACCTGAATGCGCAAAATGTCTTCAACTGCATTGTCTTGTACTTATAAATAAACTCGAACTGGTTTAGCTTCTCCTAGTTACCCCAGCCTTCTCAACTATTCCTGAAGGCCAGCTGAAGCCCTGCAAAGCTTCAGCTTATCCAGTGTGACAGACTTAGTGAACATGTCTGCTGGATTCTTGTTCCCCTTGATGTTGTTTAACTGAATAGTACCACTGCTGATTAGACCTCTGATGAAATGATATCTGATATGAATGTGCTTCGTCTTCCCATGATGAGAAGGATTCTTTGCTAGTTTAACAGCACTTTCATTATCACAGTACAATGGATACTTTGTCTGTTTTCTGCCTAACTCACCCAGAAAATTCTTCAACCAAACGAGCTCTTTACTAGCCTCAGCGGCTGCCATTTACTCGGCCTCTGTAGTAGAAAGTGCCACGCTCTTTTGGAGCCTAGACATCCAACAAATTGCTGTATCACCCATAGTGAACACGTAACCTGTAGTACTCTTGTAGGTCTCATTACATCCACCCAAGTCAGCATCTGAATAACCTTTGAGAATAGCATCTCTACCCTTGAAACATAATGCCATCTTTGAAGTACCCTTCAAATATCTGAGCAGCCACTTAATTGCTTCCCAGTGTTCTCTCCCCGGATTAGACATATACCTGCTGACAACTCCCACTGCATGAGCAATATTGGGCCTTGTGCATACCATTGCGTACATAAGACTGCCCACAGCCGATGCATAAGGAACCTTCGTCATCTCGGCCTTGTCTTTCTCTGTCTTTGGAGACTGATCTTTAGAAAGCTTAATATGACTTGCCAATGGTGTACTTCGAGTAGTAGTCTTCTCATCATTCATTCTGAACTTCTCTAATATCTTCTGAATGTACTTCTCCAGAGATAAAGTTAGAGAACCGTTCTTGTGATCTCTGGTGATGCTCATACCAAGTATCTTCTTAGCTGGACCCAAGTCTTTCATTTCAAACTCTGCAGACAACTGTTTCTTCAACTTGTTAATCTCTGCAATATCTGACCCTGCTATCAGCATATCATCAACATAAAGAAGGAGGATGATATAGGAACTTTTAAACTTCTTGAGATAGCAACAGTGATCCATCTCACATCTCCTATACCCGTTTCTGCCCATAAAGCCACCAAACTTCAAATACCACTGTCTGGGCGCCTGTTTTAAACCATACAAACTTTTCTGTAGTTTACACACCAAGTTTTCTTTTCCTTTAACCTGAAAACCCTCTGGTTATGCCATATAAATAGTCTCATCAAGATCACCATGCAGAAACACAGTCTTCACATCTAGCTGCTCCAAATGTAACTTCTCTGCTGCAACAATACTAAGCACCAATCTGATTGTAGTCATCTTGACCACAGGAGCAAATATCTCACTGTAGTCAACCCCGTGTTTCTGTTGAAACCCCTTAGCGACCAGTCTTGCTTTGTATCGTTTGTTACCATTGTGATCTTCCTTAACTCTGTAGAGCCATTTATTCTGTAGAACTCTTTATCTGGCGGAAGCTTAGTTAAGACCCATGTATTATTCTTCATTAGAGTTCATCTCATCCTGCATTGCATGCTCCCACTAAAGCGAATCTTTCAACTTAACTGCTTCTGAGTAACTTTCTAGTTCACCATCCTCAGTTAAAAGAAGATAATTAACTGAAGGACTGTACCGGGTAGGCTGCTTTGAAACTCTGGTGGATCTCCTGACCCAATGAGATTGGTCTGGAGTCTGTGGATGCTGTTCATCTTCAGAATCTAAACTCCCACTATCAGAAGCTTCAACTGTCTCTTCATCTCCACCCATACCACTATCTTCAAACTCAGGAACTGTATCATCTTCAGTTTCTGTCTCTGGTTTATTAACTGGTTCTGGATCTGGTTGTTTCTGAGCATCAACATCAAATTCAACTTGCTCTTTCTGAACCTCTGAAGTGGTTGTGTTTCTGTCTTTGTATAACTCAGCCTCTTTAAAAGTAGCATGCTTACTTCTGATCAATTTTATGCTTTCAAAATCCCAAAGCCTGTAGCCCATACTGTCAAACCCATAACCGATGAAAGTGTACTTCTTGGCTTTAGCATCAAGCTTGTCACCATTTTTCACTTGATCGTAGGCACTACACCCGAAAACTTTCAAATGCCCAAATTTAACAGCTTCAACTTTCCACTCTTCTTCTGGTATCTTGAAGCCCAACGGAACAGATGGTCCCCGATTAATTAAGTAGGCAGCAGTATTAATTGCATCTGCCCAGAACATCTTTAGAAGCCCTGAATTGATTCTCATACTTCTGGCTCTTTCATTCAATGTTCTGTTCATACGTTCTGCGACTCCATTTTGTTAAGGAGTGCCCGGGATTGTGTAAATCATTCGAATACCATTCTCTGCACAGTAGTTCTGGAACTCTTTGCTGATGTATTCACCTCCGTTGTCCGACTTCAAGCATTTTACCTTCAAATCAGTTTCCAATTCAACAGCAGTTTTCCATTTCTTAAAAACATCAAAAACTTCAGATTTATTTTTAAGAAAGTAAACCCATACCTTACGTGTCGAATCGTCAATGAAAGTGACATAATAATAAGCACCTCCCAAATAAGCAACTGGAGTAGGTCCGAAAACATCCGTGTGAATAAGCTCCAATTTCTGAGCTTTCGGTGGCTTTCCTGTCTTCACAAAAGACACCTTCTTCTTTTTCCCCGAATACACATGGCTCATAAAATTCTGATTCGACCTTCTTTAACTCTGGAAGCTTTCCACTGGAGACGAGCATTTTCATACCTTTTTCACTCATGTCACCGAGTCGTTGTGCCACAGATTAGATTGACTCATGCCACTGGTTACTGCATTTACCCCATCTACAGGAACTTCAACCATGTACAGTGTGCCCCTCTTTGTACCTCTGGCAATCACAAGATTTCCTTTCACGACCTTCCATTGTCCCCCACCAAACATGACATCATATCCTTCACAATCCAACTGCCCAATAGAAATTAACTTCTTTCTGAGACTTGGAATGACCCGAACATCTTTCAAGATCCATATGGTGCCCAATGGAGTCTTCAGAACAACATCCCCCATCCCTGTGATATCAAGAGCATGGCCATTAGGTAAATGAACTTTACCAAAGTTACCAGTTCGTAGATTCTTCATCGACTTCGTGCTAGATGTAGCATGGAACGATGCTCCTGAGTCCATGACTCATGACTCTGTAGAATCTTCAACACAACAGATAAGTACATCATTTGAATTATCTTCAGCCAGATTAACTTCCTTTTTGTCTTTAGAAACAGATGGTTTAGGGCATTGGCTTCTGAAGTGACCATGTTCTTTGCAGTTCCAACACTGGATGTCTTTCCTGGGCTTTGACTGACTTCTTCTTCTAGACTTTGAACGACCCCTGCTACTACCCCTTTCTTTTCCCCTACCTCTTCCTTCAGTACTCAACAGAGAACTAGATGGTTCACCAGAATTTTTCCTTCTAATGTCTTCCCCAAAAATCAAATCACGGACCCCATCAAAGGTGAGCTTAGTAGTACCACATGAACTACTAACTGCAGTAACTGTCCCTGACCAGCTTTCAGGCAATGACGATAACAATAACAAGGCTAGAATTTCATCGTCAAACTTGATATCAACAGATAACAGGCGAGAAATAACGTTATTGAAATCATTGATATGAGAGGAAACTGAACCACCTTCTTTCAATCTGGTGTTAACTAGCTGTCTGATTAGAAATACTTTATTTGATCCAGACGGCTTCTCGTACATATTCGATAAGGCTTTCATCAAACCATGAGTAGTAGTTTCCTTCACTATATTGAACGCAACGTTCTTTGCCAGTGAGAGTCTGATAACAACAATTGCTTTCCCGTCCAACGTCTTCCATTCTTTATCAGTCATATCTGCCGGTTTCTCCTCATCCAAGGCTGCCATCAAATCCTTTTGACACAGCAGATCCTCAATTTGCATCTTCCAAAACCCAAAATCATGTCCATCAAATTTATCAATCTTTGTTCTCCCGTCATCAGCCATTATTCCAACCTAAATGCTCAACAATCGAGTCAAAACTGAAAACAGTGCCAAACACAACTTTGGCCGGTTGCCTGAACTTGAGTGTTGCTCTATTGAACACTGTTTTATGAAATCAGTTTCAAAAAATTGAGAGCAATCGATTGTAACAACACCTTCAATTGAAAAACACAGAACCAACAGCAACAGAACAAACAGCAGCAACTGTTTCAGCGGCTGCAGGGGAGGAATTCCGACAGGGTAGGCGCCGGAACCCTAAATCGGCGACGGCGACGGCTGTTGAAGGTGGAGGCGGCGGCGTCTGAACCCTAATCGAGGTTAGGCGGCGGCGGCTGGCGGCGGCTGACGGCGGTTGACTGTGCGACAGCAGTAGCTCAACCCTAATCGGGGTTGGGCGGCTGCGGCGGCGGCGGTTAACGGCGGCGACGGCGGCTAACGGCGGCGACAGTAGCAAAACCCTAGTCGGTGGTGTTTGTACTGATACTTCAAGCACAAGAGCCTAAACTGGCTCTGATACCAGTTGTTAGGATCAGATTGCTCAAACAAACACACGAACACAAAACACGAGAACAATAATAATCGAAAGCAATAAACGAGACACGAGATTTATAGTGGTTCGGTTACGTTGTGTAACCTTCGTCCACTTGGGGCAACTAGCGTTTTCTTTTATTGAGGTGTGTCTTTACAAGTACAAGAGATATGTATTTATACTAACTAGACAATTAGGGTTTATAATCTTTCCTAATTCTGTCTACAGTTAATACCGGGCCCACCGGGCCCACCCGAGATGGGTTGGAGCCCACAACATAACAACCCATTCCCATTCCTATTCCCATCCCACTATGTAATCAAACCCGTACGGCCGTACCTATAGTGATTCCTGAGTGTAAACCAAACATCACCTAAATCTTTGAATTAAATGCTTTCGGAGGTCATATGCACTAGAAATAAACTTGCGGCTACTTTTGAACCTTTTGACCCGCTCCCCTTTTAGCTATTCTTTTTTATTCTATCTGTTTGAGATAAAACACAACTCAAGATCGACCCCAGTTGTAAGTATATGGGTTGAAATAGCTACATCCAGTTTTATAGATTATTATGGCAACTCGGAGAGTCAGATAATCTCTTCTTGAAGTTATGAACAATTAAGTAACTTACGTTTCTCTCAATAGTCAGCTTTCTTATGGATACTCTTTACTTGAATATCCAAATCCAAACATAAACAAACAAACAAACAAACATACCCAGTGTATCCCGCTGAAAAGCAGGGTCTGGGAGGGGTATGTGGTGGCAAGTCTTTCCTCTATCCAGAGAGATAGAGAGACCGCTTCCGAAGAGACCCCCGACTCGTCAACAAAGGCAGTACCCATAACAATCATAATACATATCATACAACACATAGGTAAATATCACATGCAGAATTAGATAGTGCGCACATCATAAAAAGCGTCGTGTAACACCCAAAAAGGTATATGACGAAAAACTACACCTGACGCGGGAGGTCCCGCCATATGTACCCGTAACCCGTCCCACCCACAAATCCCACTAAAAGTCCTTAATTTTTATTCGACGCCTCCACTCACTCCTATCCTCGATCATGTGCTCAGAGAGGTGCAAGTCTATCATATCTCGCCTAATAATCTCATCCCAAGTCAACCTAGGTCTACCTCTACTCCTCCTACCCTCTACGTTGATGTTCTCTACTGCTCTAACAGGTGCTGCCATCGTTCTCCTCTTGACGTGCCCAAACCATCTTAGTCTTCCCTCTCGTATTTTATCTGTGATACATGCCACCTCTAGCCTCTGGCGAAAGACGTCGTTTCTGATCTTATCCAATCTTGTGTGTCCACACATCCACCTCAGCATTCGCATTTCTGCGACCTCTATTTGTCTCTCTTGCGATTTCTTTATGGGCCAACAGTCTATGCCGTATCCAAATCCAAACATATTGACCCCAAATAATCAGATAATGTAGAATAATAATCAGGTTACCCAAACACTCAAAAACCGATTACTAGCCCTTCAAAGCGCAAAAATTTTCAATGCATATCCAAACATTCAGGGCCGGCTCAAGCTTTTCAGGGGCCCGAAGCGAAACTAAAATTGGGGCCCTCTGCACCGAAAACCATTTAGTTTGGCTTTTGATCCTAATTCATGTAATGCCATGAAAATAAGTTGATTTACCTCAATCTACATTAGTTCTAATTTCTTATAACAATTTTAATCTAAATAAAGATGGTAAGCAGAATATTTATAAAATATTGTATCTTGAATTGTGTGACATCTAATTTTCTATAGAAGTAATTTACGAATAATTGCTATAATAAAGAAATATATACGTGAACCAATCACTAATATACATATAAAGTAACAACAAGAAATGTAAAAAGTAACTACTAACTTCATTTAAGCTTACCAACTCTTTTAGAAAACTATATATAGTGTTCTGACCTTAACTTTTTTAAAGAAAACTATATATAGTGTGTGCAGTTTCTAGAATACATACCAAGTCAAGAGAGAACTCAATGGAGAAGAAGCATAAATTACCAACAATGTCAAGACTTCTTTAACACGAGCCATCTAAAATAACATTATAGCAGGTTTAGAGGAAATTTAAGCACTAGACTTTGCAAACCATCGCTTGGCTAAAAAGTCATTACTTATTCAACAATAAATCAACTAATCAAGTGAACAAGATCAACAATTAATAAACTAATCAAGGGGACAAGATTAAAGAGTTATAATGTAATATTAGAGTATACTTAGTGTAGCTAAATTCAACAAAACACACATATGATTCTCAATATTTTGTAATGGTGTTTTGTCCTCATGGTTTTAGCATCTTGCTAAGCCATCTGTTTTCTATTTGGTGAGATGAAAATAGATGTCGTTAAAAAAACTAATCAAAATTAAAATCAAAGATCAGAACTAATATCAATCTAGCAAAGTAAGATTGCGATGCATCTGTACGGCTGTGCAACCCCTATGTCGCCCCAACCGGTAATCAGATTGACAAAGTGCAAACTTTAAATCACAATTCACAAACTTGATAATCTTACCTTTAGAATCAGTCATTCTTTTAACAATCGAACTACTAATCGAAAAGTTCAATGGGCATTGTTGCACTTACTTGAAAGTTATAATCCTAGGACATCGTTGCCGGGTGTTGGTTCATCTCCCCAAGTTCATCAACTACTATTGTGAAGCGTAGTTGTCGATTAAGCTCCCCATCGTCCTTTGATTGGTGCAAGATACGAGATGAGATGTAAAAGTCGCTACCCAAGAATAAAACCCCCTGCTGCAGTCATTCCATTTTGTTTTTCTACTGGACCAGATCACAAAAGCCCAATACACATGATAATTTTTTAAAAAATGGGGGCCTTTAAATTTTCGGAGCCCCAAGTCCTAGCTTCACTCCCTTGGCCTGTTGGGACGGCCCTGCAAGCACTCCTTTTTAGTCAAAATTTGGTTTTTATTATACTTTGGCTAATCATATAACGTATTTTGCAGTATCAATATGCAAATTGCTCCAACCCTAATTACAAGGTTACAGGAGAAGCATCATTAAAGCTTCAGTTGATCAATCAAAGATCCAACTTCTCCTTTGCATTATTCACAGGAGGATTGTTAACTGTAAGTCTGTAACTTCTAGTGTTTTATTCTTCTTTTCTTTACATTTTTTTAGTGTTAATTTGCATTTATAATATACTGACTATATCTGGACAGCCAAATCTGGTGGCGGTTTCAAATACAATTGCTTTTGAAAATCCAAATGCACCAAACTACCCACGGTTAGCTCAAGGAAAGATGTGGGATGAAGTGAGTTTTACATTTTTCATCCTTGATACTTGTTAATCATTAGTATATTTATACTACATCTACTTCATGGGCTAAACAACATACCCATAGATATTGTATGCATGTAAGTATGAGCTAAATGACAGTTCGAAACACTTATGAATGGGTTGACTTGGGTTGTGTTCAATTTTGATTGGGCAAAATAAAAAATAGCTAGAATGGCAAAGGGTCAATCAAGTTGAAACTCACCAATGTCTATTTTCAATGCATACGACCTCTTATGTTTTGTTCAAAGATTTTGATTATTATTGTAACACTATTACTTTCATGATTAAATTAAAGCATTAATAATTTGTAAGAAGTAAAAATGGACAAAATTGTGCTCACAAGTCAACCTGGTCCGGCTATTTTGAACCCTACTAAATGACACATTTCAACCTGAATATGTTACCTGACCCTCCACCTGCCCTGCCATTTTTCTACTGTTAGAGATAGTTATAAAACGTGTTTTACTTGAAGGAAATACTATTTTGACATGACTTTCAGATGACTGTAACGTGGACAAGCGGTTACGGAATCAGTGAAGCAGAGCCTTTTGTCGAATGGGGTCAAATAGGTGGAGACCAGAAACATTCTTTTGCTGGAACTCTGACTTTTGACAGACATAGCATGTGTGGTATGTAAGAGATCATTAATTTTTCAGAAACATTATTCATGAGTCTTAAAAAGTTTAAAGAACAAGATCATTAAGTTACAACATCTATATTCATAATTCTTTTTGAGAAAACATTCACTTATCATGGAACTTTCATTATTTATCATTCTTTTATAGCAACATTTGGTTGTTCTATAAATGTGTATGCATATGCAGGTGCACCAGCTAGAACAGTGGGTTGGCGTGATCCTGGTTATATTCATACTAGCTTCTTGAAAGACTTATGGCCCAATCAAGTGTATGTTATACCTTATGCTAGTAAATATCTGGAATGAACACAAGATTAACTTCATTAGCAATCTTTAAGGGATTATACATATCAAATGTCTTATTGAGTTATAGAGGTGGCGAGATTGGTAGGTCATGTGGATGGTAATGGGTCAAGATGCTCATCTTCTTTAAAAGTAATTTTCAATTATTGATGTGTTAGTACTTGGAAAAGATTACAAAAACAATATTATTACACTAATAATCTAAATCTCTGAATAAAAAGAGTTAAGGATGCTGTATGCATTAAAATAGACTTCGGATGACTTTCAACCCGTCTAACCACCCATTCCCATACAACCTTTTGATTTGACCCATTTGAGGTAAAACTTAACAACCCTTTTATAAGTAAATGGGTTGTAATTTCCACCTCTAATTAAAAACTCATGATCATGTTTATGTAGGTATACATACAAGCTAGGGCACAAATTGATAAATGGTACAATCATCTGGAGCCAGATGTACCAGTTTAAGTCATCTCCATATCCAGGGCAAGACTCTCTACAACATGTTATAATTTTTGGTGATATGGGAAAGGTATTATTTATTATTCAGACATCGGTTTTTATTCCAGTCTCTTGGCTTTCAGATATAGTTTGTTCCTTTCTATATTAACATGAACTACATGCAGGATGAGGCCGATGGCTCTAACGAGTACAATAATTTCCAACCTGGGTCTCTTAACACTACGAAGCAACTCATTGATGACTTGGAAAACATTGATATTGTTTTCCATATTGGAGATATTTGTTATGCAAATGGATATCTTTCACAATGGGATCAATTTACTTCTCAGATAGAACCAATTGCCTCAGCTGTGCCTTATATGATTGCTAGGTAGTGGGTTCTTTTTTTATTTTTAATTTTAATCTTTTTTCTTACATACCCACCGCCCACAGGTATAGTTTGACAGTTCAAGTCAAAATTCTCACTTCCAAAATTAAATTCCTTGTGAATTTACCAAATTTTCTCCCATAGTTTTTCCAATTGTAGTTCTATAAGCGTTTAAAATGCTTTTAAAGAATTTTTATTAAATTATAAAGTTCAAATATTAGTATGTTGACCTCAAAAATCAAATTTACTTTCTATCCCAAAGTGTTCTTATTTTTATGCTTGATAGCATAACCAACTTGTCATTTGAAGTCAAACTTATGACTTCTAAAATACAAAGTTTATATGGACTTTCTTGTACTTCTATAAAGCTTAATTGGTCATAATTCTTTAATCTGAAGTTCAAAGAGCTTGTATTTTATAGAAACTTGAAAATTTGAATGGTTGACCTCAAAATTCAAACTTTGCCTCTTATATTCAGAGGTTTATTTATGAATTATTGATCTTGCATAACCAATTGATAATCTTTACTTTGTAGTGGTAATCATGAACGTGACTGGCCCAACTCTGGATCTTTTTATGAGAACAATGATTCGGGAGGAGAATGCGGTGTCGCAGCTCAAACTATGTTTCATGTTCCAACTGTTAATAGAGATAAATTCTGGTACGTTATATTCCATGATATCCTTTACTTATGTTTAGAGGTGTCAAAACTGGAGGCTTGGGTAACATACTAACAGTCAAAATGGGAAAAATATGATCACAAAAATATTTTATATCCAGTGTTAATTTTTTTTTTCTAAAATTTGGTTGACTTTCACCTCATTTGACCTGGTTCCTTCTATGCTAGTTTTAAATCTGTTCAATGTGTTAAAGACAGCATAACACATTCAACCCATTCATAAGTAAATGGGCTGAAGTTGCAACCTTTACTTGTGTTAAAGTAACTGACTTTGACTTTATTTTATTGCAGGTATTCTACTGACTATGGCATGTTTAGGTTCTGCATTGCTGACTCGGAGCATGATTGGAGAGAAGGAACCGAGCAATACAATTTCATTGAACAATGTTTTGCATCAGCCGATAGACAAAAACAACCATGGCTAATATTTTTTGCACATCGTGTATTGGGATATTCTTCTTCTTTATTTTATGTGGTTGAAGGTTCATTTGGAGAACCAATGGGTAGAGATAGCCTTCAAAAGCTTTGGCAAAAATATAAAGTTGATATAGCTGTTTATGGTCATGCGCACAATTATGAAAGAACCTGCCCAGTTTATGAGGTATGTTAACTTTATAATTTACAACTAAATTGACATATTTTTGCATTCCGTTGTGATTAAATTGTGTTGGTTCAGCATACTTGCATGAATGATGAGAAGAACCATTACAAAGGCAGCTTAAATGGTACAATACATGTGGTGGCTGGGGGAGCTGGGGCAGACCTCACCCCATTCGCACCATTTAAAACCACTTGGAGTGTCTTCAGAGACTATGATCATGGGTTTTTAAAACTTACTGCATTTAACCATTCTACCCTTTTGTTTGAGTACAAAAAGAGCAGAGATGGGAAAGTTTATGATTCGTTCATGATTTCTCGGGATTATAGAGACATTTTAGCGTGTACGTTCGATAGTTGCTCGAGTACTACCCTTGCATCTTGAAGATTATAGTGGTTGGACAGTTCAAGGTTTCCTCAACTGGACCTCAGGCTGATGGGGTTGCAGATATGCAGCCATGGCTCAAGGCTTATAGTTTACAGGTTAGAAGATGTTTGCGATATGGATATGTAAATGAATAGTGTGTAGAATCAGTTTTTGTGCAAAAAGATGTGTAGGGGCTTAATGTTATTATGGTTAATAAATGGGGTCTCTTTAACTTTAGTTTACTTTTACAAATTGATGCATGAGTTCCATTGTCCACCATTCTTACTTGACATGGAAGATATGAATCAAATGTTTTCCTTCTACTTTGTCTTTTGGATTCTGGCAGAATGCTTCTACTCCACTATTTCCATGTGACTTGTTAGCTAAAGCATAAACTTCAAAATGTTTGCAGAATTTTACTCCATCGCTTAACATTTTTTATTCTTTAGTTATGTGGGAATATAGAATCCAGGGAAAGTAACTTTTTACATTACAAATAAAGTTAAAAAAATTTAAAATATTAAAATTTCTTGATTTCTTTTAGTGAAATAACAAAAATACTCAAAATAAACAATATGGTAGCAAATTACTTGCTAGCAATATGAGATACTTGTATGTGAGATATTTTTAGTGATTTTATGCTTAAATTTTTTGGTATGCAAAGCAAAAGAGTAAATTTTCATAGGTTCTCTATAACAGTAGGACACCATGACACCAGGTATAATGTTTTTTACCACCACAAACAAATTGTTAATTAAAAACACTATAAATAAACAAGATAGTTACAGTCGTTCACTACTATCAAAATCAAGATCAAGAACTCCAATTGTACAAACAAAGCATTTCCATTTGAGCCTCATTTCAAAACTTGTGAACCCTTTAGATTCCAATGAACAAACCATGTGTGCTCTATAGTCTAATGGCCTTTACGACGGCCACCTTTCTTTCCGCGGTTCTTTTTCCCACCCTTCTTCTTGCCGCCCTTACCAAACCCATGGCCACCAGACCCACCACCAAAACCATGGCTACCAGAACCACCATGAAACCCATGACTTCTGGAGCCACCATGGTCACCAGAAGCCCCATTAGATTTCAACAAATCTTTAACATCAAGTACACCGTTTCTAAAACGTCCAGCAGTTGACATCAGTACTCTATCCTCGGGTTTATGCGAGGCAGATGCCTGTTTGCTACGGTTCCCACGCTTCCCTCCAACTTGTCCAAGTAAGATATTCTATTAAATTAAAAAATGTTGGCAATATCAGTTACACTAAAGAAGAATTGTAACCAAAAAGGAGGTATTATAAGAGAAACTTAAGAACCTCTTGTAGCATTTTCTGATCCCTTTCTTTCTGGTTTTTCATTGCTACTCGCGCTACGCTTAAAGGCAGTCTCTGCTTCTTGGGAGGCTATGACATTATAACAAATTAAATAAAATTATTTCATGGTCTAATTTCTTAGCAAATTTTATAAAAAAGTTACTCTTGTTCTTACATAAATCTCACCTTCCCACCAAGAGATACTACTTTCTTGTTTTCCAAAGCCTTTTTCTCTTTCCATGTCATATGAGTTGGGCCTGAATGCATATATATGCAAAAAAAAATCAAATTATAGTTATTAATAACATGACTTTCACTGAAGATGTATGCTTCTCATTAAATCAACATAACATTGACACAAAGAGTTGGCCTGAGGGATGGGCTCGTTGTGGGATTTAACCCAACACCTTACATCACAAGCTGACGACAACCATGCACAACCAAAACTCCATTGCGTCTTTCTGATTGTTTTTAATTTGAATTATTGTGTCTTTCTGATGTAAAATTTCAAATTCCGATGTTCTTTAAGGCGAACAAAGAAACAAATCATTACCCATATACTCGATATCTCTCAAGATCGATTTCAATTCCATCCTGGTGGCTTTCATATCCATGTATGTTGAAGTTCCTTCCATTTTGTTTCCTTGCTTTCGCTTATCCATTTTCATCGAGTTCAGTCTGACCGACAATAAGAGAAGAGCATAGATATGTTTGTCAACAAAAGTTTACTTTAAAGAAACAAGTAATAACACAAACCGATTCTAAACATTTGGAGAAGATTGGTTAACATTCATGACTTACTCATTTCATATGTAAAAGAACTACAACTTCAATCAACTTAAGAGATAAGCACATCAAAGTATCACTTGTAAAAATACAACCCTTAGACCACAATTTTCACATTTTATTTTTAGATAGTTCGAGTTTTATAATTGGGCCCTTTTCCATACAATTTAATAATTTTCCTTATGATCCTAACACGAGGAATATGATGAAATTAGCTGAGGGCACTAAAAATCAGTCCTAATCCAATAAATATTTGTAAGAAGATTACAAAAATCATCCCAATAATTGATTCAAACACATCTAACAAGTGTCAGTAAAAAAATTATTAGTCACAAAAGGTTGATCAAACCACATGAAACCATGTAGAAGTTCCCTTCATGTTCTGGTTAAGAATATAACTCACAGATTCACAGGTTGAAGTCACTTGTACATACCAACATTAAGCACTAATCTTACTTGAATGCAGTTGATTACTTGATATCCCTAAAATTGCAATTACCAAAGATTCACACATTGGGGAATCACTTTAACATACCGAAATAAAGCACCAATGTCACTGAAATGAATTTGCTAATGATATCATTCAAGATTTAAAGGGTAATCGACCACAGGCTTCTAAAGTTGCAATAAGCGACACACGACATAAAAATTAGGGCTTTCTAGATGTCAAAATCACTCAAATAAATTAACTAACAACAATGAAAAATAGTGTAAATCTAGGGTTTGAATCTTCTAATCTAAACAAAGATTAAATAAATAAAGTAACAAAATTAGATTATTAACTCAACTATTCAAGAGACAAGAAAGTTAGAAACACTAACCTTGACGCGTAGTGATACGATCCCCATGGGTCAGTCTGGGTCGGGGCAGACCCAGTCAACATGGTTTGGCGGGAAAAAAGGGGCTGGTCCAGGAGGTGGGGGGTGATGCGGTTATTTAGGCTTAGTGGGTAGGATTTAGTGGGCAGTTAGTAGCTATATTAGTCTATATATGTGCGTTTTAATGTTGGAGTGGAGTGGAGAGAGTTTAGTATTTGAATTTCTAGTTTATGATTTGGAGATTAGTCCATCTCGAAAAGGACTACACTGATAAACAAATAAACCAAGCTAGTTAATTAAAAATATAGAATTAATTAGATGTTAGATAGCCGCACAATTTAGTTGGTCATGATAAACACATATAATACAAAATAAAACATGAAATTAAAATACACATAGTGTTTCAGGCACAAAGAAAACAACAATGTTCATTAGACATAATTTAACCATATAAAAGTCATATGCTAATGTTGATGTCATCAAAAATTAAGCAAGAATGCCTGAGAATGAAGATTTCATATAATAAATATTCATATGCTGAGTATTGTTGATGTTCCTTATATGCTCATGTGCTAAAAAGAATATGGGACCAATCCCTCTATAAACCTTTCTATCTATTTTCTTCAATCAATGCTTCCATAACCCATTACCTTGTACAAAAATACATGATTAAGCATCAAATTATAAGCCCTGTTCCAAAACAAACATGAACAAACCTATTGTACCCTTGGCTAGGAACATGTCTATTGCTATCAGTTTCATGACCTAACAACCTGAATATCCTTTACCTTTAATCCATGACTAATCTGTTAACTTTCAAATTTAGAACATATCTACACACAAAAAACTCATAGAAAGGGATATAAACAAATATACTACATGAGCAGAATCAAAAACCACTTACAGGACGGATTACAGGACGGATTTGAGTTAATTAGATCTTATAAGGGAGACGGTTTCGGAGATTAAATTGGAATAATAATGATGGTGTAGAACGACTCTGGCGATTGAATCAGTTCTTGTGATTGAATTAACGGCATTGGTGATGGAGTTGCCGTTGAAGGAAAAAGGATGAAACCGGCGATGCCGCTTGAACCGGAAGTACGGATAAAACCGGCGATGGCGATTGAACTGGAACAACAATGATGATATTGAATTAAGAATCGAATTGGTTCTAGCATCTTAAGAATTTTAGCTTCCTAAATGGTCATAATGCAAGTTAATTTTCTAGTATTGTCAAAACGTCCTAAATGGAATTGGTTTAGTAAATTCTAACCTAAATAAAACTAATCGGACATATTTTTAGCACAATTGAACCAAAATCTAACCAAGAGATCACCATGTGTAACAAAAAACGAATCAAAATCATCCCAATCAGAAACCGGTGCCGTCAAATCGAACCAAAATAAAATACAAAGGAACCAAAACCAAACAAATCAGAATAAATCGAACAACATACGGACCAAAATCGAACGACAATTGCAATGAAATAGAACCACTGGTGGAGAAGAATGGAAGTTTACCTGAGGATGACCGGAATCCAAGAGATGCAGACGTAGGTAGAGAGGGAGATTCAAACCATGGACTTAGTTTGCGGCTATGGAGGATCGATTAGGGTTAGATGAGGTTTCTTGAGCGTATTTGTTTAAACCCATTTAGGAAGATGGGTCGGATATAGATCTGCGCTTCTAATTTTTCACCAAATCAACAGCCTTTTGACACGTGGCTGTTATATTTAAAAAATTATGCCATGTGGCAATCTACTAGATAAAATGAAGACAAGTGGCAAACCTATTTTCTTTTATTATATACTAGCTATAGTAACCCGTGTATTACACGGGTCAGAAAAATCAAATTTTAAATTAAAAATAGACATTATTAGTTCAAGTTATAAAAAATTTACATTAAATAACTAACTCGTGTTTACTAAATAAACTCACGCAATTTTGCATCGAGCGTGTATGAAAGATGCAAAATTTCTTAGCATTTTAAAATGCTAAGAAATATATGAGATTATTGGGTAAGAAAGAAAACCTAGAAGTAATTAAATAACATCAATTGCTCTATGATCTATTACCCAAACTAACCATTTTAAAACATCTGGTTTATATATGGTTGGAACTTAATTTATCATAGCCCAGTAAATTTGACAAACCATAGATATCACATATTGATTACTACTAATGGAGTAATTGTTACACACGAAAATTAGTGAACAGTCTGCCAAGTTTTATGGTAACCTAAATGTCTAGCATGGTAACATGTGTATACAGAAAATGCATATTAAGGTATGATATGCATGGAAACGCACAAATAACTACCACGAATACTCAAAAATTCTACTTTCAAAATAACAAAGCTTGATAGGCAAAGAATGAATGTCTATAGCATAATATTATAAATAACACGTAAACCATAATACTTATAAATAAATTTTATATACCCAACGGTCTGTAAATAACTTTTCTAAAAATAAGTAAATTAATAAAAAAAATCTTCAAATACATACTTTAAATGAAAGCTTTGAGCGACGTGCAACACGTTTAACTTGATTCCCATTTAACTAAATGTTTTTTAACGATCAACAACTTTTTGAATAGGTATTCAAGGCTCAAGCCTTTTGCTACTTTTTAACTTCCAATTTTCTGTAAAGATCATAATAAGACATCAGAATTCAACTTTTATAGCACCACTTATCAAAATAAATGCCATTTTAATAGCATCCTTTCAATTAAACAAAATTAGTACCTATAATTGGTAAACATGTATGTACAATTATCATTAAAGCTTACAAATGAAAATAAACCAACTTCATTTCAAGTATATTAAACAAACCCAAACAACTCAGTTTTACCTTTTTTAACATACTAATCCTAATGATTCACATTTCAAGAAATTCCTAATGGTTACCCTGTGAAACAGTTCATAAAACCTGGTTATTTACTGTTTCTTATACCTCAACGTCACAACTTTCTACAAAACATCTCTAATTTGCTGCAAGGATTACAACAGAACATCAAAATTCAATCTAAATCAAAGAAACAACGTATAGCACGAGACGAAGAAAGAAAAAACTATTATATAGTTTGTAAAAAGATTAGAAATTGTAAAATAAGTTTAAAGATAATATACAAATGAAATTACATAAAGGCATATACTTTAAGCAAACTCAATTTGACACATGATACTTGCAAACAACTCAAGAAACTAATTGATTATAATACATAGTTCATCATTCTTGCCTTAACAATGATAAACCGATATAAGCTCTATTGCATATAGTTACTACAGATTAAAAACCTATTATTTTTCATCAAGAACAAAATTCAAATGCAAATGAAATTAAAATAATAATTGGCCATCAGACTGATAGTATATTCAAATGCGAATTCCAATGTACGAAATAACCAGATGAGTTTTCTTTTAAAATTAGTGCTTTCAAACCATTAAACTCACCGGACATATTGCTTGCACCATCATATCCTTGGCCTCTAACTCTAGTCAAGCTTAAATTGTATCTAGCAAATAGTTCATCAATGGCCGACTTGAGAGACAATGAAGTTGTTTCCATGACATGAACAAGGCCAATAAATCTTTTTTAACAAGTCCCAATTTATCAACAAATCTTAAAACCACAGCCATTTGTTCCTTTTTAGATACATCTCTCGACTCATCAACTAATATAGCAAAAACATCATCATCAAGTTCTTCAAAAACCTGCTTTAAAACCTCTTGTGCAAAACAATTACAAATTTCTTTTTGAATTAGTGGAGAAGTCATCTGACTATTTCCTGGAGCATTTCCTAAGATCACTTTACCAATTTCTTCATTTAATTGCCCAAACACCTTTAAAAACTCAATAAAGTGTCCTCTATAAAGTGAAGTCTCAGACTCATCATGAGCACGAAAAGACAACCCACCATTTATTAACGCTTTTGCAAGAAGAACAGAAGAACTTAATCGGATTCTATACTCTCTTTTTTGTTTGTCACTTTGTTTTTCAAATGCAACATGTATGGATTGTTCTTGTTTGAGCAAGTCCTCTCCTTTTCTACGTGCTTTGTTGTGAATACTATTAACATCACCAATATGTATGGTAAATCTTTCAGTTTTGTTCCAATCATTAAAACCTTCATTAACAAATGCATCTTTTTGACCAATTTCCTTAAACAAATAACAAAACAAACAATATGCTCTATCCGTTTTCACACTATATTCTAGCCAATTTCCATATTGTTGAAACCACTCGGGACGAAATCGTCTAGATTTTCCACTAAAATCTCGTTGTGGAAACTCATGCCCAATAGGTTGACATGGACCTCTAAGCAAGTATGCTCTTCTAATTTCATCTTTTTGATTAGGGTGATATGATGAGATTGGCGGTCCATGTCCCTAAATTATACAAATTGTGATAAACTAAATTACTAATATGATAAAATACCCAAATTATATCACATAAATTATATCATATAAACTAAATTACTAATATCATACCCAAATTGTGATATACCTAAATTACTAATATCATACCCAAATTGTGATAAACCATTAGTCTAACAATGAACCATTAAGAATATAAGTTATGTCTAACAAGTAACAACAAACAATTAAGCAAAATAACTTAAAGAATTTGAACTTTAAGAAACTAACCTTTTGAAGAATTAATGGACAATGATGGTTGGTGGATGAGGATTGGGGGTCGCACTTCAAGCAGGTCGCAGCAGGGGCCGATAAGCCGATTGGGGTCGCACTTCAAGTTCAAGCAGGCGAGCAGCAGTCAGCAGAAGCAGCCAGGCAGCCAGCAGGTCGCAGGGAGGCCAGAAGGGGTGGCCGGGTGGGGGCAGCCGGACAGCCGGAGGGCGGAGGCGGCAGCAGAATGGGAGGAGCAGCGACCAGTGGCGATGAGGATGGCTGATGGGAGGGAAAAAATTGAAGGGTTAGGGTTTTATTTTAGGTTATTAGAAGAAGGGTATTTTAGTAATTTCAGGTAAATATAGAAGGGAAAAAAAGAACAGGCTACTGGGAGCAAGACTCGAACTTGCGACCGAATGAAAGAGGAGCCGGCACATTACCAGCGAACTACCAAGCTGTTTTGTGTTATATTATTAATTTTAATATACTAATGGGTTCAATTCCTGTAAAACTATGGGTTGCTTAAAAAATTCGGTATTATACGTTACACTACGGGTTCAAAATCAATGGGGTCACTTGACCCCGTTCCCGAAAGCCTAGTTCCGCCTGATCAAATTAGTTATTGTTTTTATCTTCTTTTGTAAAGATATATTAGATGTGGGACAAGTATTAAACCATTTTGCTTAAGTTATGAGTCAAGTTTCACCATTTTGAATTTGTTTATATGCTCTGAGGAAAAACTAAGCGAAATGAATGGAGTTAGATAGTGCAAATAACTAGCATTTTAGTTTTCAAGAGTTCAGGATTCAAATAATGCAAGGTGTAAGTAGGGGTGGTTAATAGGAGTAGATTAGGGATTGTTAAAACAAAGAACTAGCATTTTAGTTTTCAAATCAGTTTTGTAGTTGAAAATTGCCATTGACCTCTAAATTTTGATTTGTTTCTGACTTCTTGGGTACAGTGATCTTGCTTATTATTGTCACACATCTTTACTTAAACGTTATTGAATATATAGATATAATACAACTGATGCAGCTTCTTTTGTTTTCTAGGGCCAAAGTTCTGAATGGGTGACTGTATATATTAGCAATATGAACCCATCCATTGATGATTGGATTGGAGTGTTCTCCCCTGCCAATTTCAGGTTCGTATATGTTTAATTGTATGTTTTTCTGAAAGATTTGAATGCTATTTGTTTTACATTTATCTTCATTCTCCATTTCATGGGTATTCAGTTGTTCATCGTGTAATTGGGACTCATGCATATTTAATCCATGTTATATTAATGTTGTCAGTGATTCTACCTGCCGCCCTGAAAATTCAAGATTTAGCCCTCCATATCTATGCTCTGCACCTGTTAAGGTTTATTTTTTTAGCCTTGTGTCATGGGTACTAGTTAGCTTTATGTTTTAGGGGGTGTTTGGATGGCAAATTGGACATCCTTTAACAGGTCAAAGCAGCTTTGAGTTGAGAAAAATTATTTTTTTTGTGATGAAACGGGCTAAACCAGGTTGTGATTGAACCACAAAACACCTTTCGATTGTTTTATAACAAAATATTACGTTAATTATGGTACAAAAACAATGGGCATTTGGCATTACAATGATACTCTAGTTTATCATTAGTTTGAGGGTTTGGGTTTGATAGTGTTCAAGTATGTTTGGTTTAAGGGTATGTGTTTGAAGGAATTGGCTTGATACACCTAAAACTAAACATTCCCCATGGGCCCATACCAACCTAAAGGATTGGATTTAGAAATCTATACTCATACTCATTCCCATTCCTATTCCCATCCCACTATGTAATCAAACCCGTACGGCCGTACCTATAGTGATTCCTGAGTGTAAACCAAACATCACCTAAATCTTTGAACGAAATGCTTTCGGAGGTCATATGCACTAGAAATAAATTTGCGGCTATTTTTGAACCTTTTGACCCGCTCCCCTTTTAGCTATTCTTTTTTATTCTACCGGTTTGAGATAAAACACAACTCAAGATCGACCCCAGTTGTAAGTATATGGGTTGAAATAGCTACATCCAGTTTTATAGATTATTATGGCAACTTGGAGAGTCAGATAATCTCTTCTTGAAGTTATGAACAATTAAGTAACTTGCGTTTATCTCAATAGTCAGTTTTCTTATGGATACTCTTTACTTGAATATCCAAATCCAAACATATTGACCCCAAATAATCAGATAATGTAGAATAATAATCAGGTTACCCAAACACTAAAAAACTGATTACTAGCCCTTCAAAGCGCAATAATTTTCAATGCATATCCAAACATGAAGCTCTCCTTTTTAGTCAGAAATTGGTTTTTATTATACTTTGGCTAATCATGTAACGTATTTTGCAGTATCAATATGCAAATTGCTCCAATTCTAATTACAAGGTTACAGGAGAAGCATCATTAAAGCTTCAGTTGATTAATCAAAGATCCAACTTCTCCTTTGCATTATTCACAGGAGGATTATTAACTCTGTAACTTCTAGTGTTTTATTCTTCTTTTCTTTACATTTTTTAGTGTTAATTTGCATTTATAATATACTGACTATATCTAGACAGCCAAATCTGGTGGCGGTTTCAAATACAATTGCTTTTGAAAATCCAAATGCACCAAACTACCCACGGTTAGCTCAAGGAAAGATGTGGGATGAAGTGAGTTTTACATTTTTCATCCTTGATACTTGTTAATCATTAGTATATTTATACTACATCTACTTCATGGGCTAAACGACATACCCATAGATATTGTATGCATGTAAGTATGAGCTAAATGACAGTTCGAAACACTTATGAATGGGTTGACTTGGGTTGTGTTCAATTTTGATTGGGCAAAATAAAAAATAGCTAGAATGGCAAAGGGTCAATCAAGTTGAAACTCACCAATGTCTATTTTCAATGCATACGACCTCTTATGTTTTGTTCAAAGATTTTGATTAATATGTAACACTATTACTTTCATGATTAAATTAAAGCATTAATAATTTGTAAGAAGTAAAAATGGACAAAATTGTGCTCACAAGTCAACCTGGTCCGGCTATTTTGAACCCTACTAAATGACACATTTCAACCTGAATATGTTACCTGACCCTCCACCTGCCCTGCCATTTTTCTACTGTTAGAGATAGTTATAAAACGTGTTTTACTTGAAGGAAATACTATTTTGACATGACTTTCAGATGACTGTAACGTGGACAAGCGGTTACGGAATCAGTGAAGCAGAGCCTTTTGTCGAATGGGATCAAATAGGTGGAGACCAGAAACATTCTTTTGCTGGAACTCTGACTTTTGACAGACATAGCATGTGTGGTATGTAAGAGATCATTAATTTTTTAGAAACATTATTCATGAGTCTTAAAAAGTTTAAAGAACAAGATCATTAAGTTACAACATCTATATTCATAATTCTTTTTGAGAAAACATTCACTTATCATGGAACTTTCATTATTTATCATTCTTTTATAGCAACATTTGGTTGTTCTATAAATGTGTATGCATATGCAGGTGCACCGGCTAGAACAGTGGGTTGGCGTGATCCTGGTTATATTCATACTAGCTTCATGAAAGACTTATGGCCCAATCAAGTGTATGTTATACCTTATGCTAGTAAATATCTGGAATGAACACAAGATTAACTTCATTAGCAATCTTTAAGGGATTATACATATCAAATGTCTTATTGAGTTATAGAGGTGGCGAGATTGGTAAGTCATGTGGATGGTAATGGGTCAAGATGCTCATCTTCTTTAAAATTAATTTTAAATTATTGATGTGTTAGTACTTGGAAAAGATTACAAAAACAATATTATTACACTAATAATGTAAATCTCTTAATAAAAAGAGTTAAGGATGCTGTATGCATTAAAAATGGACTTCGGATGACTTTCAACCCGTCTAACCACCCATTCCCATACAACCTTTTGATTTGACCCATTTGAGGTAAAACTTAACAACCCTTTTATAAGTAAATGGGTTGTAATTTCCACCTCTAATTAAAAACTCATGATCATGTTTATGTAGGTATACATACAAGCTAGGGCACAAATTGATAAATGGTACAATCATCTGGAGCCAGATGTACCAGTTTAAGTCATCTCCATATCCAGGGCAAGACTCTCTACAACATGTTATAATTTTTGGTGATATGGGAAAGGTATTATTTATTATTCAGACATCGGTTTTTATCCAGTCTCTTGGCTTTCAGATATAGTTTGTTCCTTTCTATATTAACATGAACTACATGCAGGATGAGGCCGATGGCTCTAACGAGTACAATAATTTCCAACCTGGGTCTCTTAACACTACGAAGCAACTCATTGATGACTTGGAAAACATTGATATTGTTTTCCATATTGGAGATATTTGTTATGCAAATGGATATCTTTCACAATGGGATCAATTTACTTCTCAGATAGAACCAATTGCCTCAGCTGTGCCTTATATGATTGCTAGGTAGTGGGTTCTTTTTTTATTTTTAATATTAATCTTTTTTCTTACATACCCACCGCCCACAGGTATAGTTTGACAGTTCAAGTCAAAATTCTCACTTCCAAAATTAAATTCCTTGTGAATTTACCAAATTTTCTCCCATAGTTTTTCCAATTGTAGTTCTATAAGCGTTTAAAATGCTTTTAAAGAATTTTTATTAAATTATAAAGTTCAAATATTAGTATGTTGACCTCAAAAATCAAATTTACTTTCTATCCCAAAGTGTTCTTATTTTTATGCTTGATAGCATAACCAACTTGTCATTTGAAGTCAAACTTATGACTTCTAAAATACAAAGTTTATATGGACTTTCTTGTACTTCTATAAAGCTTAATTGGTCATAATTCTTTAATCTGAAGTTCAAAGAGCTTGTATTTTATAGAAACTTGAAAATTTGAATGGTTGACCTCAAAATTCAAACTTTGCCTCTTATATTCAGAGGTTTATTTATGAATTATCGATCTTGCATAACCAATTGATAATCTTTACTTTGTAGTGGTAATCATGAACGTGACTGGCCCAACTCTGGATCTTTTTATGAGAACAATGATTCGGGAGGAGAATGCGGTGTCGCAGCTCAAACTATGTTTCATGTTCCAACTGTTAATAGAGATAAATTCTGGTACGTTATATTCCATGATATCCTTTACTTATGTTTAGAGGTGTCAAAACTGGAGGCTTGGGTAACATACTAACAGTCAAAATGGGAAAAATATGATCACAAAAAATATTTTATATCCAGTGTTAAAATATTTTTTCTAAAATTTGGTTGACTTTCACCTCATTTGACCTGGTTCCTTCTATGCTAGTTTTAAATCTGTTCAATGTGTTAAAGACAAAGCATAACACATTCAACCCATTCATAAGTAAATGGGCTGAAGTTGCAACCTTTACTTGTTTTAAAGTAACTGACTTTGACTTTATTTCATTGCAGGTATTCTACTGACTATGGCATGTTTAGGTTCTGCATTGCTGACTCGGAGCATGATTGGAGAGAAGGAACCGAGCAATACAATTTCATTGAACAATGTTTTGCATCAGCCGATAGACAAAAACAACCATGGCTAATATTTATTGCACATCGTGTATTGGGATATTCTTCTTCTTTATTTTATGTGGTTGAAGGTTCATTTGGAGAACCAATGGGTAGAGATAGCCTTCAAAAGCTTTGGCAAAAATATAAAGTTGATATAGCTGTTTATGGTCATGCGCACAATTATGAAAGAACCTGCCCAGTTTATGAGGTATGTTAACTTTATAATTTACAACTAAATTGACATATTTTTGCATTCCGTTGTGATTAAATTGTGTTGGTTCAGCATACTTGCATGAATGATGAGAAGAACCATTACAAAGGCAGCTTAAATGGTACAATACATGTGGTGGCTGGGGGAGCTGGGGCAGACCTCACCCCATTCGCACCATTTAAAACCACTTGGAGTGTCTTCAGAGACTATGATCATGGGTTTTTAAAACTTACTGCATTTAACCATTCAACCCTTTTGTTTGAGTACAAAAAGAGCAGAGATGGGAAAGTTTATGATTCGTTCATGATTTCTCGGGATTATAGAGACATTTTAGCGTGTACGTTCGATAGTTGCTCGAGTACTACCCTTGCATCTTGAAGATTATAGTGGTTGGACAGTTCAAGGTTTCCTCAACTGGACCTCAGGCTGATGGGGTTGCAGATATGCAGCCATGGCTCAAGGCTTATAGTTTACAGGTTAGAAGATGTTTGCGATATGGATATGTAAATGAATAGTGTGTAGAATCAGTGTTTGTGCAAAAAGATGTGTAGGGGCTTAATGTTATTATGGTTAATAAATGGGGTCTCTTTAACTTTAGTTTACTTTTACAAATTGATGCATGAGTTCCATTGTCCACCATTCTTACTTGACATGGAAGATATGAATCAAATGTGTTCCTTGTACTGTCTTTTGGATTCTGGCAGAATGCTTCTACTCCACTATTTCCATGTGACTTGTTAGCTAAAGCATAAATTCAAAATGTTTGCAGAATTTTACTCCATTGCTTAACATTTTTTATTCTTTAGTTATGTGGGAATATAGAATCCAGGGAAAGTAACTTTTTACATTACAAATAAAGTTAAAAAAATTTAAAATGTTAAAATTTCTTGATTTCTTTTAGTGAAATAACAAAATACTCAAAATAAACAATATGGTATCAAATTACTTGCTAGCAATATGAGATATTGTATGTGAGATATTTTTAGTGATTTTATGCTTAAATTTTTTGGTATGCAAAAGAGTAAATTTTCATATGTTCTCTATAACAGTAGGACATCATGACACCAGGTACAATGTTTTTTACCACCACAAACAAATTGTTAATTAAAAACACTATAAATAAACAAGATAGTTACAGTCGTTCACTACTATCAAAATCAAGATCAAGAACTCCAATTGTACAAACAAAGCATTTCCATTTGAGCCTCATTTCAAAACTTGTGAACCCTTTAGATTCCAATGAACAAACCATGTGTGCTCTATAGTTAATGGCCTTTACGACGGCCACCTTTTTTTCCACGGTTCTTTTTCCCACCCTTCTTCTTGCCGCCCTTACCAAACCCATGGCCACCAGACCCACCACCAAAACCATGGCTACTAGAACCACCACGAAACCCATGACTTCTGGAGCCACCATGGTCACCAGAAGCCCCATTAGATTTCAACAAATCTTTAACATCAAGTACACCGTTTCTAAAACGTCCAGCAGTTGACATCAGTACTCTATCCTCGGGTTTATGCGAGGCAGATGCCTGTTTGCTACGGTTCCCACGCTTCCCTCCAACTTGTCCAAGTAAGATATTCTATTAAATTAAAAATGTTGGCAATATCAGTTACACTAAAGAAGAATTGTAACCAAAAAGGAGGTATTATAAGAGAAACTTAAGAACCTCTTGTAGCATTTTCTGATCCCTTTCTTTCTGGTTTTTCATTGCTACTCGCGCTACGCTTAAAGGCAGTCTCTGCTTCTTGGGAGGCTATGACATTGTAACAAATTAAATAAAATTATTTCATGGTCTAATTTCTTAGCAAATTTTATAAAAAAGTTACTCTTGTTCTTACATAAATCTCACCTTCCCACCAAGAGATACTACTTTCTTGTTTTCCAAAGCCTTTTTCTCTTTCCATGTCATATGAGTTGGGCCTGAATGCATATATATGCAAAAAAAAAATCAAATTATAGTTATTAATAACATGACTTTCACTGAAGATGTATGCTTCTCATTAAATCAACATAACATTGACACAAAGAGTTGGCCTGAGGGATGGGCTCGTTGTGGGATTTAACCCAACACCTTACATCACAAGCTGACGACAACCATGCACAACCAAAACTCCATTGCGTCTTTCTGATTGTTTTTAATTTGAATTATTGTGTCTTTCTGATGTAAAATTTCAAATTCCGATGTTCTTTAAGGCGAACAAAGAAACAAATCATTACCCATATACTCGATATCTCTCAAGATCGATTTCAATTCCATCCTGGTGGCTTTCATATCCATGTATGTTGAAGTTCCTTCCATTTTGTTTCCTTGCTTTCGCTTATCCATTTTCATCGAGTTCAGTCTGACCGACAATAAGAGAAGAGCATAGATATGTTTGTCAACAAAAGAGTACTTTAAAAAAACAAGTTAATAAGTTATAACACAAACCGATTCTAAAAATTTGGAGAAGATTGGTTAACATTCATGACTTACTCATTTCATATGTAAAAGAACTACAACTTCAATCAACTTAAGAGATAAGCACATCAAAGTATCACTTGTAAAAATACAACCCTTAGACCACAATTTTCACATTTTATTTTTAGATAGTTCGAGTTTTATAATTGGGCCCTTTTCCATACAATTTAATAATTTTCCTTATGATCCTAACACGAGGAATATGATGAAATTAGCTGAGGGCACTAAAAATCAGTCCTAATCCAATAAATATTTGTAAGAAGATTACAAAAATCATCCCAATAATTGATTCAAACACATCTAACAAGTGTCAGTAAAAAAATTATTAGTCACAAAAGGTTGATCAAACCACATGAAACCATGTAGAAGTTCCCTTCACGTTCTGGTTAAGAATATAACTCACAGATTCAAAGGTTGAAGTCACTTTTACATACCAACATTAAGCACTAATCTTACTTGAATGCAGTTGATAACTACTTGATATCCCTAAAATTGCAATTACCAAAGATTCACACATTGGGGAATCACTTTAACATACCGAAATAAAGCACCAATGTCACTGAAATGAATTTGCTAATGATATCATTCAAGATTTAAAGGGTAATCGACCACAGGCTTCTAAAGTTGCAATAAGCGGCACACGACATAAAAATTAGGGCTTTCTAGATGTCAAAATCACTCAAATAAATTAACTAACAACAATGAAAAATAGTGTAAATCTAGGGTTTGAATCTTCTAATCTAAACAAAGATTAAATAAATAAAGTAACAAAATTAGATTATTAACTCAACTATTCAAGAGACAAGAAAGTTAGAAACACTAACCTTGACGCGTAGTGATACGATCCCCATGGGTCAGTCTGGGTCGGGGCAGACCCAGTCAACATGGTTTGGCGGGAAAAAAGGGGCTGGTCCAGGAGGTGGGGGGTGATGCGGTTATTTAGGCTTAGTGGGTAGGATTTAGTGGGCAGTTAGTAGCTATATTAGTATATATGTGTGTTTTAATGTTGGAGTGGAGTGGAGAGAGTTTAGTATTTGAATTTCTAGTTTATGATTTGGAGATTAGTCCATCTCGAAAAGGACTACACTGATAAACAAATAAACCAAGCTAGTTAATTAAAAATATAGAATTAATTAGATGTTAGATAGCCGCACAATTTAGTTGGTCATGATAAACACATATAATACAAAATAAAACATGAAATTAAAATACACATAGTGTTTCAGGCACAAAGAAAACAACAATGTTCATTAGACATAATTTAACCATATAAAAGTCATATGCTAATGTTGATGTCATCAAAAATTAAGCAAGAATGCCTGAGAATGAAGATTTCATATGAAAATATTCATATGCTGAGTATCGTTGATGTTCCTTATATGCTCATGTGCTAAAAAGAATATGGGACCAATCCCTCTATAAAACCTTTCTATCTATTTTCTTCAATCAATGCTTCCATAACCCATTACCTTGTACAAAAATTCATGATTAAGCATCAAATTATAAGCCCTGTTCCAAAACAAACATGAACAAACCTATTGTACCCTTGGCTAGGAACAGGTCTATTGCTATCAGTTTCATGACCTAACAACCCGAATATCCTTTACCTTTAATCCATGACTAATCTGTTAACTTTCAAATTTAGAACATATCTACACACAAAAAACTCATAGAAAGGGATATAAACAAATATACTACATGAACAGAATCAAAAACCACTTACAGGACGGATTACAGGACGGATCTGAGTTAATTAGATCTTATAAGGGAGACGGTTTCGGAGATTAAATTGGAATAATAATGATGGTGTAGAACGGCTCTGGCGATTGAATCAGTTCTTGTGATTGAATTAACGGCATTGGTGATGGAGTTGCCGTTGAAGGAAA
Organism: Flaveria linearis; assembly: GCA_024085815.1. NCBI lineage: Eukaryota > Viridiplantae > Streptophyta > Magnoliopsida > Asterales > Asteraceae > Flaveria > Flaveria linearis. Next base: position 8,232,275 of record CM044005.1, on the reverse strand, counting down.
AAGGATGAAACCGGCGATGCCGCTTGAACCGGAAGTACGGATAAAACCGGCGATGGCGATTGAACTGGAACAACAATGATGATATTGAATTAAGAATCGAATTGGTTCTAGCATCTTAAGAATTTTAGCTTCCTAAATGGTCATAATGAAAGTTAATTTTCTAGTATTGTCAAAACGTCCTAAATGGAATTGGTTTAGTAAATTCTAACCTAAATAAAACTAATCGGACATATTTTTAGCACAATTGAACCAAAATCTAACCAAGAGATCACCATGTGTAACAAAAAACGAATCAAAATCATCCCAATCAGAAACCGGTGCCGTCAAATCGAACCAAAATAAAATACAAAGGAACCAAATCCAAACAAATCAGAATAAATCGAACAACATACGGACCAAAATCGAACGACAATTGCAATGAAATAGAACCACTGGTGGAGAAGAATGAAAGTTTACCTGAGGATGACCGGAATCCAAGAGATGCAGACGTAGGTAGAGAGGGAGATTCAAACCATGGATTAGTTTGCGGCTATGAAGGATCGATTAGGGTTAGATGAGGTTTCTTGAGCGTATTTGTTTAAACCCGCTTAGGAAGATGGGTCGGATATAGATCCGCGCTTCTAATTTTTCACCAAATCAACAGCCTTTTGACACGTGGCTGTTATATTTAAAAAATTATGCCATGTGGCAATCTAGTAGATAAAATGAAGACAAGTGGCAAACCTATTTTCTTTTATTATATACTAGCTATAGTAACCCGTGTATTACACGGTCAGAAAAATCAAAATTTTAAATTAAAAAGACATTATTAGTTCGAGTAATAAAAAATTTACATTAAATAACTAACTCGTGTTTACTAAATAAACTCGTGCAATTTTGCATCGAGGGTGTATGAAAGATGCAAAATTTCTTAGCATTCCAAAATGCTAAGAAATATGAGATTATTGGGTAAGAAAGAAAACCTAGAAGTAATTAAATAACATCAATTGCTCTATGATCTATTACCCAAACTAACCATTTTAAAACATCTGGTTTATATATGGTTGGAACTTAATTTATCATAGCCCAGTAAATTTGACAAACCATAGATATCACATATTGATTACTACTAATGGAGTAATTGTTACACATGAAAATTAGTGAACAGTCTGCCAAGTTTTATGGTAACCTAAATGTCTAGCATGGTAACATGTGTATACAGAAAATGCATATTAAGGTATGATATGCATGGAAACGCACAAATAACTACCACGAATACTCAAAAATTCTACTTTCAAAATAACAAAGCTTGATAGGCAAAGAATGAATGTCTATAGCATAATATTATAAATAACACGTAAACCATAATACTTATAAATAAATTTTATATACCCAACAGTCTGTAAATAACTTTTCTAAAAAATAAGTAAATTAATAAAAAAAATCTTCAAATACATACTTTAAATGAAAGCTTTGAGCGACGTGCAACACGTTTAACTTGATTCCCATTCAACTAAATGTTTTTTAACGATCAACAACTTTTTGAATAGGTATTCAAGGCTCAAGCCTTTTGCTACTTTTTAACTTCCAATTTTATGTAAAGATCATAATAAAACATCAAAATTCAACTTTTATACCACCACTTATCAAAATAAATGCCATTTTAATAGCATCCTTTCAATTAAACAAAATTAGTACCTATAATTGGTAAACATGTATGTACAATTATCATTAAAGCTTACAAATGAAAATAAACCAACTTCATTTCAAGTATATTAAACAAACCCAAACAACTCAGTTTTACCTCTTTTAACATACTAATCCTAATGATACACATTTCAAGAAATTCCTAATGGTTACCCTGTGAAACAGTTCATAAAACTTGGTTATTTACTGTTTCTTATACCTCAACGTCACAACTTTCAGCAAAACATCTCTAATTTGCTGCAAGGATTACAACAGAACATCAAAATTCAATCTAAATCAAAGAAACAACGTATAGCACGAGACGAAGAAAGAAAAAATTATTATATAGTTTGTAAATAGATTAGAAATTGTAAAATAAGTTTTAAAGATAATATACAAATGAAATTACATAAAGGCATATACTTTAAGCAAACTCAATTTGACACATGATACTTGCAAACAACTCAAGAAACTAATTGATTATAATACATAGTTCATCATTCTTGCCTTAACAATGATAAACCGATATAAGCTCTATTGCATATAGTTACTACAGATTAAAAACCTATTATTTTTCATCAAGAACAAAATTCAAATGCAAATGAAATTAAAATAATAATTGGCCATCAGACTGATAGTATATCCAAATGCGAATTCCAATGTACGAAATAAGCCGATGAGTTTTCTTTTAA